>CM030369.1:19896502-20345255 GCA_003604175.2 Clonorchis sinensis
ATTGCTTTGCTGCACTTCCTCCCCGTCCCACCCACAGGTTCAGTAATTTTCTTCGTGGTGCCTACTCGGAAGTGCATATTAGCGGCACCCGGCCAAATGATGTGCTCGTAATCCCTGTCTATCAACTAAATCCCAGGAACCTAAAATTAAGCTGTAAAATTCATTTAACCGCACCAGAGATTGGTTGGCGTAATATACGTGCGTTCCAACGCAACTTTCTAGGAGGATGGAATTCAGCTCGACAGGAGTCGGAATCTTTCTTAGCTTCTTCGTTTGTTTCACGTGTTCCTGTGCGTTTTGTGGATGTTTGTTGGCGTCACAAAGCTGTTGCCGCCTTCGCCGCACTTTGGTTGACATAACACGCACCATTTCCTACTTCTCCCAGGAGAGGACACTTAATAAACATAGGAAATAGATAATGAGATTCCCAGTCCCTTGCTACTAGCGTAGAAGGTTAGCGGCTAAAGGTGTATTCGCCATGCATCGCTTGTTAATTTAAGCTGATAGCAGTGTTGCGGGGGCCAATGACCCTATCTCTTACGTTCACTTTTCTTTCTAGCTTATGGTACTGTGCAACTCACTTAAAAAACTCTTAGATAAACTAGTTCATCATCTCGGAAGTTTTGCTTCCGCCAGTCCTGATGTGCTTGATGTTGCTTACCACATCATCGCTCCGTGCCACTTGTACTGCAATAGAATTATATCGACAGGCTTAGCAGCCCTTGGTCCCTAGGCTATCAAGCACCAAGCTACTCCCCTTTCGTCTCATTTAGACACTTGTTGTAACTACCCTTATTGTAGTAAACTTAAAGCTTTTTCTATTAAAGGACTCTTTCTTAAATGTAACCTCCTCAAACTCACCAGTCCCTACTGATCTCATCCCATTCCATCGTCTTCCCAAGCTTTGACCTTTGGCAGCATCTCCTTTAAACAACGTTTGGCCATTACCTACCCCATCTGGTCCGTGCTTTACATCAAATTGGACTTCCAACCGGACAAAAAATAGCTGCGATATTACATTGGCTTTTTTCTACCTCTGCGGATTCCCTTGGTTAACCCCAAAATCCTGCTGCACACAGAATTTTGTGTCCAATCCAATCACCTCAAACATGACGTCCGTAACGGAACCGTCCAAGAACCGAATTATGTCAGCGAAAAGATGACACGGCACTGCCATACCCAGTTTGATGACACACTCGCCACTATCCCCTCCCTACGCTTGACTGTGTCTGCTCACCAACGTTACCTGCAAATAAGCACCCATTCCATGCATGGCCCCAGCCGCACACCGTCACCAAGTATTGCATTCTCCATATAAGATGCCCAACTCTATGGTCATTAACTTGGAACATCCAAAAGATACCTAACAAGCTAGCCCGACATACGTTTTAATCCAGCGGTTCACTGCTCTGCGCCTTCTTTGGAAACTTATGCTGAAAGTTATTACGTCTTCCTCCTGCTCCTGGTCAGATACTTTCGCCTGGTTTCGCCAGACTTCAGCCTTATATTCCGACCCCTCTACTGCCCATCGCCATTTCTCACTTCTACGTCCTCATAACTACTAATCACCATGTTACTCTTGTACGTGCACAACCATTTTACAACCTTTAAGATTTATCGCTAGACATCTTGTGGAAATATGCCACGCAAAAAATTAGGAAAACACTAAATATTCTTCTAGTCCCTGTCGTCAAAGTAGGCACTTTCCATTTTCTATTTACCTACCGGGTTCCCTCCCAAAACCTAGCATCTTACGAACGGTTCGTTGTCTCCAGAACACTCTCGCGCATTATTTGGCCGTTTTCATTATACCAGTCAAAAGCTGACTTCCGTCTTTACCTACAAAAGTGTCCATACACAGACTGCGTGCCAGCCCACACAATTTCGTCGACGGTTGACGCATAACATCTAAATTCTTCCGTATCTGCCTGTTCTCACACACGTCTATCCTCTATCTAATATGCTCAAACTTATTTGTTTGACATTACGTCCCAATATATGGCTCAGAATAAGATGCATAAACTGCCAGCAGTGAGGAACTGCTGCTTTTCTTACCACCATTCATCTTGGAACTGCAAACAATCCCAAACATTTTCCGAAGGATGCCTCCCAGTAGGACCCGGCAAGGCACTAAGCGTATATGTTCTTAGTGAACCAGCAGAAAACCTAGTGTTCATGGTTCGTGCCACACAAGTCTGGCAATTTATTTCTCTGGCAGCGCACCAGTGGCACCCAGCTTAACTTTGAGTTTCCAAGAATCTAATGACTAATCCAATGGTTGCTTACTTTGAAACTGTTGTCTCAAGAGATGTAGGGGAGGCTGAAAGTGGATTAAACGCATCATTTTCTGACGCAAAATAAGGACCGAACCAACGATACATAATTAGGTTTTATTGTAATACGGCTGCGCATCGGCCTACTGTGCAGCGGACCAATCATGTGGTGAAGACAGCGACGTGCGAGTAGGCCCACAGGTGTGAATGACGTCCGATTTCATCATGTGCTGGAGAAATTTCAAAAAAGGACATGCATTTCACGCCCATCCCTTGGCCAAGGCGACATGTGAACTCCGTACACAAGCGCACAGACGGCCATCTATGATCAACCGAGAAAAAGGAACAACCGCCCGAGAACCGGTATGGGCGTGCAGGTGACACACTGGTTGGTTGAGAGCAGATCGACCCTCAAATACGGTCATAAGTGCATCATATAAATAGAACGCTGTAGTTGCATCAACACAGTTTTTCTGGCCGCCTTCCTGTCTTTTGACTGCTAGTTCGGTAGCATCAGGGAAGGTGAAGGGATACAACAGTGGCGACGGGGATGGGATTTGGTGAGGCGAGACAAGGCATCTGCTTGGTCGATTTGTTGCGCTGATGGGTACTATATAGTAAAACCATAGGCCAACACTATGGTAGCTCATCTTTGCAGACGACTGGCAGTGAAAACGGGAATCCTTTTCTTTGACCCGAATATGGAGAGCAGTTTTTGTGATCAGCACGCAGCGTGAAGTGTCTTCTGTAGAGCATTTTATGGAAACGTTTCACGGCAAAAACGATTGCCAGAGCCTCCTTTTTAATCTAACTGTAATTGTTCACAGCTACTGTCAATGACTGCGCTGCGCGGGCGATAGTCTTCTGTTGTCCTCTGAGTAAAACATGGGAACTCACAACTCTAGTGTCATAATTGGAGGCGTTCGATGCCACAATAATTTCCAGTTCTGGACTAAACAGTGTCAAGAGTAACTCAGAACTGGGGACTGTCTTGATTGCATCAAATGACAGTTGACATTCTTTTGTCCATGCCCACTCTCTTCCTTTCATTAATAACTAATTTGGGACCCCTTGTTTGATGAAGCCCTGGAAGAAAAGTGCTATAATGACTGATGAGGCCAGGAAATGAGCGAAGTTTACAACATCTTTTGGAAGCTCCATCGGTCTGATAGCTTCAATATTGTCAGGATCGTCGCCCACACTTGTCAACGATGAAACCCAGAAAGTTGACACTTTCCATTAAAAAGTTTCACTTCTCCGCTTGCAAACGGAATCCAGCTTCTTCCAGACGTGAGAAAACTTTCTCCAATGTAACTAACAAATCAGTTGGATCTGAGCGCATAATTAAGGCGTCGTCCAAATATACTGCGACACCAGGGATGTCATGGAGAAGTGCGTTCATGATTTGTTAGAAAAAGGCTGGTGCCGTTTTCACTCCGAACGGCAGCCGATTGTGCCGAAATAGTCCTAGGTGTGTGTTGATTGTCAGGTATTTTCTGGAATTTTCAGCCACTGGAACCAGCAGATATGCATCCGCGAGATCTAGCTTTGCGAAGCACTTTCCACCGTTCAGCTTTGTAAACAAATATTCAGGCACTCGTGATGGGTACTCATGGTTCTCCAGCATGGAGTTTAGACCTGTTGAAAAATCAACACAAATACGTACCTTGCCGTTTGCCTTCGTCACAACCACTATGGGTGAAGCCCATCCTGAATAGTTTACACGATCAATTATGCCTTCGGATTGTAACCGATTGAGCTCTTCTTCTACCACCGACTAAGCTGCGTATGGAGCTGGACGTTTGAGCAAGAAAACTGGATTTGAGTCTGGTTTCAGATTCAATATTGCCTGGGCTATACTGCGAGAACCCAAATCTGCTTTGAACAGTTCTTCATGGCGCCTTTTTAAATCTGAAATTTGATCAGAAAGCATTGTGGTTGATGGAGATGACTCGGATAGTCACGGATTCACGGATTCACGGATTATACACAGGATCGAGGCTTTCGTCCAAGTTTCCCGGGTCGGTTTTGTTCTTGTCGTTCAGCGGCTGTCGTTCACCTGAAACGCACAAGTGAAAAAAGGTGTAGGACTGCTCTTTAAGTTCTCAGCGCGGGGCAGTATGCTTGCCAGCGCGGAGACTCGCGTAAATGTATGATAGTGTTTGAACTCAGTTCTAGAGGAGCGTGGGCAACAGTCTGAGGAAGGTTATTCCACGCAGCAGCTACCCGAAGTGAGAAAAGTTTGCCTAAGTAAGGTGTACGCTCTGAGCTTAAAAATCTTCTTACCATGTCCCCGCCGTGTGTTTGCTGGGTCAACGGAGAAGAACCTGCTGGCCAAGCCTTGTTCAAACAGGGCGTAAGTAAGAATTGAGTACCCTCGGAGGCGACGATACTTCAATGGAAAGAGTTCGGGCACCGCGAGAAGCGTTTTTAGTCCACGGACTTGAAACCGACAACCATTTTCGTAGCTCGCTGGACACGCTCAATGAGGATTACGTCTTTCGTGCGTCCTGAGTGGACAACCAGGTTGGCATATTCTAGGAGCGGTTTGACATAGGCCCCATAGAGTGTTTGGAAGTCCCACGATTTCATTCGTCCGCGAAAAGTAGACATGGACATACAAGAACATCTGGAAGGTCATTGACGTACATCAGAAACAGAAAAGGTCCCAAAACGGAGCCCTGAGGAACTCCAATGGAGACCGGCGCCGCAGAAGGATAGGTTGAGCCTACTTTCACTAGGAATGATCTGTCTGATAGGAATGCCTTGATCCAGTGTAGGATTTTCCATTGAATCCCGTAAGACTCGAGTTTGTGGAACAGCAGGACGTGTGACTTGATCAAACGCTTTCGAGAAGTCGAAAAATATGGCATCCGATATGAGTCCCCGTCCTTGGCTTGGGTTAAGCTGTCCATAAATACGAGCATGTTCGTCACGCAGGAACGGTTTGGGAGAAATCCGTGTTGAGCTTGAGAAATCAAGTTGTTGGAAGTAAGGTGATCTAGAATGGCTTGCTTCAGAATGCGTTCCATCACCTTGCATGGCACGCTAGTGAGGCTTATAGGCCTGTAGCTGCCAGGCGATAGTCGGTCACCAGTTTTGTAGATTGGCGTGACAATCGCTTCCTTCCAAACAGAGGGAAGGTGGCCTTCGTCAAGCGACTGACGAAACAGCAGGTGGAAATGAGTTGCCAGTGTATACGACGTTTCCTTCAGGATCCTTGGGTGGACTTCTGGGGCCCCAACGCGCAGAATGGGTTGATCTTCTGCAGGAGTTGACGGATGTCCTCCACCGTGAATACCAAGTTGGTTAGAGGCCGTTCGTAGGTACGCCTTGACAAGGTTGGATGTGGCGAGGAAGCTGGGACTGAATGCAGACCTGCATAGTGATCTCTATAGAACTCAGATACCACTACTGTGTCACTCGTGGGTTCCCCGTTCCTGTCCCTCAAGGAGAACACGGATGGCTTGTTTCTTGGGCGATGTCTCATGTATTTGAACAGCACATTTCGGCTCGTCCAGTAGATTTAATTTCTCCATCCAATCAAGGCCCAATGAATCCAGTCCAGGGTGATCCGTCATGAAGCATCTTGTGTGAACTGATCGGTCACCATAACTACTGGACAGTTCAATTCGCCAAACAATTCCAAAACATCTCCGGAGGCATTTCGTGATGAATGAGTGGTGTGGGCGAGCCTCGGTTGACACAGTTTGTGCCACATGCTCCTGGAGATTAGTGTGATGTCTGAAGCCGTGTCCAACTGCAACGTAATTGGTCTGCCGTTGATTTCTATCGTTATGTATTTACGCCTGCTGACCCCATCAACTTTGAAGGTAGATGTTATAGTTCTGGCTTGATTGGCGCACCCGAGCGGTTTCGCCTTCTTGTGGTCGCTTCTGTTTCTGGCTGAGCTACAGCAGAGTTTCTTATGACCCTGCCACACCGGTTACGAATATGATTCCTTAAGGGACAATTCCGTGCAAAATGCCATTCCTTGCAAAACCAACGTGCTGAAGGAGGTACAGAACGTGATGGACTAACATGCACTGAATCATTTTCTGCCCGACTGACCGCACAGATCAAATCGTGATTGCCCTCGTTGGACGGTCTTGAATCGTCAATGTATCGTGTTTCAGATTCACTGTACGTATGCATTCTGTAGTCACCTGCTGTAGTGTGACTTCAGGGTTTCGCTCGATTTTATTCAGTAACCTGGTCCGAAAATCTGCATCCTTTGTTGATTGTGGACCACAGACGTGAATGAGGCACTTGTATTGGTCACTGGTCATTTTGTGAAAATTCGACCGTTCACATTCTCCATTCACACGACTTGAATAGGAAACCCAGTCTTTATCTTTTTTGCACATCGTAAGACATTTTAAAGAATGTTGAAAATAGATGTGGATTCTCCAAATATCTGAGATAACACTGTGACCACTTCATCGAATTTCAGATCCGTACTCTTCTTCGGAAGAATAAAGCTCAAAAACATTTTGTGCTCAACCGCGCCCGATTTTCAGGGCATGAGCCAAATTTTCTTTTCTTCTGACGCATTAATCAAATCAATATTAAACATATCCTCATATTTATGGAACCAGGATTCAAAAGTTAACACAAAATCAGCATCATAATGGAACTCACTGATATGCTGCGTCAAAGTCTCCGGTGAAGGAACATTGTCTGCTGCTGATGATATTGCGATTGCCTACTTTGACAAGTTCTGCGACAACTTCTCGATCAAATTGGCTTGATAATTTTCAAATTGTGCTTGCGAATTTTCAAACTGTGCTTGTTGCTGCTGCTATAGGGCTTGCATTTGTTCGAAACTGACTGCCATGATTGAGTTTTGGAATGAAGACACCCGTCGCCATTGTTGTATTCCTTCACCTTCCCTGATGCTACCGGGCTAGTCAGAAGACAGGAAGGCGGCCAGAAAAACTGTGTTGATGCAACTACAGCGTTCTATTTATATGATTCACTTATGACCGTATTTGAGGGTCGATCTGCTCTCAACCAACCAGTGTGTCGCCTGCACGCCCACACCGGTTCTCGAACGCTGTAATTGCATTAACACACATTTCTTCTGACCGCCTTCTTGTCTTCTGTCTGTTAACCCGATAGCATGAGGGAAGGTGAAGGATACAACATATTGTATGGTAGTTTACGTGTCGTTTTAAAAAGGTCTGTGCTTAAGTCAGACCCATTTACGGCACTGATGAATGATCATTAATAGGAGTTTTACCTGTCTTGGCTAACGCTTGCCTGAAACTCTGACATAGAGGACGATGATGTCGAAGCTCTTCAGGTTTCCCCGATACACTCAAGGACCAGGAATGTCATCGAAGTTTGTGATTAAGCTATCCACCTTCACGAACCACTTAGATCTTTTTGCGCTGATAATGGTTTAATGAGGGGCAAAATATTGCGAAGGAATCGTTGATCACGGCACAGAATTTTACGGCTGAAAAGACTTCAGGAGGAATACGGTTCCTCCAACCTAATTCAGCGATTCAGTCAGCAATCGCTCGTCCAACTACGTCCAGAACCCTTTCAAACCGCCTTCAAACTTGTCATCACCGTATTCAGGAGGTATGGAGAGCTCACAGATTATTCGCCACCGAAACGGTTCAAAGATATTGGAAAAAGATATTGGAAGATATTGAAAAGATAAAAAATGAATAAAACCAGCAACGGAATTCGGAACATTGAGCAAGCACAGTGACTGAGGATGTTGTGTCTATTTTCTTCGGCATAGAAAACTTCGACGGATTCGAAAAGCCCACTTGAGTGACGTGCAAAATCACAAACCAGAAATTGCGGATTCTTGAGATTTACCAATAAAATGCGGTACTCAAATTATGAGGGTTCCGTTTAAATTGCTGCACAAAAGAGTGCAAATCCAAAAGAAAGCCTACAGAAGACGGAAAATTGATCTCAATTAGCGACACGCGCCTACAAAGACGCGCCAACGCAAAATGGTCGAAAAAGGTGCGGAAAAGAAGGTAGACCAAATCGGTTCGACATATCAGGAGTTGAAGGTTCATGAGGGTTTACAAGTGCATATCCAGTCCGTGAGGTAGGCGCAGTAAACAGTCAGACAAGCGAAGGGTCTGACAGGTGGAAAGGAAATACACTCGGAATATGGCCGATTAAAAGAAGACCTTTCACACCACTTGAGGAGTATCAAACTGGAAGGCGAGATCAGAATCTTAGGCGTGTTCCCCCAGGCTCACATCACAAATCGACCTCCTAGAATGTCTCGCTTAAACTCACACGTCACACTACGCATAGTTGGTTCCCGAGACGGTGTGCTGGAGGGGCCATTCACTGGCTTATTGGAGATGTCTAAATAAGAACTGGACGCACATCTCTTGGCGAGGACCGCCCGTGGTTTTCAACTTAACCATTCTAAAATCGTCGTGAATGAAAGCAGAGAGTGATTCTCGAGTTGTTCATTTGGGAATCTGAGTTCACAAGGATCACCCTCTGAATAACCGACTGACATCAGCATATAAAAGAGTTTTTCCTCCCTATTTTGGGCCACAATTTAATCTCGGTCACCCTGTAAAACATAAGATATGCACCTATGAACTTGTAAAACTTTACACGGTATTTGTCGTCCTTTCGTACAGTGCAGAGAACAGGCTGGTGTTTCGCAAGCTGCACAACCACTAAAGCCACTGAAATTACAAGAGCAGGCTTCGATGGTAACTAGTAAGTGTGTGAAAAGACAAATCACTCTTCTCCTTAACCGATCTTTACTGGATCTCTCGAGGACCTGTCCTAGGACCGGTTTTTTCGTCGTCCACAACAAAGTTCTTCACGGTGCGCCCTAAAGCTCACGTTAATTATTCGTGGACAGTATGATTTCCCGAGGCACCAAAGCCAGCACAGCTGAGGTAGGTGTCCACCTAACAGGGCAGTGATCGCTAGACTGGCCTCTTCCTCTGAATTAAGAAAAGTGTATTCGTTCGTCATTCGGGAGAAGCCCGGAAAACACTTTTTCCGTAGACACTGAGAAAGGACTGGGAGATGCTACAAAACTTTTGGAATCTGGCTCCTTTCAAATAAGCTTTCCTTGCTTCATTACAAAGAATGATCTGCATGAACCTTACTGTTCTCTGAAGCAGTCGGAAGACCATTCCTCCTATTACTAGCATGCTGTCCCAGGTGCTGCGTAAAGACTACGTTGTATACAGAGACGAAGCTGCCTACTCAGGCTTTTAAATTTACGTTGCCATTACTGAACAGGTCTGACAAGCTGCTTTGTGGAGAATTGCCGGCGCCAACTTCCTTCAGCATTAGCATCGCCATGAATTATTACTTTCCATTAGGCTATCGTCACCTCCGTAGGAACTGTACAATTACTCTCGTCTTTTGACTAAGGCTTCGCGGCTTTGCTGTGAACCCCTTTAAGAAAAAGCCAGTGAAATCAAGAGAGGAAATTGCATGTTACAAGATAAGGCCAGTCTGTTTATAAGTTTTCATTGCACCGGCTCCCCCGGTTGGGACTTTTAAAGGTTTGCTTGACCGGCGTTTGTAGAATTACTCCAAGATCTGTGAGTGCAAGTCGGAATTGGGATGAGTGAAACATATACACCCTTCCGACTTCACTAAGTAATGACTATCTGGTCCGCTGCGAATGCAGGGTAGCGCCAACGTAGACATACATACGTTCTGCCCCCACTTATCTAAATCTGAATTCAGAGATGGCCAGAACAAGCATTTTTGCCCTGGAAAATATTTACTAAGACTGAAAGCATCTAGCCAAGATGAAGGTACCAGCAAATTAGTTGTAAGGTAGGTTGTAGGTAAGCCCGAGCAGACTTTTAATCATATAAGAGATTCCTTTGAGCTCTGAGTCCGTACTCATGACCCGCTCATATGAAAACGCGGTGACCCACTCCGTTCTTGCTTTCCAGCGCAAACGCTTTTGAACTCGTTAATTCGTTGTGACACTATTTTGCGTAAAATCAGCGTAAGGCCCAGGGAGTCAGGATCTTACAGGAGGTTTTGAGCCGTTCAAATATGCACATTTGGTACGCAATGGAGAGTACACTGTAGAAACAAACTAATGAGGGCATTTTTTGAGCAAATGGGTTAGTAAACGTTATGATATAAGCAGGGCGTATGGTTAACAACAGCAAACCGGTAGGGGCGGAAAAGGTGCAGTGGGTCTGCAGGGCCTTCTGCTAGCAAGAACGGGTAATTATCATATGATACACAAAAGTACAGATAGGAAGAATCAAGCAGACTAAGTAGGCAGCATACAAGGATAGCGGCGCGGAAGTCATTCAGTAAGTTCTAGAGGTATTCCCAAAATAAAGGGAAATGAAAACTATCCGGGATAACAGATCGAATGAGTTTGGGACAAGAATAGATCAGTTGACTGCTCTTAAGTGACAGAGTGGCGAGGTGCCACGTGCATCAAGTCAAGTCAAAATACGCGCCAGTGTAAAATAAAACAACAGGCTCTAGCAGTAAAAATGTGTTACTAAAATATGGCTGCCGGGAATGCCAGTGTGTGCTAGGATAGCGAGCATGACTGTCATCCGTGAGCTCCGGGTTCTCTCAGCTGGTTGACCGTGTAATCATCAGAACAGGCATTGAAAAATAGGCAGAGTACCCACAACATTCCGGGCGAAGACGGACGGGTGACAAAATTTCGACACCAGCAACCACATGGTAGGTAAAACTTTGGCGGGAGTAGAAAAACATGGAACAAGTGGTAGGGAAGCCAAACGGCGTTGTGGTAAACAGGCATAATGCACTATATTCATGAATAGTCAATGGGAAAATAACCGCTCTTTGCTCTTGATTTGTCGGAAAAATCAAACGTCAGTAGTAATTTTGGTGTTGGTTAAACCTATGATATTCAACCAGCTAACAAAAGGCTTGATTGTGCTCGGTAACTATATTTAGGTTAGCTTGACCTTAGTCTGTTTGCGTTTACCTTTGGCTAATTCCTAGTCGTTTTTCGTCGTTTTTATCCTGGGTGGTGGAGTGGTCTGGGTACCCAAATTGCTAACTTATCAGGAGTGTGTGGCAAAAAAAATAAAAATAATAACGCTAGATTGAGTATACAACAATAAAGAGGGTCAAATGGAACAGATTCACTAATAATTGTTCTCTTTAAAGTAGTTCGTCGTTGGCCCATGTGAGAGAATAAATAATAATCCGGTCATGGTTATCCACGGGGTCATCTTCTGAACAGTTCTCACATATAATAAATTCCGGAGATAATCTTAACTGTTTTATTAACACAGTTAGCACATGAAAATTTCAAATGACCGCTATATGCGTGAGCGAAATCAAAAGAGAAAGTCGAATCACGTGACCACGTTTGTATTGCGTGTAATTGTACAAATGCCCGGTTTTGCAGTTTTTCGTATTCAAACAAAAAACGTTAATGCGAGTGACGAAACACGTGATGTTATGATGGAGGCAAAAGGAAGGTACAAAACAGCACAGTCCGCGATGTGGGCCTGATGAACGCTTCAGCATCCGTGCTAATATCTTAACTATCCCTACCAGGGAAGTCTTCCGTGAACTCGTCGGGGAATTGTAATTTCACTTGATACCAAAAGAAACACTGAAATTTAACCAAATAATACCATTTAAGTCAGATCACGTAATAAGCGTACAGATTAGGGCGGCACAAAATTTCAGTTGCGACAGACTATGTCACTTTTGTTCATAGAGCGTAGACAGTGCCCAAGTGCCTTCTGAGGCAGCAAAAAACCAACATGTCCGATGATGCAACCCGGGGAACAATCTAGTAAGCAGTGGCGTCTGTTCTATAAAGCAAAATGGTGTATTAATCACTTGTAAAAACGAAGTCTGGTTTGAAAGTCAAAGACATAGGGGGCTCCTTGGCCGCACAATGCTCCTAGCTGCAAAACCTTCGCGAATAGAATAAAACTTTTCATGCTAAAATGTTGCATTTTGTTGCGTATATACACAAACCAAAAACCGTTCTAATCTACATTCATATTTTTGCAGGTCACTTAATTTCATTGTCCACTGAAGCAATCATAGCTCTGGCGAAAAATTCTAGTGGACGAAAATTTCTGGCATTACTGGGACCCCGGGGTGCCTATATTGGGCCCAAAAGTTTGGAGTGGTATTCAGAACTCAATTTTCTGTCTGTTTTGGTCCATCAGGGACCCCAGAAATTAAGGTGGTGGATCAGCTGATATAAAAAGTAGGCACTGAAAAGGTTTTCTTAGTTTATCAGTAGCTGCTCAAGGAGCAACGATGTGGCTATGTCTGTAATAACAAACAATAGGGCTTAATAATCAGGGGAGTCTAAAACCGCATGATAGAAACGATAAACATTCTTGGTTAATTCTCCTTTTTCGATGACTCAGATTTACCTTCAGCTGACTGCATAAAAGGGAAATCGTTACACGCATGCGAATGGTTGCAGTGCCCATGTTCACGAACAAGATGCCTCTTCATATTGTGGCTTGAAACAAGTTACCTAATGCGGATGAACTCTGTCGAATCACAACGAAATGTCGCATCCTTGGTTATATTGCGGAATTCCTGAATAGTCTTTGTTTTCACAAGGCGACGAAACCATAAACCAAAGCAAAGTGCAAGAATTTCTCGTAACTTTCCGGTTATTTCCTGTTGTATTGCAGAGAAACAGCCATCAAATGGCTACACCACAGTGTATCAGTGCAGTTGAAGCGTTTTACATGAACCGAAGTGGACGTGAGAAGAAAACGTAACGAGCGAAAATGGCCGCTAACGTAATCATATGCACCCTGGCTAAGAATAACCAGATGTGGTGTAAGCACAACGGAAACCACTGCTGATTATTTGATTCAGTCAAGGAATAAAGTTTTTCTAGTCGTAAGGGATCGCGGAGGATAAGGAGGACAAACATACCGGATGTAAAGTATCCCCCCTATTTGATGGAATCCCTGCACTGCAACGACGCTGCACAGCGTGACATTTGTGACAAGTTGGGACGTCTGAACTGTTTGCCAGCTGGAATATGGTTCCATTGATTCACTTCCTCTCTTAGACCTCGGCCAACTCACATAGCCTAAGGAAGGTTTTGTGTTTTAAAGCGAAACTTTGCCCAGCTATAAATCCACCACTTATTTTCCAAACCTATTTGAAAGAATGGCTTCTCAATCGACTTCAGACATTATGTAGTGTATAATAATTTTTATTTACTAATCAGTTGTGTTCCACGAAGTTGGCAAATCGTTTGTGTTACATTGCTGTTCAGCCTCAGCTAACCTACATTCAATGTTTAACTGAGGACAACTAACCCACAATATCGAAGTATCGTCATCATCATCATGAGTGAAAGCAACAATGGTGTTTCATTGTCATGGAACCATGTCCGTTTATTCGGATAAATGCACACCCACCCACCCAACCGCGCACTGATGATATCTCGTCGAAAAATGCAGAAAAGTATGCAAACTAATTGCCAAGTTCCGGGAACATGCCAGAAGTCACCTGAGTAACAACCGACAAAGCCAGTGGACAACAAACTGATGTCACGTGAAGTTCTCCGCACATAGTGACTGACTTTTTCGCATATTTTGTGCTATTAGTTGATCAGAGCAACGTTCAACTACGTCTTACTCTTTACTCACACTCTTTCTGCCTTCGCACCCCAATTACTCTGACGAACGCTTTATTGTAAACTCACTAGCGTACTCACAAAGCCGTTACCTTGTGCAGTGGGCAAACTCGTGCGTTATGGCCTTCATGAGAGTTAGCCTAGCTAGAGGATTTATTTCTTTATATTTCGTCTCGTCAGGAGGGCCAATGTTGGGCAAAATGTACAAGATTATTGGGTTCCCTTGATATGAGTTACCAGATTATGGAATGTCGGGAGGCAAAGTAGCAGTGTCTGCTGTAGCTGAAGTGAGCAGGCGGCAAGCCGTTTTCCTTAAGTGACTAGCATTTTCATATTTATGTGGGCAGCAACGCCTCTCTCCACCAAGAGGAGCCTTTCAAGACCAGGTCGAAGAACCGCATACTCTGGCCACCTGATGGTTGACTGTAACCGCTGGGGCATCAACCAAGCAGATCAGGGGCATTCTACAGTCCAAGAGCCCAGAGCGGCTCAGGCTTACTCGGTGTGCGTATCAGCGTAAGAATTACTAAATCACTGTCTTGATTGTTTCGTCTCTAGACTAGTTCGACCCACCAAGTCAAGGTTGATCTAACTTGTGAGCAGTTCACTCCAAGCAGATCTTTTTTGTGCACAATGCCAGGTAGCTGAATGTCCAAGGTTGTCCATTTTGCACGTTCTCCAACATCAGCCGATATGAAATTCCCGTCAGATAGAGCCGAAATGATTTTTGCCCTGAAGAAGTTTCGCACGATGAAGTGTAGCCTACATTTTACGCCTATCACCGATGATGACTTATTACTAACAGTATTCTTTTCAAGGACGACATTCCAGTTTGTGTAACAGAATGACCGCAACTCTAAACAACGGTATTTGAGCACAAACTTGGAATCAAGCATAACTGTGCGTGAAACGCTGGCCAAGTGGTTGCCTTATCGTGACTCCTGACTAGTTCAGCGCATTGTAACAAGAAAAAAGTTCATCTTCCAAGTTTCCTCAGCGATAAACTGGCAGACCTCCAGCCAAGGCCACTCAACGTCTTCCAGTAATTTTTTTTCATGATTGTAAGCGTCACCTTGCGGGACCTTCTGGAGCGCGAAAAGTTACTTGTTAATATAAGACTATTAGGCAAATTCCTGCATGATAACTGAAAGAAAAATCTAGTTTAAGCCTGGAAATCATTCGATTCTTTCAGACGACCTTTTCATATTCTCTGAAGTCGTTTTAGGGATGATCCTTCAAACCGGGATGCTGCAACAGTTCTTTCGCGGTCATACAGGTAGTTGTTGAACAAAGAATTGCGTGCGAAATCCGCCATCACTACCGTGGCATACACTGGAACATCAGTCTATACCACATATTTTTCGAGAGGCCGTTCAGTAAACAGAACTTTCAGACTGCGGTTGTGATCAAACACTTTATAACTCGGCGAAAGTATTCAAGCTGAGAAAAATTTGCGTTTTCTGGTCAGCTGCGAAGCACCTATACAGATAATACCAGTCATTTTATCTCTGGTAAACTTCCGAAATTCAAACATGTGAGACGGCAACCACTTCAACCACACCGGAACACCATGCTCAAATATTTGTCCACAATCTTGAAAGAACACTGTTAAGATCAGAGGAAACAATGCACACTGTTCGAAACTAGCTTCAACTAACCAAATACCCAAGGAAAGGTTCCCGGGTGGCGCAGACACTTATAAGACAGAGGATTATGACCACCGGGACAGTCAGTCCACAAAGTTTTTAAAATAGAAGACCTGTTGACGGGCAATAATTATCACGGGAGCAAGGTCCGTTACGTTATTGGAAACGTTAGACAAATTAGAAATTCTCTCGCGAACCCTATGAGTAGATGTTGATCATATGGTCTGGTGAAGACATATGGATCGAACGATTCGGTACGTCGACCAATGTCTGCTACATGTGATAATAAATTTCAAGTTTGTCTATCCTCAGTAATCAACTTTTAATGTCAGAAACTAGTGCCGTAAACAAAATCCACCAGTCGTAACTTGTGAGGTGAGCTGCACGCACCGAACCGTCAGATTATTTTAGGTTGAGCCCGGCGAGAATAATTATATCCTTCGAAATGAGGGTGGGGATATTGGAATTCTCTAACTTAATTCATGAGTTAGAGGTTATATTTTTGTCGATTGTTCATTTGCCTTTTAGGTTGATAATTATATTTTCCCGAATATTCTCATAGTTTTAACAGAAACGCACTGACGTGAATTAATGTTTTCGCCTTGTCAGGTCAGTGCGTACCCGATGGTAAAAAAATTGGGTCAAATGTTGATATAAACAGCCGGTCGGTAAATCAAAAAAGGAGAGAGTATGGGCAAGGAGTTGTCGATGAACTTAAATTCCTATATATTTCACTAGTGTGAAATGCAGCCGTTGGCTCTAACGATACGCGTCAAATTATCAAAGCAGACTCACAGTTTGTATGATTCGCTTTTGAATACTTCTTACCGGATCGCATAAATGCATGACCTCTGTTTCGGTTTTAGCTTAGCGAGATCGTTGAGTCCATGCAGGCTCTCTAGGGGTATTCTGCAGTTAAAGTGAAATGACTTGCTTGGATTGATCACGTGACCGGTATCAATAACGTGCGAAGCAATCGAGGTTTGAGGTTAGTGTTCACTTATTCTCAACACACTTTACCGAACAGGTAGACAGCCATGGTTCTGGTGAGGACTGGTATTTTGTAGTTGACTTTCATGTCGAACAGTTGATGGATGGTCAACCAAGAACGCAAACTTTTAAGCGGAAGCGTGTGCGTAAGGAATGAGAGGTCATCTTTATTGCCGTGACATGTCGATTGTAACGTTCGGGCATATTCTTGGTTATAAACCTTTTTGAATAACTGCTAACTCTGAGTGTGTCAGTATTGTGCCTTGGTTCATAGTCACGTGGCCCTTAGAGAGGATTCGCCTCAATCATGTTGTTTAAGTGTAAATCATCGTTCGTTTCCGCCTCATTGGCACAAAACTGTAAAACTTTGTATAGTACCCTGTCCACGTACATATTCTGCAAATCTAACTCTGAGTTCGAATTTTGGAAATCTACTAATTTGAAGTTCAAGAATGGGAGTGAATTGTTCATTTTTGTTTCGAAAAAGTGGGCAGAATACTGCGTTTGGTTAAACTACGGGACAGTTTAATGAAGCGCGAAAGTATTATTTACGTACCATCGATAAAAGTTGCTGTTTCCAACCTTCCCACTCAGTCTATCAAATTTAATTCAACCCATGAAAATGTCATTCGAAAAGGGATTAAGAAGAGAACCTACAGCAACTCCATCGACTTTTTGGTGAAACGTGATACGATGTTGAAATTGTACCTTGGAAGTACCACGTGCAAACGTTCCTCCAAGGACACGGTGGGATGAGTGTACGTGATCAGATGAATCAACATAGTCACATGCAAAACTTATATTCTCCATCCTTGAGACACTGGTAGAAAGAAAGCTTAGGTCGAAGGAACACATGAACTTGGAATTAAAAAAATGTCTTCTACCAACTTCACAAACTCAAAGGTGGCACTGTGACCCTACTGGCACAAATGTTGGTCCACGAGTGCTTAACTATCATGTGACTTGTGGGATTATACTTAACCAAAAAGGTCTCTGATGGGACATCTTCTCGTGCACTTTAAGCAGACCATAAAACCACGGGACTACAGTACCACCAGGTTTGAAACGATGGAATAAGACTTTAAATGCAAACCGTTATCCTCAAGCATTGCGGGTCTGATATTCTGCTTTTTGTTTTTCTTTTGGGTTTTGGCGTGTCACTGAATAATCCCAACTTCTTTATAAGAAAAGTACTATTGTTTCGCTGTAACATATTTTCGGTGCTTAGCTGCCATGCCACCCGAAGGAAGCATAGGAGTGAGATGCTGCCAAGTTGCCCAAGCACCTCTCATCACCACCTTAGAGAGATTAAACCGAAAGCAGCAAATAGTCAGATGGGGTTTGATTTGGCCTAACTTAGCTGTTGGTGTTAGAACCATATCACACGTCCGATCAAATAGATCCCCACATTGTATTTCGACATCTTGCCTATCACTTATACAATGTGAATTGCGTTCATGACGATAGAATCTCTGGTAATTTTAGGGCGGTTGTGAACGCGTCTCTCATCACGTGGTCATTTACGAACCAGCTTAGCAGGCGACCAACTTGCAGAACTTTAAATGGCTGGGTGGCGCTACAGTTAAAGGTTGTTGGGGGATTTGTGGAATTTGCATTTTGAGCCTCCTCTTTCCTTTTCTGGGCACTTTTCTGCGTCCACAACAAGAGTGGAACTAATGGATCGGGTTCTGCTACTACTGTAACTCATCAGCAGGGGATATTCTTGACCGTGCCGGGGCATGTACTCCGGATGTGAGGTGAGCACGACAACCTTACGCCACCAGCGCACGCTGGACACAGCTGAATTGTCACACCTGAACAGGTATTGGTGTTCACGCCTGAGGAATGTGATTGTTAGGCCCGAAGACTCAAACAATGACTCAGTAACTGCCCCGGTTGTGCCGATTGATTGGTTCACCCGTCAGGACTTCCAGATACAGTTTTTGCTTTGGACGCATGAAGCCTGCTGAACAATTTTCGCCTAGTTGTAGCTGGTTGCGAGATTTGTAGAATTCGCGCTCTCATCTCATGTTCTGGTGCAATTATTCTGGTTAGTCTACACTAAAGAGGGGAGCGGTCTGCAGTTAGAACGGTGCGTATTCTTGCTCCCACAGGGATGTGGACCCTATAGACTGACGTCTGAAGTGAGCGTGTTACCAGCACTTCATCGACTTACGCTGGATTCACCAAGATAATCAAGTTTGAATAGGGAAACTTCTGTTACTGGTTTGTCCATCATATCGGACGACGACCTAGCAGCAGTTCTTTTGTGTTCATCGACTTATGGCTTGTCAGGATTTCCCATTCAGGTAATGCCGCGGTCTCCAGAAAATTTTCGACCAGTTGTTCGTGTTTGCTGGGTTTGCAGATTGTATGTTCACATTGTACTAATAGTGACCTCTTTCCCACAGCCACTGCCTCCTTCGTATTTCCTCGTTGACTCACGAAATCAGGTTCCTTATTAAAGCTAACTTATTCAATCGTCCTCTGCCTCTATTGCACATTTCCATTCATCGGTTTGACGCTGCGATTATTCTCCTGAGTTAGCCTACAATATACTCTGCCACCACTGTTGGTTGTTGCATCGAACCAGAGCAGACCACGGTAAAGCAATCGTCGTTCGCTTTCTATCGGGCGGCCTACTCGGTTAAGTGTCCGGGACTCTTAGCGACACCTTGCATTATCTACCATTTTCGTATTCCCCCTTCTTCCAAAAGCTCGTTTGCAACACACATATATACACATGCCAGATCACAAAACGCTATCTTCCGTCTTTTCCTCCCATGTTGAAACAACCCGTTGACACATTTTCATTATATTCTTTAATTTTGTCATATTCGTTCCACTCGTGTTGTTCTTTGAATGAACCAACCCTCGTAACATTTAAGACCACCTGTTTCTGTTAAGAGTCCCCATGATGATGTCTCCTCGTGTGGTGACGAAACGTTTGCAAGCCAATTGCCAAGCTCGGCGAACAGATCAACAGCCGCCTGATCAACAACCAATAAGTCCCCATCTTTCAGCTCCCAGCTCCCAGATGTTTCGCTAAGCTTTTTTGCGGGAGAATTTTCTTTCATTTTTGCGCAGTCCATTTTCCGTGGCTCCACTCAGGACAATGGGGTCGTCTTGCTCTCAACTGACCTCGTATGCCTATCTAAAACGGTGACTTGAATTTGTTGATGAAGTCTGTCCTGACACACTTCAGAAAAAAAGAAAATACAATTCACATTGCTCGAATTGTCCTCCGTTTTATTTTGGTTTTCGCTAATAAAGATTTTCCCGAAGAATTTCCTCTGCAAGGTTGGTGTAGATTGTTTTCTGATTTTGGTGTATCCGTCTCCACTACCCATCTGCCCAACGGGCGTTTAAGGCTCCCACTGTGAAGCAAACTAAATTTCGTGGTATTTTTGTAGTCTATCGATAATATAGGTAGACTGGGAAATTTTCAGTTGGAATTCCTTTCTGTAAAGGCATCCAACCTATACTGAAAAACCAAGAAACAGTGTACAGCCGATTCATCACTATAGCGAATCAGCAGCGCAGCACGCATCTCACGAAACTCCAAGATGTTTTGGGACCAGCGACCTGCTGGCGAGCAGTTTGAACACCTAACCATCCGGATACGAGCGACCGATCGGCAGTATGATCAACTCGTAATTAGGCAGAACGTAGCGTCACTCGTAGTGCTGCTCAGCATTCCGATAATTTGGTACTGGTCATCTGATGAAGATTGCTTTTTCGTTTCTAGACATTAGAATTTACAGTTGAAATCATATCCTTTCATGTTTTTCTTATAGTCAACGATTCCGAAAGCGAATGGCTGCAAAATTTGCTGATTATCAATGTCCTCGGGAATGCCATACACTAATCCGCTCACAGATCTGAGAAGGGCTTGACCTTACTTACGGGTGGTTTTAGCGACAAAATATTTTTTTACACATTCTAAGGTTGTTCGGAATAAAATAATTTTCTAGGGGTTGGATATACCTAATACATTTTGCTGAATTTCTGGAGAATAGATGGACTTAATGACTGTAGAAGTTTTTATCAGTCTTCGTTAGCAAAGTTTCTGCCAGAAAATTGCTATTTGGAGTTATTGGCCCCGGGCTGTATACTGTCAAAACAATTCTGGCTATAGTGTTTCACCAGTGTGTTTCCAAATAATAAATCAAGACCAAGTTATGATCAGTGTATTCTGACATTTGCTCGCAAATATTCTCCTGTCTCAGGATTCATTTTCCTGCCCGTAAGTTATAGGAAATGCGTCATCAATCAACGCTGTGGGGATTTCATGAAAACCGACAAATTTATCTTCCAGTTTCATCTATCTATCACTGTGAACGTTTGTAATATCTCATGTCGTAAAATTTGGTGAACAACACAAACAGCTGAATTTCCATATGACAGTGTGGTTTTTGCATCAGTTTTCATGTTTCCGCTTACAAACTGAATAGAAATTGACACAAACCGGTTTTATAAGGTAGGCACCACAGCCTGGTATTAACAGCTTCAAATATGCTGGTCAAGTAGGAATATCAACGATGAAGCATCTCAACTAGCACAGCGGACGAAGGCAGATCACAGTCAAAGTACACACAGGTGTACACGCAAAGATATCTAACAACGACACATGCCGATCGTAATCGACTGCCAACTGATCTCAGGAAAACACCAACCAGAACGATAGGGTACACATTTTACTCTGCACTTGACTCACATACAACTATTTGCGGAAATCCTTGAAAATGATCAGCCAAGGCAGCCGAAACACCTTATTCTGCCACGCTGTGTTATATATATATACACAGAAATTAAAAGCAGCAGTTGTCGTAGAACAATGAAAAACATCACGTGTGCGATAAAGACTGTGTTAACTTAGCGAAACTCTAACAATGAAAAACATCACGTGTGCGATAAAGGCTGTGTTAACTTAACTTATTTGGCATTGATGTCACTGTCTAATTGGAAAAAAGTGTGAAAAACGGGATCGCACGCCTTCTTTTACATCTAACTAATTATGGCAAACCTGGGGGGTCCTGTTATTGTTGTTTTTCAGGTTTCTGACAATTTTCCTTCTTTGATTTATTTGTTTAATTTGTACTGACATCGTACGGTTTAGCAAGAAAGACCCAGATTAGTCTGGACCGAACTACACCTAAAACACAGGCAACTCTGTGATTGTTGGATGTGCCGTATGCCAATGAGAAATTTTATTTTTTACAAGGGTGATTTAAAGATAAAACTATTCGAAAGCGTCCTGATTGCTATGTGGTCAAATGTTGTTACGACTTAGCGACACTCAATTTGACCTAGCGCTGATTACAGCACAAGCCAGATTAACATGTGTGAACAACTTACATTTCCATTAGTCTAGATTGTAACCTGATCAGCGTTTCAAGACAGTTATTGTTAAAATACTCGAAATACCTTATATGTCTTCGCACAACACAGTGTGTTGCGATAAGGGAAGCAGCGCTGGCGATGCTGCTGCTCGTGTTTGGGACAATGCAATTTGAACGGTACGACAAACTTCCAAAACCACCCATTTGAGACACAATAAACAATCGTATACGAAAGCTGACGGCGATTTGTTTTGCATCTAGTTTATAAACTTTAGCAATTCATATCTGGCCCCTCAGTGTCTCAGTAAAAAAGTGGTTGCCTCAAGGTTTCCATGGTTTCCGTAAGAACACAGTGACAAACATTAGTTTTCGGGAGTTCATCTTCAGGTAAGCACGCATCTGATGTTTAAAAAAAGGATAAATGATGAAAAAACAGCTTTGATTGGTTATTAAATTAAAAACTAGGGAAACAGACAACTGGCCGCTTGGAAATTCCAAGTCTAATCTTAAGGGATGGTGTAAAGGGATTTAAAGAGCCATCGACATGAATGAATCGACTCATTCGCCCAGCAGCTCTTCGGATCACCATCCACTTAGATGAGACAATTGCCTGCCAGTGTTTCCGAATTTCTAATTTAGCAACCAATCTTGGATAACTATTTCATCATTCATCCAAGAAGACAAAATTAAAAAAGAATTGTTTTTCTTTGGTAGATAAAGGAACACATAATGAACCCGATTGGTAAAAAAGCCGTTTTAGAATGTGTAATTATGTATGTATTGGTACAGCGGAAGCTCTTAAAATACGTATATCTATGTCTATTAACAGCGGATGTGGACGTCATTGAACATCAGCGAATAGGGGCGTTTTTCGGGGTTACTGTAAAATATGTAGACTTGTGTTGGGTTAGGTGTGTCCGTCTGAATTCCACCAGTGATCTCCTGAGGCCTCTTCTGATCTACAATATGGATAAGAACAAAACAAATTCCAGTGCAGTAGTTTCAGTTTGTAACTTCAGAAAAACAGTATCCTCGTAGAGAAATGTTCAGAGCACACAGTATCTCAAATGAGCCAAACAAAACCCCGAACAATATGTTGTCTTTATATCGGTTCAAAAATGCGCAATGTCAGTAGCATTGAATTAATTAGGCAAAACCTATCCATGTCCACTCCAAACAAAAGTGTATGGAACTGGAACTACAAAGAAGAAATATGATTTGGTTTGAAAATAGCAAGCCAATCCGTACACGATGACCATAAAACGAAAGTAAGTGAGTCAGCCCACCACACATTCACAAATTAAAGTACACGCACAAAAATCCATCCCTTTTCGGAGAGTAAAATCATGCAGGGTCTTAGTTTATGGAGACTGACCTAGCTATCGCTTTTACAGTCAACTGACGAGTTGAGTTGATTATGGCCACGGGGTTTATCATGTCTATGGGAGACAATTTGATCACATGGCGCCTAGGTTACGTGCATTCAAGGAGCAGCAGTTTTCTGGGTTGGTAGAAAACGTACTTATTATCCGGCATCTGCAAAGTGTGCTTTCAGTGGGAC
Organism: Clonorchis sinensis; assembly: GCA_003604175.2. NCBI lineage: Eukaryota > Metazoa > Platyhelminthes > Trematoda > Opisthorchiida > Opisthorchiidae > Clonorchis > Clonorchis sinensis. The sequence continues at coordinate 19,919,923 of CM030369.1, forward strand.
GCGTTTATCTCAGACCATAAACCGGATGCCTTTGTGTGCCATAAGAAACCCCGTAAACGGTTTCAGCTGAATAAGTGGTTTTTCCGTCCATTGCCTGTAATGCACGCACTTGAGTGGTACCAATTGGCTGGATAACTGAGCTTCGTACTTATATGGCACACTGCCTCATCTGGCGAAAACTCATTATCTGCCCAGCTCCTTAGACATGCTGGTAGTTATTTAGCAAATCCCTGACGTTCTGTCGTAGTAAAAAATCTCCGATTTAAGGCACAAGGAGAACTGATTAGTTTAACCAGGCTAAATTAGTGTTACGTGCTGGCTAAGGGACCGGCAACCATTGGGAACCTACATGGAGTTGGCTTCATCTTAGAATCTAGTTCTTTCGGTTCGCTTCACGTGAGGATCCTTCTTGAATGTCATTTAAACTTGTATGTGGATGAACTAGTGCCATGAGAATTGTGTAAGAGAGAGGAATTCTGTAAATTTCGGTCATGTTGGGCTTTGTGATTCCGCAATTCCGTATCTATTGTCAACCACAAACAGTCATTTGTCAACTCAGCTTATCTAATATCGTTCTACGTAAGCTCGCCATCTCCACTTCCTCGATTCCATTCACACAGTGTTGCTTGACGCTTTCCACCGCCTCGGCCATCATATGTTATGTGAATCATAGCCCCAATTAAAACCTAAATTTTCCATATACATTTTACGTCCTGTGTCTAACGCATGTGCAACCACAGCCGAGTCTTTGACCGGTGCTTGATATTCGCCCGCATCCCTTAGTGGTTTGTTCATTCTTCTCTCAGGTTCGTCAATTCCAGTGTGCAGTTCCCTAGCTGTTTGTCCAATGTAAACCTTGGTGCAATTGTTGCAGTTAATTTTATACACACGGTGTCTAGTCGTTTCAGCCGGGAGGGATTCTTCAACTGCATCAAAACTGACCGTAAAATTTTCCCTCCTGTAAGATTACTCGAATGCTGGCTTTGTTCAGCTAATATCCTTCTAATGGCAGCATTATCAAAGTAACTGGGTATCCACTTTCCTGAAGTCTGCTGGTAGCTGCTAGTTGAGCTGCTGTTCCGTATATCTCATCTGTGCACAGCGATCTGACTCGTCATCATCATCCACAACGTACTTGTCTTACAGTGACTGTAGCTGCCACAGTTTCGTTCACCGATGATTTGGGGAGATGGGGTAGGTAGCTGCGCATTGGAAGCGGGAGCTGATAAATTGGTGCCTAAATACAACACTGCTAGTGGACCGTTAAATGGGGGAAGTGGGAAGGGAGCTATGCATTGAAGGCAATAGCTTGGATGCACGAGCGTCATTGTGGTCGCGACTGGGCCATGTTTGACAATGTCTCTAACCGTTGGTGTGACCCGTCTAGGGGTCCCCATCCAGGAAGACGACAATGACCAGCGCGGATGAGTTTGCTGGTAATAACTTTTAAACTTCGCTAGCAGGTCATTGTTTGACCTCCTCTGGCTCTTTTCCACCCTTCTTGTGGTTGTGCGAGAAGAAATCCTCGAGGAACTCGGTCGACTGGCATACGCGCCACGTGGCAAGCCAGTGCAACCTATGCAGTGTGATCGACGGTGAGTTATACTTCCGAATACCATTCGACGTACTTCAGCATTGCTTATCCGGTGTTCCCACCAGACCCGGGCAATGCTCCGAAGACATCGATGGTCAAACACTGAAAGTCTTTTGACGTCCTCGGTGCGCAGCGGCCAGGTTTCTGATCCGTATAGTAATATGGAGCGCACCGCAGCATTGTAAACTCGACCGTTGACGGGCAAACTGATATCACGCCAACGGCACAAGTGACGCGGGTTCACAAAAGCTGCTCTGGCTTTCCCAATCCGGATGGAAATATAATCTTTCGCGAGACCACCGGGAGTGATACAGCTGCCCAGTTAAACTCTAAATCAACCAGATAGTGATGAGACCATAGTGGCGTACTTGGAATTTGGGTGTACTGATGAGTATTTCAAAAGAGTCCCCGTCTCCACTGGTTTCTGGCAATTGGTGGTTTTTAATTTTCCGCCAAGAGTAGTGTATCCTACTTGGATTCTACTTTTATGCCAATTTGATGTGAGGAGTCAAACTATTGAGATGCTCCTGAAAGTTATTGACTCCATCATGTTTGCTTACAACAATGTCGCCGTCAAAATAACACCAAAAATTCTCGGCGGACAGTGATGTCCTGCCAAGAAATCAAATGTTAGCTAAAACTGGAGACATTGGATATCCCATTGCAAGACCCTGCTATTGTGAGTAAACACATGGGTCAAAACCAAACTGGTCAATGTTTAGACACACTCCTATGCCCTCAAAAATTTCATACACCGAGAGTTATGTCCCTTCTTTAACTGTTTGCTCTATCAGTACCAACCTCTTGGTGACCTTCAAAGTATCCGCCTGTGTATATTGAGACGATATCAAAACTCGCGCCTATCTCCAAAGGAAATACTATGACTTTATTGATAAAGTCCTACGAATTCCTAATGCAGGTGTTTGATTTCCCCGTGAGTGGGTTTACTATGCGAGCTAGGAATCTGGCTAGTTCACATGTTGGCGGACCTTTACAGTCTACTAATGACGTTATCTACCTTGTGAATTTCAGTTGATCGGTGGATTCTTCGTTGATTCGTCGTACATTTTGGATACAGCCGAAACTAGTTGCCTCACCTTAAATAGTTTATTGTGGATGTCAGATATATACCAACTCCAGCATTACTCTTATTCATTACCGAATTAGCGGTGCAATTGTTAATTTGCCAGTGAGGTCCCCGGCGACGTGCTGTTTCACCATTAGAAAATAGTCGCTCTTATCCACAACTGCTGCGGCTTCGTCTGTCTACCTTCGTAATGAAAATACTATCACCTGTTTCAGTGTGTCTCCAACCACCCGCTTCTCCCGTTGTTCTTTCGCCGTTACCTCACTGCTCTTACTCCCCACTCTCCCCGAGTCCTCCAAAAACCGCTATCCCAGGAACCCTGAATAAAACGTCTCCAGTCCCTTCAACCTGGCGATCCCAGACCGATTGCAGTTCAGCTAAAATTCCTGACGATCCAAGTGCTCAGATAGCCACATTCATATCGAATGTACAACGCCGATATTGTGAAGAGGTGGAGATCTATGCCAAAAAGGGACCGTTCGTACCTTAACGAGCAGCGAAGCTTCTCGGTTTGTGGGTGCACTGAAAAGTGCTAGCCAGTTGCAACACCACCAACCGCAATATGCACTCGGGCTAATCCATTGGACCCGGTGATTAGTCCTATAAAAACGAATCAGGAACATCTGGTATGGTCCTCAAGAGACCTCGATCGTCAGAAACAAGCGAGAATTTATCCACCACTAAACGCGCTCGCCTTTACCCAATGCACCATGCACTGGACCCCGTTCTCCTGAAAAAACAGAACCAGAATTGCATGACCAAAGCCCGCCAACTCAAAGACCACGAATATTTGTTTGCGATGAACTTCCTAATGACAGTAGTATGGATCCTCTCTTACCAACGAACGCACACGTCTTCAGATGTCGAGGTTATACGAAATCCTAAATTAATGGATGCCGGTTTCTCTCCGAGGTGTCTCGAGTGGAAACTGTTCTGGGAAACTCGAATCAGCAACCAACCGTTTCCACTCAGAAGGACTTGGCAGCTCCTAAGCCCTTGAATCCTGTAACCTACATTGACGAGCTTATGCACAGTTATCTGGGCCGTTCGCCTACCAGGAATGCGGATGACACTAACGGCTCCGTTGCTTTCAATCGCAATAGCCTCAAACTGACTTTATCACGATTCGGAACCGGAAGTAGTGGCGTAGCAGACTTGTCCAATGGGACAGCACCATCCATCAGTGTGTGTCCAATATTCGGACCTCCAGATTCTTGATGGTTTTAGGACCGGGTTTGTTTTGATTTTATCAGTGACGCCTCGCCATCTTTAAATGATAAATCCAATGGACAACATCTGAGAGATTTCTTGCTATTGGTGATTCATGATGCTGATCTGGCCTCTGACCCTAAGGTTCTCCTGGCAACATATGGAGTACACACTTGTGCTGCTCGTTCTGCTACACAACCGTACGTCCTACCAATGCAAGCGTCTTTGCAGCTGCAGAACTCGTGGACTACTACTGTGAAGTAGTACTTCCCTCATTTGTGAAGTAAAAAGTGATAATCGTTCTATCATTTTTCTAGGTTGTCTTATATAGTTATGACATGACGTCTAAGGAGAATCATTTTGCCCTTGAGTTAGGGATCTTCCAGCTTTTTCATCAAATTGGTTAAAGCTTCTGTCTAGGCTTGGGCAAGCCGGAAGTATCTAAGCTCTCATGCTTCCTTCGGGTGGCATGGCAGCCAGGTGCCAAAAGGTTGACACAGGTAAACGTCTTTTTGCAAACATCTTAAAACTATGGTCACAACGGCTTTCAAGGAATAAATAATTGGCATTCTTCATTGACAAAGTCAAAGAAGATCAAACTTTTTGATCAGCTGTCCAAGTCTGACCAGTCCAAGCTGTTAATCACGGACGATGAACTAGACAGTGCTGGACAGCAGCAATTTGCGTGTGCATGTGTGCGTAGCCGAGTAGTGTGAACCCCAAAATCAAGTAGAGCTGACCGGATCAGTGAATGACCATGTCAGTGCTTTTACTGCATTGTTAGAAAACCGAAAAGAATAAAATATTTCAGTGTACCTTGACAGCGGAACTGGGTGAGTTGTATTTCTTTGCGATATTGATCAAGCCTAAGAAAGTTTATTCATTGGGACATTATAGAGCGCTATAGAATACCTATTGGTGCTTAGCCAGTGAAACTAGTGAGCTTTTGAAAATCACGATGAGGAAAAGTGAACTAACCCACTTCCGTCTCATTACATTCTATCTCTTTATGTTCATCAGCCGTTTATCATGGGCTGATTACAAGATTACATCATCTATACTGGATTTCAACTTACATCACGATTTGTCTGAAGCACACCAGACAATGCACATAAAAGCCTAAGAATGTGCCGGTTCAATGGTTTTGGATTTTTGGATTTGCTCCAATTGTTTACCGAAATCATTTCAGAAGAATATTCACAAAACTGTCTGAACAGTCAGTAAAATCATTCAGCGTTTGACCAAAATTATTCAGACGTTTCACAGCTCTTTGAAGTTTCGCCGAATGATACAAGTGCATATAATGTCTAACACGATTGGTCGGAAGTCGGGCGTCGCATTCATCTAGCACCATTAAGATTCTATTGGTTGATACTACAGTGAGTACGAAACCCTCTTTTATCCAGGGCATGTGTAAATCATCCAGCTTAAATGTCCCACATTCTATACAGCAGCGTTCATTTTGAGCTTCTCACACCAACTAAACCCTCTGAGTTAGCAGCTCCCTCCAAGAGGCAACATCTTGATCATGTAACAGTGATAAGGACTTTTTCAATCAGGGCTGAATACGAAAGATGGCACTGCCTAGGAATTTATCTGGTTTCACAAAAATCTCGGACCGGACGTCTGTGCCAAAGAATGGGCGAAATCCATGGCTTAGTGCTGCTTTTTATTGATGATGTTAAAATGCATTGAATAAGCAGTTGCAAAGATCTACGAAAAACTCAGTCAACAATGAGCTAGAACACTAGGTCGCTGGCTCGTAGTGATGCCACGTCTTTGAAGAGGGGAGAGAAAACCTGGAATAAATATCACTTTAAATAAAATCGAAGGCTTCAGCTTGGTATTTTATTTGAGCCTAAAAAGAGCAATATCAAATTACTGTTAATTTTACCTTATCCTTCATTGACCTCTGGCCCACAATGTCAGATTTCAAAAATTAAACGGTCTTTCATTACTTAATTACATTACTACCCCCTTGTCCCCTCGCTTACTACCGGAAATTGAATGGACCAAATAAGTCCCCACCGTGAATTTCATCTCACTAGAGAATGCAGTAGAGTGCAGTAGAGTGGTCTCATCAAAAATGCGCATCTCATTAATTTTACGGAGAATTCGGAGCTGCGATGTTCCACATATAGGCCAGTCACTTCCCCAGAGTTATTTTCATCTTATTCTCCTTGAAAAATATGCTTCGCCTAACTGTAGCTTCGAATATCATGACTTTCAGGCCTCAAGGCCTTCGCCGTCAATACAACAAATGATAGGACTGGAAAAAAACGAAACATAAGTGTTTGTACAATCAGGTAACTGCCAAGGTGAATCAAGTATGGTTAGTTGGACAACGTCTTTCCACCACGAACTGGTATGTCTTCTATGCGGGACGAAGCAACAAGTAAAAATAAACTGCCCAGAGACAAACCCTGATTTATCCAAGAATTTCGTAGTAAATACCTATCAGCTTTGTTTTCTCAAACCACACATCAGCACGCACCTGGTCTGTCTCAGATGTTTGTCGCAACTTATTATAAATGTTCCTAGACCTCAAAGAACTGCGAGGATGCCTTCAAAAAGCAGTAGACAAACACTTGGATAAAAACGACGGGTTTTGAGTTATTGAAGTGTCTACAGAAAATACACAAGCTTTTATGTTCATCATCACCATCATCATCAGAAACAGTAACAGCAGTATTGATACTGATGCTTTGTTCCCGAACAGTGCTAGCTGTAAGTATCGTTGGTATACAAAGCCGGAGATACTGCCAGGGCACTCAGACTTAAACAGGAGGACTGTTAGAGTCCTCAGCCAAAGCCTTTTCAGAAGCCTGACCACAAGGCAGATGTTAAGGTTTTTATTGGCCCGAGGGCGATCCGGCCGGAAATACGATAATCTAGTGCAGACTGTCATGTGGTCATGTGTAACATTTCGACCTAGGGCTCCGTGTACACATGCCTAGGCCCACACCATTCTGCCGGCAGACGGTCAAATCTTGAATGCACCTGAAGTTGAGAACTATAAGGATTGTAACTGTAAGTCTTGAGGTCACTTTCTGATAAGTTAGTCCCAGAGTTTAAATGAAATTATCTCATGTTTAGAAGTTTCTCAGGTCGCAAACACATCAGATAAAACAATACAATCCGCGTCTCTGGTAGAAAGCACATTTACAAATGTCGCAACCCTGAACCAGTATTAAAAGCAAAACCGAAGTAAACGGACTTCTTCGATGGAAGCAAATTGATTCCCGTCAGTGATATTAGGATCAAAGTCTTTGTGTGCAGACTAGTTAAAGGGGTTCATTAATGAGTGGAAGAAAACGCATCAATGGTTATCCAAGAGCAGTCAAATTCTCTTCTTCCGTAAGAAGATGTTTGCTGTACTATTAGGCAGTCAGTATCTAGAACTGGTTTTCATAGAGCAGGTCCTCCGTTTCGGTCTTTTGAGTGTATATATCAGTGTGCCATCAAGCACCAAATTTATGGAGGCGATCCAGCAGTTGTTTAAGACTCGCTATAAAGTGGATACCTGCTTTCGTGTTTGTGACGATGGTGATTCATTAAATATCAGCCTCAAACAATTTATGATTGTTCCAGATGACGGTCCATCAATAATCGGCTGAATTAAAAAGCTCAGTTACACACTCCAAGAGTAACTCTACACACTGTAGCATGAATCCATTTCTGATGGCAGAGTGTTCGCAGACGCGAGCCCAAAGTGTGATCGGCACTTGGAGTATTTCGGGGTATGGAATGTGACACACAAATTTCAGCGACATCTGTATTAACAAGCAACTCACACAAACCACAAAAAATATATCTCACCGGAAAGCCTTTATATCGACGAACGGGAACAAAAACCAGGTAACGAGAAGTGGCCTACCCAACTCAAAACCTAAGATAACGTCTTACTGGTAGATCATATTCCTTTTACCCCGTGTGTGATAAATGCTTTCATAAAATGCGTTTTCGGGTCCCGAAAATTTCCGTCACACGATGTGTTTGTCCTGACTGAAAACTGCGTAAACCATGTATATAACATTTCAAAATTACTTCTTATCCGAAGTGAGAAGAATAAATGAATTAAGTTTCAGTCTATTGCAGCAAATTCTGGACTTTCTACCTTCAGTGGATTGTTGTGTCAATCCCGCCACTCTGTGGAGAGGCAAATTAAGCAATTACATAATCAGGAACTTCAAATATCACAACGGTGTAACGTAGTTCTTTGTGTATTATTTCACTTACTGAGACTATGTTGAAGAGACACTTAGGATAGAAGTAAACATGCCGTAACTTAGTCACGAAATTCTTATGTTGTATGCAGTATTCCACCCGGAAAGCGAAGTCAGTCTACGCTGTACAGCTGTCTCATCTTACTGTTTCATCCGCATTGGTGTGTCCAGAAACTCCAGTGAGTTTTAAACCCCCTAACTCTCGGTTAGTAGTTTGGACAGGAGAGGCCACGGGCGGCTGATCAGCACTGTGATTCACTCTCAGTAAGACATGGATATAACGCTATTCCGCCTTCATTCATCCGTCAATCATTTGGTCACACGTGTTGACTGGCTGGCCGAATAACGACTCCTCAGATGGGAGTTTCACTCGTCTGCTAGAATTATTCTTCCTCCCCCGAGTTACTTACACACTGTCGGTAGTGAGCGGATATTCGACAACTTTCACTTGATAAGTGGTAAATACTAATCCCGTGTGTACCAAAATACATGCGAATGTCAGCTGTCTGCGGATACGCATTTACCGTGCTGTTGAGAAAGCAATAAAGGATCGACACAATAAACCCTTGCCATGAAAGCACGATCCGTCGTATTCCGTTCGCAATGTTGAATCCCACTTTACTCACTGGCTCCTGGTAAATGGCCACAAAGTTTGTAATGCCCAGCAGAGGCATTAGGAGTGCAATCGCTTTAGTAGCTTTCCTGAAACATAAAAAAATGAAAAGAATTTAAACGTAAGATGGAAGTAAAATGGTTCATCGCGCATTAATTGACATGCTTTGCCAATTTCTGCCCTTGATTTTTGTTCGCTTCTACCCATTAGTAGATAATTTTGAGATGTTATTGAGCTTGTGAATATCGTACAAACTGAAACATGAGGCTGCCTGGTGCAGCTCATTCAGTTGCTTAAGAGCATCCTAAACGATAGTTTCAGCTGGGTTTCAGCAGGTGAGTCTCCTGTCCAAACCGAATTGGTATGCAGGTGAGTGTAAAAGTCGAATAGTTTTTCTTGTTTTCCTTAACAGAACTTTCATCGTCTGCCAGTAAGAACTGATGAGGTAATTCAATTGAGAAAGCAAGTTCTTGTTACCCGCAGCCAAACGGATTGCATTTTAATTCCCTGCAAACAACTGTGGACGCAAAAACCAAGTTCGTGGAGGATTTTACCTTTCTGGGAACTTATAGTTTAAAGCTGTGACTAAACCTATTAGAAGACGAGATTCACAAACAAACGAACCGTGCACTCTCCTTTACCAGATGCACCTCAGAAATAAAAATATTAAATAGTACTGGATTTGCAGCTACTTCTTGTGTCCAACAAAGATTCGAAAACGCTTCGCCAATGACTGACGAGACGTCATAGGACCGGACGTATTTACGACCTCATCTCGACTGACGACTAATGTTGGCAAAACCTCAGCAATGCATGGGGAAGAACAAGCATAATGCTTTCTTGTTACCGGATGTACAACCAAACTACTGAGTTACATGATATGGTAGTAGGGAGAACTCAACCGAATGGAATACACGTGAGACTTATACAACGCACTGCTGCTACGAGTTTAAGCGAGTGAAATGTCGCTAAATGGCTGGCAATGAGCTACGAAACCCATGCTGTCATAATAACAACTTACTGCGTGCTAAACTACTGTCGTAGGTGACATAAATTGGGTAGATTACCACAACAACCTACCATTTGGATGTATTGCTTCATGTTAGTTGTTACTTTTTAATGCAAAAATGGCAGGCGTGCGAGGAACGTAAAAAGACAGTTAAATTTTTGCAGTTATTCTGTGAGTTTTTCACGATATCTCAGTTGCTGAGGTGCGAACATATTAACTAGAAGGTTGTGGTTCGAACTCAACCTCGACATTTCCACTGGTCCTGCCTAGACTTGGGAAAAGTGGTAGTATCGGACCTCGTTCATCTTTCGGGTAGCATTGCAGTTGTATCGGAACTCGTTCATCTTTCGGGTAGCATTGCAGTTAGACACTGAAAGAGCGTTACAGCTGAACGTTTCTTTTTTTCAAGTGTATTCTTCTGTAAAGTACTATGGATCTATGCAAAGCCGAATGAACTTTTACAATAACAGCACTACCACCATAAGGCGAAGGCGCGAGTCAAGGAAAAAAAGTATTGGTGCTCAACAAAGCAGGGAACCCAGTCAGAGTAAGGGAATTTTGTCCACCAAGCAGAGAAACAACGGTCTCAAACGATAGCTCCTTCAAATTGTTTCTGCTAGCCTGTAAAGATCAGGTGGGCAGGTGAGAAAACCTTAAATAAGACAACACGGGTTGCTTCAGTTGTTGAGTAACACAGAATTTTTATGAGTTTACTGCTTTGTTTTACCACTGAACTAGATAATCAGCTGGACCACAGCAAGACCAAGCGCATGTGTTGAAAGGATCCACTCAGCCTGTCCACAAAGAAAGTGTTTAACATAGTGTCAGACGGTGCAGCATTAAGAGATTAGTTTGTTGTCATCCCGGCCATTTTTGAAACAAGCACATTCCCTTTGTGCACAAGTAAACTCGAGACGTTTAAACTAAACGCACGGCTGAACCGGTGTTTGAGAGATTCAAACTAGTGGCGCTTTGCCACGAAGTAACGGACCCAAGTCAGGGAAAACATTCCCGGAGTTAAATTATGAGCACATTATGTGTAGCGCATCTGATAGTTTTAGAACTGTGGATATTTCGTAGTGCGGTAAAGCTCGGTTGATATTAGCGACTGTTGCAGCCATCTCATGAACTGCCTTTGTTTTTCCATCTGTGTGCCTACCGTTAAGATAGGCCTATTTGCCTTGAAACAACGACATCAGTTCGCAGAGTGTGCCAGTGACACATTCTATATACTTACCAACTAGGTGACACTTTCAACCATGCAGCGAACATTGGTGAAGTTTGGACAGTTGATGTAGCAACCATTGTGGTTTATCGATTTTTCCTGCTGTTCACTGTTTCATATTCGGACACCCCTGTTGTTAGTCCAACCCGCTAGATTCACTACAGGTAAATGCACTTCACCGCACGGAGGCTGTATGTATTCTCAGACGGGATGAGTGTTTCATATAGACCTACGCTGTCCGCGAAACATGTACGTCATCGGAATGCACATGAAGGTTGGTGGCATATTCCTACGGGGAGGTTAACGCACAGCTGATCGTCAACGTTATCTGACCGCTCCACTTAAGACCTTCTGCTGCCTTGTAACTCTAGACAGCTTTTGCCGTCAAACACAGGGATTAAAACATGACATAATGCGTTTGTTATATGCTCCAGTCCTAACTATCAGACTCTGACCAGATATTATTACCTGGAAAGTTGTCTTCCACAAATTTATCACAAATCCGCCAAAACCTTTGGAAACTATCAACCTTCTCCAACTTACTTGAGATGTTCAATCAAGCAGAACCCTCATGTCTCACTTCCTCTTGCTCTCGCATAATATTCGTTCATAATATTAACTACCAGTGGTCGTGCTTACCATGTTGGTTGGTGTCGAGAACAGTTGAAACAAATACTACAACAGCATGAGTAGAGTTGACTGTATGGAACGGCCGAATGGGGTGGCACCAGTCTAGACCTTCGTGCACCGAAACTCACTCCATATAGATGTTTTGGGTTTAGAAGTTCAGATTTTTCTGTGCATTGTATTAGCTTACTCATTTACGTTCATGTATTTGAGGTGGCACGATGAGGGTGCGCAAAGGAGCCGCGTGAAAACAATCGATCGATGCATATGTTTGAACTGCCTTATGTATATCAACAGGCATATATCAACGGCACACATTGACCAGCTTACGGGTTACCGTAGACGTCTACTGGAGCGGTCAAGCTGTAGACGGTGGATTGAAACCCGTCATGTATACTCAGACCAACCCAAAGTACCTACCACATCTTAACAGATTGTTTACTTGTTTTTGTGAGTAAAAATTTATTTCGGATGTTCTCCCGAATATCAATCTTAAATCCATCAGTGCGAAAACGCTTGCAGCTTATGATATCGTAATTTAACTTATCGGGCAGTGGACTAAGCTGACACACGTGCTGGCAGTACAATGATTGCTCTACAGTGTGTTAAATCATGATCAACAGGTGGGAAAAAATCTACGAAGTATTTAACTGATGACCAAAGAATTGATCGTATGGAGGCAGAAGGCTGTTGTGAAATATTGCCCGGTATTTTGGCAGTGCGAAGCCTACTGATAATGTCTGCCCTCTCCGGTATTACACGGGCTACCCGAATATTTAATACAGGAGTATGATTATCTTTTTAAAGTCCCTGTTCTCCTTTGATAATAAACACACCGTTGATCTTGAAATAAACTGTTGTCTTATTCCCGTGAAACGGAAAACCTCTGGCCACACTAGAATCTAGGCGGATTTACATGCTCTGATGAGCGCTAGTCAAAACTCATCTTTAAACCGGAGAGCAACGGAATTTATATCAAATGTGTGCTTCATTAATTTTTAATCCTTCGCACCCGATTTAGATAATCTCAAATTGTAAACAGATCAACTTTTCCAGATACATCGTAATCGGTGCCAATTGTGAACTGATGAAAAGCGACCCAATTACTTCCTAATCGCAGTTATGGTAGGAAAACAACCTAAACACAAATCATCTGTGTTGTGTTGAACAGATAATCGTCTTCATGTATGCGACTATGTGAAGAAATGACAATGAACATTATGACAAAATCCAATTTAAATATGCATGTCTTCATAAAAGGCATACATGTCGACCATCAGATGTACACGAGCAAAAAATGAAATACGAGTGGGAAATTTTAACGTATAATTACATGGGACTCACCTCAATTTTAAGAGTTCTGACGTACACTTGGAACGAAGCCGGTTGACAAATACGTACATAACTTTCGTTAGAAATATGATATTTATCTGAAAAGTGACAATTTATATGTTTTGTTAAAAAACTGTTTTGACGACATTGAAGAAACTGTAAAAAACAAATATCACCTGAGGACAAACATCAATGGAAGATCACATGATGATGGAATTTTGGGGCAGACTTCGCCAGAAGTTAGTTTTCTGATAAAATGCCGAGACATATTGTGTATTCAATTTATCCTTACCAGCAGTATTGTCAGTGTGTGCCTGGATGATATCCAGAGATAGCTAAAGCCATACTATCTCTATAGGGATTTCAGAACTAAATTTTACACTCACGTGGCAGAAAAAACTTTTTGTTGATAGTAATATGATTTTGCGACCTTCCATTTGGCTACCTCTTTTGATAATATAAAGTGCGGGATAGGCAGAAAACACAGAGAATGCAGCATGGAAGCATGAAAGCTAATACACAGAGCAGTCAATACTGGGGACACTACCTGCTCTAGAGTGGGAGTTCTGCGTACTTCATAACACTTCCAAACGGATCATAACAGTGAACCTAAGCCAAACACAAGAGTACAGCATGAAAAAGCAGGCGATGTTCCCTGTCACACCGAGATATGGGCGAATTCTCTCCATAGGGCTTTGGTTTGAAAATTCAGGCAGTGAAACTTTCTGTCAAGTGCAAAATTGACCTCTTTGTGTGACGATGAACAACTCCGACCAAAGTTTGTTTCGCCGTACATATTCATGCATCAACATTTTGTTACGTGATGGTTTCAAATATCTTCTGTTTACCAACTTGCATAACTGCTTAACTGAGGAGGTCCGCAATCCGAAATGAAGGACACTGTTTCGTTCTGTCCACATAAGTGCTTCCGCGTGTACACTCATAAGCACGAACGCCGTATGCCACGAACAGAACAGATAACATGTGGCAGTCACGTTCTTGATGTTTATGCTAGACCCACTATGACAACCCGGAGTATAAATGCCTGTTTTGTTTTCTGAATATGCAGCATGTTCTTCTTTCTTTAGTAATTTATGGAAGGGCAAGCCTGAGGTTTTCTCTGCTTGTCTGTTATAATCCTGAGAGGATTCCAATGTTCCTTTAAAGTTAAATCTTTGGATCGTTAGAATCATCCATCAAAAGCAGTGCCATCTGAGTTGCTTCAGTATGAGGTAAATTTGACCAGGTAGTCGATTAAGGGTGCGCTTCGTGCAGAAGTCTGCGCTGTATCGCAATACGTTGACCCACAGACACATGCACATTTTTATATCGTCACGCCATCATAAGTACAAGACCAGTAGGTCATCCGGTCCAAAGGAACCATCTCTAAACCGTCGCGGTCCAGTGATCATACTGACTGCAACATTGCAGTTTCGCAGTTGACACCGCATCAGAAATACACTCACTTGAGTCTTCATTACAAAAGATCCGTCAATGAACCGGAGCATGCAAAACAAAAAATAGAGGTGAATTTTCATAAAGCAAACGGCTCACAAGGTTACTGAAAACTCTCCGGTAGCACACAACTGGTTTTACCCATCTTAATGCTCATCTTGTGGGCGCAGTCCCTAATTTTTCGTCACCCTATGTTCTTGTTAAACCCGAATTGCACGACATTCGACTGAGATTTCACAGAAGACTCCACTGAAGCCCAGCTGAAGAATATCATGGGCAAGAGGTTCAGCTGTGTTTCAGATGAGTCTCCGTGAAAACCATATTGGTAGGCATATAAGTGTATTCCTTCTCTCGGAAAATGACACTAGGAGGGGGCATCTTAGCAAGCCGACATCAAGTACAACAAATGGTTTAGCATCACAAGCGAAGTATGTCAGATGGACACTTGGTTTCTTCATTTTTTCATCTATTTTAGCAGTCCTAACTGTGAGGTCAGACGTTGAGGGAGGACATACGTTTATAGCACAAATGATTAATTTGAAAATTTGAATTCAGCATCTACCCACATACGTGAAAACTGCATCTTTTGGAAGTGCACAAGTCACGTGGAAGTGTCTTTCTTCGAAAAACAGTGAAGCTGATGGTCTACCCAACAGATGCGAAAAGTTAAATTGCATACCGGATTGCTTTCCAAGCATTTATTGTGACAGTTTAGTGATTCGGACGAAAGTTAGTTTTATGAAACTTTGCCTTTTAAACTCTATTACAATTTGGCAGATTGTTGAGGACGGTACTTTGGAATACAGGATGATGGTCTACTTACACGTATCTTCTTAGATTCCGTCACGAAGAGACTGGACCTTACCCTTCTTGATGTTTATGCTAGACGTACTATGACAACCCCGAGTATAAATGCCTGTCTTGTTTTCTGAATATGTAGCATATTCTTTATTTAGTAATTTATGGAAGGGTAAGCCTGAGGTTTTCTCCGCTTGTTTGTGATAATCCTGCGAGGAATCCAATGTTCCTTTAAAGTTAAGTCTTTGGATCGTTAGAATCATCCATCAAAAGCAGTGCCATCTGAGTTGCTTCAGCATGAGGTAAATTTGACCAGGTAGTCTAGTAAGGATGCACTTTGTGCAGAAGTCTGAGCAGTATCGCAATATGTTGACCCACAGACACATGCACATTCTCATATCGTCATGCCATCATAAGTACAAGACCAGTAGGTCATCCGGTCCAAAGGAACCATCTCTAAACTGTCGCGGTCCATTGATCATACTGGCTGCAACATACTAGATTGCAGTTTCGTAGCTGACACCGCATCAGAAATGCAGTCACTTGAGTCTTCATTACAAAAGACCCGTCAATGAAGCGGAGCGTGCAAAATAAAAACAGAGGTGGATTTTCATGAAGCAAACGGCTCACAAGGCTACTGAAAACTCTCCGGTAGCACACGACTGGTTTTGCCCATCTTAAGTCTCATCATGTGGGCGCAGTCCCAAATTTTTCGTCATCCCTAGGTTCTTGTTGAACCCGAATTGCACGACACTCGACTGAGATTTCACAGAAGACTCCACTGAAGCCCAACTGAAGAATATCATGGATAAGAGGTTCAGCTGTGTTTCAGATGAGTCTCCGTGAAAACCATATTGGTAGGCATATAAGTGTATTCCTTCTCTCGGAAAATGACACTAGGAGGGGGCATCTTAGCAAGCCGACATCAAGTACAACAAATGGTTTAGCATCACGAGCGAAGTATTCAGATGGACACTTGATTTCTTCGTTTGTCCATCTGTTGTAGCAGTCCTAACTGTGAGGTCGGACGTTGATGGAGGACATACGTTTATAGAACAAATGATTAATTTGAAAATTTGAATTCAGCATCTACCCACATACGTGAAAACTGCATCACTTGGAAGTGCATAAGTCACGTGGAAGCGTCTTTCTGCGAAAGAACAGTGAAGCTGATGGTGTACCCAACAGATGCGAAAAGTTAAATTGCATACCGGATTGCTTTCCAAGCATTTATTGTGAAAGTTTAGTGATTCGGACGAAAGTTAGTTTTATGAAACTTTGCCTTTTAAACTCGATTACAACTTGGCAGATTGTTGAGGACGGTGCTTTGGAATACCGGATGATGGTCTATTTACACGTATCTTCTTAGATTTGTTTTGTCTGCCTTGGATGAGCTATTCCAGGTGTCTAATGGACAATCAGCCGGTATTGGCTTTACATATCTTGCCCCAACTTTTTCATATGAAGGACACAGGGCATCATGTTGTTTCCATCAGAAGACTCCTTCGTTAGCTAAGCTCATGGGGCACTTGCCTGTAATGTTGGAAGTCAGTAGTTCGAGACGAACCATGTGATTGTATTTTTGTTAATGCCTTGTGATTACCATGCTGAAAACTTCCAGTAACCATTTATTTTTGAACTCTGGTTAAAAAGGTACTGTCCAACATAACAGTCAGGATTTACTGAAAGACCCTGTCAAAGGTATGCTGATACTGCTGCGCCTAATGGAGGTTTTGGACCAAAGCGTGGTTACCAAGTGCAAATAAGGTCTTCGTAAATTCGTCAGACTAGAGGGAGATGGAAAATGTTTGGAGGCTAGCTAGTCTGTTTTTCAGTGTGCATTAGTAAACCAGACAGTTCAAATCACTTTGACTAACTGCAGGTTGTAACGGCCGATTACGAGCAATCTGCATTATTCTAGTGATTGATTGTCATTATTGCACAGGATGACATTCATACAGACTGCACTTTGTCATATAACGCCATTTTGTTCTTGTTTTGCTCAGGCGATCGTCGAAAGCTCTTCAACTAGAGGGACTGGAAGACTTTTCCGAAGATCAAGAAAAACAAATTAAGTTCTAGAAAGCATGGAGGACTCGGCACGCAAAAACACAACAAAATTAAGTCCCTGAAGTGTGGTACACCGTTACAAACTCATTTAAGTGACATGTAAATATTGACCCCATCTATCTACCACTATAAACAAGGGCCACTAAGCTAATTGGACAAACCCAATGGATAGATTGATCAAGTACCAGCAACGGCACCTGCGGAACCAAAGAATAAAGACCCTATGAAACGAGTAAGATAGGTTGAACTGCTATCCGGAAGCCAGTCACCCAACAGGAGGTTGCAAGTGTCCAAACGATCAGCAGCACTGCGGTTCAACCGGACATACAGCAGTCCGTCTTAGAAGAGGGCAAACGGAAGAAATGCTCCGTGTGTCACTTTTTGTGCTCTGCCATTGGAATGTGTTCACATTGCATTGTGGCCAAAAATGAATATGAATACGACCTCTTATGGGGTACTGTCTTCGGAGGAACACCCTTCGGGCATATACCAGGGGAGCGTTCGACAAACTGGTATAATACCTCAGTGAACAGAGCTATTTCAAGTGCTCATTACTGAGCAGTGTCCGACCTAACCTGCAGACATCCTATTTCGGCACTCAGAAACATTTTTGCATTGCAGACAACATCAAACTTATTACAAATTAATGTATTGTTTAGCAAACATACAAGTGGACCCAAGAAATCTGATCAACTTACTAGAAGTAACAACAGACGAAACGCGGTCAGTATATGGTAGCTCCAATGCTTGCCATAATAATGCCAGCTGGAAACAGACATGATGCAGGAAACATAAAAGTTAGTCTGAGTAAAATCAGGACTAAGAAAGGTAAAAATGTGTATGTACCAACCGTGTGTGCCAACAATATTTACGATTTCCCGTTCCTTTGTTTTTGCTGGTATTTATCATATCTTTATGAATTAACAAGCGGAGGGGCAGCAAAAAGACACACACCAAATAAGGACGGCGAGCTAACGAGCTGAAATTAGTCTTTCCCACAGCGGCAAAAACTTCTAAATAAACTGGATGTGACATCAGTGAATTGAATTTTGTCTGCTTGAATACCGGTCAGCAGTCAACAGTTTAAAGGTTTGCGTCTTCATTATGACTGACGCACGAGAATGTACAGGCCTGGATCACTCTGTTCACAACGGTTAAACAATTTGAAAAGAATGTTTTGATGCGCATTGTAACCAGATTCAAGAAGGTTGGGTACAATAGCACTCCTGTCGGCGACGGTAAATGTTTGTTTCAACTAGTGTGGTTGATGCTCTCGGTAAGGTGCCACACTACTGATATTCTAGTCACCAACAACAATTCTGAAAGAATAGGTAAGCGCTAAAGCGGTTAACACCGGGAAATTATCTTTTTTCCAGGTTCATATGTGCTCTGGATCAGGATGTTTTGTAAACTGCTCCTCGTAGAGTTTGTACCAGCGCAGCAACCAATGTGAATGTTTCTTCGTTTTAAATGCCTAAAACGACTGAGTTTCTTCGAGATTCCTATCTATGAATACTTGTGAACAACTGTTATTTCGGGGCAATTTCCTAGCAGAATACTGCACTGCTTTTGTTGTATTCGATGAACAGGCTTTCTCAGTACTATGAGCCACTTAGCTGAAACGGTTGCTCTTTTGCTCAGGAGGATTTAGGCTGTAAAATTTAATGACATGTGTAGAACCACCCTTCGACTATCAATCAAGAGTTGAACAAATCCACTCTCTATGGTCTGTTGCTTGTAAGAAGCAAGGAGACTTGTTGGTTTCTAATATGAAACTCTTTTCGTTGAATTAACTGCAAAGTCGGAAAAGGTTGTGCTTTGTCTACCGTAATTCTCCATTTCCTTCAGTTAATCAACAAGGATTGAAATAAGACTGAAGTAGGATTTCTGTTTAACAGATTGCGGAATTAAGCAAAGTTTTGCACCCATGATCATGCACTGGAGTCAAAAGGTTGATGCTTTATCACAAAAAAGTCCTCTTAATCTACTAAAGCCGCACAGTTTTTATCCTTATTTTCAAAAGTAACGCGGCTAGATCAAGTCCAAATAACCGTTAGGAGGAAGGACCTATTGTAAGAGGCAATGTATAAGTCACGCTAACGTCCACTCACAGGGAAATCATCGGCAGTCGCTGGTTCTCGATATGTTTGAAGTGGCTATAACAATTACATTGATGATGTCTTTTATTGGGAATAGGTCAGCCGTTTGCTCCCAGGTGTCGCTGGGATGACAGCTACCTATATTTGTGACTATTTCTTGAGTTGAGTTGACTTACTGAACAGTCCGGCGTAACGCAAATTGAAGATAAAATAGATGGTTCTACTCTGCCTCGGCTTAGGTCATCTAAGACCTCGATATTGGTTTTGAATTTTATGGATATTGCTTCAATCCTATCTTGATTAACATCATTGGTGAAGGAGAAGAGAGATTATAAAAAGAATTTTTGAAAGCACTCTGGTGAACTCATCGGGATCTACTTACTAACTCTATTAATTAGTCAGCTATTCACTGCTGTTGTGTGAAATTTTGATGGTTTTTATACCAGTCTCTTTCGTGGGAAGTGATTTGATCGTGACTGAAAGCTGGTGAACGTTGTCAGATTGGCCGATCGATACGGAGCAGACTGTTTCCCTACAGCTCATCGGACAGAAGTCAAGCAGGTAACAGAGGTGCGTTGGATGATTACACATATTTTGCACTACGTTTCATACTTTATTCAGTTTAGTGGAGTGACAATAAGACGCAGTTTATTATGTGTCTATGATTGGTGCCACAGTCCACGCTTCAGTTCCTTATCATAGTGACAAAAAAAGTACAGTTCGTAGAATAAAGTTTGACTGGTTTGGCTTGATCCATAGAGTTTCGACGCAAGCAACCAGTTTGTTTTTCGGTCCGTTTGCAGGCAAGTTTGGTCGGCACTGACCATTTTTTAGCCTGTTGGAACTTGTCCTCTCCAGCAGTAACCTAAGTCAAAGAGAGAGGCTGCATCAGCGACATCCATTCTAAATATGTTGTGCCTTTTATATCAACTAACTGTGTGCGCTCAGTTGCTGATTGTGTTGCGGGACATGTCTGGATAATTTCAAACCAGGGTTTATCACACAGTACAATGGACACATGTTTCTCCCCAGAATTGCAGACTTAACAGGACAACCTTAAGCTTCGCTGCACGGTTTACCTCTGTTCGGGTTTCAGTGGTGTTTCTTGTTAGTCCATCGGCAATTGAGACCGTAATTCCGCCCTGAAGTGAATCCAGTCTATGCTTATAAGCTAAAGAGCAGGGTATAGTTGTTCTGTTCCTACTGAAAATCACTGGCGTTGCGCAACAAAAAACTCAAAGGGTTTTCGAACCCTTGCCTCTCGGCTAGTAGTTTTAATACTTGATGTTTGGGTCAAAATCGGCCGATCAGTAGTATGATTACTTCGCACAGGGACAGATCATGCCGTCACTCAACGGAATTCACTCACGGAATTCACATCACGTGGTAAACTGTTGACTGTCCAATCGAGTGTTAGAAGTTTCACTTATCGTGTGTATTATTCCTCCTTTGAGCTACTTATAAATTTTTGGTAGTCAGGGGAAATTTTGAGAACTTCGGCTGAGATTTCGTCCTGTAAGTGAAGCTAATCAGCACTGAAAAGCAGAAGTGCACTATAAAGTTGTTTCATCTTCATTCGGAACGGTGTTCGGCCAAGATCACTCATCGGAGCTCGGGCAACAGGTAAGTGCATGTCCCGCAAAACTAACGAAGCACAATCTAAGAAAGAACCATAAACTTGAATGTAGGACACGACTAGTCCGTAGAGACCTTAAATGTATTCCCATTTTCGTATCGTAGTAGGAGAAACAGCGTTGTAAATCGAGTATCAATGGAATAAAACCACATTCGTATAGTAAGTGGCCAACCAAAACTCAAATGAGTAATGGCTGGTGTTCTACGTGGATTTGCCTGGCAACGGAAGTTGAACAGTTGAACACGTGCGCATAATCCGAACGTGCACAGACGGATTTGCTACTGCACGTGAACGCGCATAAACGCGAAGGCAAACTCGAACAGACTTGTTGAGAGCCTACAGCCGGCGTTAGTCTATACGTTATTTCGGTCATCAGTGAAGAAATGTTTTGTTAAAGCCCGTTCACACATCTGCTTTTGACCAGGGCGAATAATCTAAGGCAGCGAAGCATCAGTGCTCAGCACTGATGTCATGCTGTCGATGATGATGAGGGAGCATACTCCGGGTTTCAAAACGTCTCCTTTCTCTCTGTGTACCTGTTTGCTGCAAACATTGGTTATTGCAAACATTACGCTACCATTGGAGAAGACAGTGGCAGTGCACGACTGCGAGGTATTGCCCCCATGAGAAAACAAAAAACATCTGTGCTGTTCCTGACATTTTTTTCACATAGTTACACTGTCTGAAAGGAAGAAGTCACTGACTTTTCCAGTAGTTTTCCCTGTATCTCCAAATCAAGGTCAGTAATCCCAGGGAAAATTACTCTTGCACTGAGGGAGACGACAAGAGGGACGGTAATTTCTTACACAGTTGTTTGTGCTAATGTACAGCAGCTAACGTCAGCATGGGTGCAGTGTTCATTAATTACTTGTAATTCGTCGGTTGCGTGTTGCGTCAGGGGATTAAGTAATTAGAAAACTTTTGAACATATATATTTCAGTGAAACGGAAGGTCTCCATAAAATTTAACTTGACTACAAAAAGACACCAGTTGACGATGATGGATGCATTTCATGAACACGGACTGAAATGACGTCACCAATTGAATGGGGAATTGTAGGAAAGGGGAAAAAACTCGTTATATTTTGTTTTTATTATTAGACTGATTGGGAAGTAACTCAAATGACGGTTGTTTTACGGCGCATTTATTTGGCATGGAGTGCCTAGATGCTGTTAAACTTACCTTGGCTGGCGAGGATAGGGTAGCCATGCGAACAACCAGATCACCGTGATCCCGACAGATGACACTGCAAGGAAAATACAGGGGTCTCGTTTTATCTGACATGATTTAAAGAAGCAGATCCCCACCTTTAGTTGATGTGACTAGTATAAAAACCCAATCTGAACGTGATAAGCCTGCTCAAAAGTGGATTGACACGCACTTTTCGGATGTTTTCAAAATATATGAAGAATAACTATATGCTTGATGGTGTTGAACGACATAGTTCAACAGAATGTCAGTCATTCAAAGGTGGAATGTGGAGATGCTTTTTCATTTTTAGGTTTACATTTGTAGTTTTTGTCATCAAAAAGAAAGTATTTATTTTCTTTTTTTTAATTCTTTGCTTATTTCATTACGAAATGTGTCGTATCGTGCAAAGGCTTCACTTAGTGAAATTAACCTGGTTCTGAAATTCTATATATCATGCTGGCCTTACAAGGCCACGTATGGGAAATAAATAGCACGGGAATGTTCACAGGATTTGGCTCCTATCAATCATGAATCACGATAGCTGGAATAATGGCTGCTTTATGCTGTTTAAACACTTCACACAGGCTGTAGAAAAGCTCAACAATATAGGCAGAGGAAATAATTTTCAGTCACTTGTGAGAAGTATAACACCTTTTAGGGTGATGAATGTTGACGCTCACTTTTCAAGTAAATGTGCTTTACGCACCGTCAAATGCCTTCACAAAGCACTAAACCCGGTCTACATAATCCTAAAAATTTTAAGCGGGTAGGGTGAATTTTTTGTACCCACATAACCGTAGTTTTTACAACGCCTTCATCTGTCTCGGAAAGGCCATTAGCAAATAGAATTAGCGTTGGTATCAGATCTGGTCTCCTTTTAAGCGGAACAGTCCAAACCTTAAGGATTTACCCTGTCATGATGGTCGGAATTTTGCAACGCGATTATCTTGCAGGCTGCACTGTCTCGGCCTTGATTCCTTTGGGTTTAACCGTACTGGAAGAGACAACAGAACGTAGTCCGTTAGTAAATAGCGAGTCCCAGTACTGCAAGAAATTGTACCACAAGGTGGCCAAGATGTAGGGCTTGCTTGTTCCATGTGACACCAGTTTGAGGAATTCACATAACTACCAGAATCGCGATGTCTATGGAAGCAAAGATGATGCCCTCTCCTGAGAAAGTATGGGTTACTAAAAATTTCGACCGAACAAAGGTTGACGGCGGCCACCAATGCATAACCCATTCGGTCCAAGGACATCCGATATGAGCAGTAGTGCTGGGAGTCGGACATCTCTGCTTTGCCGTCTGTGTCCTAGGGTTGGCTCAACCCCTGACTGTCTCATGGACTCATGCAACATGTGGATGCCCATACCGATCGATATGTATTGTGGGCCACCAGCGCGTAACTGGTTCACCGGGTAAGATTGGACAAATTTAACACGGGTAAGCTCGTTCCATTTTTTCATCAGTGCTTGTCTGGTTTCATTTTTTTCCCTCAAATCGAAGCTGTACAGGAACGGTGGTCGGTCGAAGAGTTGACTGATTCACCGTCGGTTTTAAGAAATCGGACGCTCAACGACGTCATTGGTAGTTTGGTTGATTGAAGACCACCAAGCTAATTTGGTGGTGAGATGATAGGTATTCCGTGGGAATACTTACATGGTGTTTTTGTTGGGGGGGGGATTACCGCCAAAACTTCAGGGAATTGGTGGATATCAGCGGCACCTCAAGTAAATAGCACCGGTGTCCGTTGTTCTGGCATCATGTTTAGGACGGATGATGGCTTGTGGAATGCCTCTATTTGTTCGCTTGCTGAGCTTATTCTCGCGGATCTACATCGGCATCCAGAATTTGTGTAATGCAATACAGTGTATTTAGTGCAAACCGTCTTTGGCTTTCCAACTATGCGCAAACGTCTGGCCATTCGTCAACGAGTGGTGGGCAAACACAGTTCGGATGGTAGCCATTCACAATCCTTCAAAATATGCACAGATCAAATTGGATGAAAACGGCAACTTCATTACGATAGTTATAGATCTCACTTTAACCCAAAGTTTCTGCTTGTCTCCTATGTTCGTACGGTGAACAGTAACAGTCTAACTTCACTCTTGGTCAATAAACCATCGAAAAGACTGGAGATATTTATTCACTAGTATCCAATCATAGTTCTTAGAAAACCATTATGCGATTGCAAAATAGTGCGGTTTTCTAGAAAGTTGGCAGCTATTCACATGAGATATGTGACTGCTCTAGGCGTACTGCAGACTGGGGTCACTCACAACTGTGTTCGAAACTGAAATGGTGACACAGTTCACCAGGGCCTTTATCCCGGCATAAGTTAGTGGAAAAAACAAATCAACAAAATGTAGTGTGACATGCGCTGAACGCTTAAAGGACCACTAGCACCATATGTGAAACACGTGACACCGGAACTAATAGTTCTTCAGTCAATTTGGATAAAATCATCCACGATGACGTGAAATGCATTCTCTGGACAAGCTCTAACCTGCCAAACACTACCCCTTGTTCTTTCCAGAATGATCTGCGGGATGTATTTCTGAATTGTACTACGCGTATAATCGAATTATGCGGTACATTATATGGAAAATTATGGAATGCTCGAGTCCTTCATCCGAGGTATGCGAAAGCTAAAACTGTTAGCGAAGATGAAGCAATACAACTGCACTAAGGCGGGTCTGATTGGATCGAATAACCCTCGTCGCACTGTGCAATAAAAGATCAAAATATACACGGGTTCCCGTTATATAGTATACTGATTTGGATGGTTGTGGGTCTGGGACGAACGATAATTGAATGTAATTTTAGTCCATAGTTGATCGCATCAGTCCAGACGACAAAAAAGCATTTTGGTGTGCTACTTTGCTAACAAGCCGAAAGAGATTGGCTTTTGGTATCTAATGATTCGCAAGCGAACTCGAACATTTTCCCACTTCTATTAATTAGGATTGTAGAGCTGACGACGTGAGAGGTCGCGGCCTTGAATCCTGCTCAAGGACTCCGTCTGAGTTTGAAGGATGTGTGCTTAAATCTGTATCCCAGATTATCAGAACACTACTGCTTTGGATATAGTATGCAAATCTGAACGCTTCATAGTAGATCTCACACGATATTTTACTAACGCATTTCATCTACTAGGTCAGGCGAGCGATGAAAATGGTGCTCATCTAGTGGCGGTGCGCATTATGGAGTCGAAGAATATTTCTAACGAGAGGTTGAATTGGGAGTCAGCTGCTTCTCCTGTGGATTCCATCTTAATTCGAAAATGAGTGTTTCCGTATTTCTGTCGCAAGGTATATTATCACCATAAATCCAGGTGAGATGGACGAACTCACGGTTCCCTGTGTTCAGAAGTGTTTAACTTGAAGAATCAGGTTTTTTAAAATCACCCTTTTGTCCCTTCAGGGAATAAGTGCCATATAATCCAAAGGCGTCACATGTTTTCAGGCTTAAGACCATGCAATGGCTGCTGAATAGCAGGCCTCAAGCCTTATGTTCCATCATGAACTAGATCAATTTCTCAAACGTCTATGAGCAGTTGGAAAGCGATGGGAATATACGGTCTGCCTGCTTTGCCCATTCTTCGTTTTTATTCAGTTTACAAGGTAACTGAAAGAAAACGAGTTGAACCCCCGAGCTGTCCTCATTATAAGACTGCCGGATGAGGCATAACAAACGGAAGTCTACTGGAAGGTAACAAATACTGACTAATTCCTAAACCACCCAAACAGTCATCTACAGAGATAATCACTTAGACTGAAATCCACCGTAATAAAACTGAATCTAAGAACAGAGAAGAAAATTGACTTTGCGAAGTTTCTTGGAGGATTGGTTACCGAAGAAACTCTAGTTGGAAATCACTCAGGAGGCAAAACGCGACTACTTTGGCCGGACAATATGAAAGTAAATAAATTAACTTCCTACAGAGCAAGGATATTTGTGGAACAACTTCAATGCTATCACGAGAACGGGGAATAATGGTAGCACACAAATCAGCTAATGTGTTACAGCAAACATTCTCAAAATCAAGAGGATGACCAGAAGCGGAGGAAAAGGTCAACACTCTGTGCAAAATTTAACCCAATAACTACTAGAATAACAGCGTAGTACAAACTGGAAAGAGACTGTCTGTCAGAGTAGACAAAACGAACGTGGCAAGCCAAGGACCGGACCAACTGTCGCCGGCCCCTTTGCATGAAGATTGAGAACATCATTCGACTGGAAAACGTGCAGAGAACGCTCAAGGAAGAGCACGGAAAGAACGGGTTTGTGGCTGCTTGATACTTCAGCAAAGAAAATCAATAAGCATGTTGGTGTCGCTTCAATATGTCAACCAGGACGGTAAAAATAATTCCAGAGCCTCAGCACACAACTCATGCGGACAAATTAGAAGTGACATCAGGGGATAACGACGCAATACTTCATACGGGTACATCAAATGAGCACTTAAGAACGTATATCGGATGGAGCAAAACAACCTGTCAGAGCGATAGATTTCCATACCGCAGCAAACCAGGTATGTGAAACAGATCATTATTAGCGTGCAACATATCGAGTGGAAAGATCAAACCAAGTATTCTCTAACTAAAGTGTCACAAATATTAGAGATACCATTCAGAACAACGAGTCGAATATATTGAGAACGAAGGCGATCAACAAATATCAACTCAGAGGAAATTAGACCACTATGCAGCAGAGCTCAAAAGCACACCATTAGGGGACTAGTATCAACAACAAGAATAACTGTCAGGAACAGGGATAGTTGTTAGTTACTCTCTACAGATATGAGTTATTCTCAGCCCACAATATAAACTCAGGCACCAGAGAAGGAAAGAGTCACCCATAAGCGTACTGTCAACCTCCTCCCCAGGAATGTTGTCGAAAAGGTTGCAAATAAATTCCGGAGCTCAGTGAACAATCCGACGAATAATGAATCTATCCGAGCTACCGATAGTCCTCAACCGTTTCATCAATTTGCTCATTGTTCCACATCACCTGGCAAGATCGACTAATTTTGTGGTAATAAGTAGTTTGGCTCTTTTGGGACGGATAAAAATAACGGTCAAACAAGTCGAGTGTTTGGCGTGCTTCATGATTGTGATTAGTGTTTTCTGTTCAACCGTGCATAAGTCCTGCCGGCAGTTGAAGTGTGGGATTTGATTCACCTCAGAGACATAGTTGATTGAATCTGCCTGACACGCGATACTCACAATTACTCAAGCCTTTGAAATAGCACATTTGATTGATATGGTTTGATTTATGCCGCTACAATTATTATTAAGTGTGCTTCAGCGTCCCAAACAATCATTTTTCTTACGTTTGTGACAGAATATTATGGTTTATCGGAATGGTCCGGACGGATTGGTTCAAAGTTTGCTATTTACTAAATCATAACTTGTGATTTAATCTTCATAGCTTAGTCAAACGTTCCTTGTTTATTTCTATTCGTCCATAAACACTTAGTGGAGCACAGAAAATATGCCACTCAGCCTGACAGCGTGAACAAGAGTTTTTTTGATTGACTTCAGTTTGAAGATAGCGTGATGATCGTCAGTGCAGGGGAACTAAACATAATCGCTCAAACTGATGAAAAGTATGCAGAAGGAAGGGGATTTCTCCTAATTATGGGACGAGACTGTATAGTCGGGGAAGTAGTTTTCGCGGGATTCACTGAGGAAAACATACTACACCTAGCACTAAAAACTACTGTTTAATCGCGAATTCACTGGTCATGTGAGTGCCAAAAAAGTGTTCTTCGCACATAGGCTTGGATTCAAAAAGCCCTGAAAAATGAATATGAACCGAGGTGGCCAAGACACAGCAAAAATTTGTAACTTGATTGAAAAATTTGCAAAGTTGAAATATGGAAAGCTGCTAAGGTATTCCAAAATATGAATCTAGTTGACTGAGGAACCACAAGTATATTCCACAGAGTAATTCCCGACTACTGATGCTCCAAAAATTTCGGAAACCTGAAATGTGAAAACTAAAGCCATCAGCTAAGCTAATTTTGATTAGTGACCGGGTTAGCTGAAAAATGGACCCTTGCTTCCATTTGATCGTGTTTAGCTGGAACACAATGAACACACAAGCGTCCAACTTCTGTTCCAGCCGGCAGTTTATGCGAGTCCTTGTGGTGTTGCGTGCAGATGTGCTGTGGTGCGTAGTGTGTTGCTCCTTAGATCGTACAGTACTCGTCCAATAAAGCATTAACTCTTGCAATCGACCCTTACTCGTAGAGTTTGTCTTCCATGTTTCAATAAGTGCTTCAAGAAACCCTTATAAACGCATGCCGAAGAATATGCTAGATAGTCTTGTGAGACCTCATGAACGATTGAAGCTATGATGATCGTTATGATATGGGGGTGCATGTTTGGCAAACAATTTAAGGCACATTATTTTACACGTCCTATTATTGTGATTGTGTACCAGACACGACACATTTTTCCACCACATTTTGACGTCTCCTTGCAAGGCAAGAACAGAACGGCTAACCGAATTGATTTTCTACCAAACGACTCATAAGACATGGTAAGATTATCTCCTGTGACAAAGTATCTGCTACAAACAGATTCTTCATCCACTGTATGGAAATTTACGAAAGAGTAATTATGTTCATTTCATTTAGCTAAAGCCTTGTGGGATGTAAACTCAACCACGAGGGTTCAAAGCCGTGCTGTTAATGTTCATTGCTTAGTCTTTTATTTCATAACATCACAGAAAGTTCTGCGTACATATTTCGGATATTTCATTCTAAAACGCTTCACAGGCTCCTTTACACTTATTCTAGACTGCCGTCTCGATAGTCTTTTCAAGCGTTTTCGAAATAAAATAAGGTAAAGATGAAAAGAATTTCATGACATGCATCAACTTGCAAACTAGTTTGGTCTTAATGGGTGCCTCAACTGAATACCAGCTAAATCTCTCTATAATGAATATCACAGAGAGATTCAGTTTGGTTGTCTTTTGTTTAAAGCAAATCAGCTTGCAAATGAGTGTATTTCACGAGTTGCACACCTGCGCACAAGTAAACCATAACTTTGATGGGTTCTTGAGAACCGCAACCATGTGATGAAAGGCAAAATTTTTAGTCGACTGCCAATGAGATTTCAGCAATCCTATGAGTAATATGTTCAACCGTGAAAAGAACTCTCTCTAAAACGCAGTTCTCTATTGATCTAGTTATTACTTCATTGCATGGTAGCTGAAGGAGGGCAGCAGGAAATAAGTGTCAATGTACATTCCTATCTAGGCATTAACATGGCACTTTTAAAGTTGATAAGTAAAGTGTACGTTGCCACCACATTGGTCCGGACACCCTGGCTACTAAACACGGTGACCACCCATATTACTGTTTCAGTATACAAAAGAAGCTATTTTTGGAGTATGAATCAGTGCGATGTTGGAATTTGATGACATGCCAAGTACAAA
The DNA here is from genome assembly GCA_003604175.2 of Clonorchis sinensis. Lineage (NCBI taxonomy): Eukaryota > Metazoa > Platyhelminthes > Trematoda > Opisthorchiida > Opisthorchiidae > Clonorchis > Clonorchis sinensis. The sequence goes on from CM030369.1 coordinate 19,949,541, forward strand.
ATAGCGGCGCAGATTAGCTTACTCCAAGCAATGGTTCCACACAACTTCAATGGGAATTCCTTGGAAAAGACGGAAACTACGATTATGTTGAATATATGGATCCCTTCGACGAATGCCCAGGCAATAACGCTGCTGTGTCCGAATTCTTCCATGACAAACATGCAGTTGACTGTCCATGTCGCAACCTGACAAACAGAAGATAGTTTACCGAGGTTATGGCAATACACAGTGTGCAGGAGTTATATGTATCATGAAAGAGTTGATGAATGTTATACGACTGATGGCGATAGTAATACCTTATGAACTTTGATAAGAGTTAAAGGGTAGGTTCACTCTTCATGTCACTAGCACGGAAACAGTATAATACAGCGGCTTCTTCATCGGGAGAAGCCAAACGCCAAAACTTGGACTATTCCGGTAAGGTGTCGGTTTGATTTCATGCGATTTTTTTCTGAAAGCACAACAACCATTTTTTCGCTAGACAAAGCGCAGTATGAGAAAGCTGCGCAAGAAACATCCTCACAGCACACTACATACAAACACTAATATTATGTGTTCAGTGCAGGTTGAAATCATGTGAGATTCTTGGATTTTATAATCCGTTTGCAGTTAAAAATTATAGCGAGCACGGCAAGTTGATTAGGGAACCGGCAGTGGAAGCAACACCAAGAGAAGATATTGATTCTAAACCTCACCAGATGATTTATATACCCTTCCCACTGTGGAGAAATTACCTGAGTTCGTCGGATAAAATGGTCTCTTCTACAACGTTGTCTCTTCTCCAAGACTTCACTACTGGTGTTGTTCAGTTCATAAGCGACACTTTTACCGGATGAAGATCGGATGCTAACACCGGAAAGGACCATTTGCTACTGAGACCAGTTTCAATCTTTCGTTTCGGATCTTCTCTGGGGAGGAATAAACAACATCTTAGGCAGAACACTGTTCAGGGAGAGACAAATTTAGCCAGGCCGGTGGGGATGTGAAAGCACGGGGAACTGTGTTGATCACCACAAGTTGTCCTACATTAAAATACCTATGGAAGCTTGCATATTCCTGAAGAACAACTAACACGTACGGATGTGAATTACGATCGTAGCTGCCAAGAAATGGAAATCGTAATTCGACGTACTGAACTGAATCAATTCGAAACACGGCTGAAGAAAAGAGACCAATCACTTGCGCTACAGAACAAACATTTTTAAAATCTATGAAACCTCGGCATTGTAGAAACCATCTGCTCACAGATGTGGATGAAAATCAATAACCATTCCAACAACTCATTTCCGTCACATCCATGACAACTTCCTTGACAAACAGCAGCCTCTGGAAACCTCTAGAATTTACATTTTTCCAAACGCAAACGATCAGTACTTATTGACCGTGCAGGATGCGAAACTAGCTCCCATCGTGACAGCACAAAAATACGACAGTGGAAGAGGGAGTTCGCTGGTAGCGTGGACAGGTATAGGCATAACTAGAGATGGGTCGGAATAAGTGTTTTTCATTCTAAGCATATCACCTATTTGCAGGCTTTCTACTGTAATATGCTATGGTTAATGTTCACACTAATTTAGTAGGCCTTGTGACTAACGAATGGTAACAGGACCCCTCCTTCCTGGATTAATGTTCATTGTGGTATTTATTGCTTGAAGAATAAATATACGGATGGAACAAGTGAACAATTTTTATTGAGATACAATCCACTGAACGAGTCCATTTTGCTTGCCAGGATAGTTATACCAACAAGTACGAAACGAAGCACACTTCAGTCCAGGTTAACACCAGAATAACGGCGAAACTCACCAACGCAGTGCTTACCGTCAGTTCTGAGTCTGTCGCATCACAATGGAACTAACAACATTATACATAAATCGAGATGTAAATATAAGCCGCTTCTGAATATTTTAACAGGACCCATTGGTAAATAAACTTGATACGTTAAAATGACGAAAAGATGCAGGAAATCTAACAATAATCAGTTGCTACCATCGGTTTTCGCTTCCGGTCATCAGTTCGGTTTTTACAGCACAATTTAAATATTGGTCATGCGACAGTTGATCTGTTCGCTGACGGTGGCAATTGGCCTACGAACGTTACATTGTCATGCAACAAAACATCAAGTGGCGGCTGGGTGGAAATTCCCCTCAGGTCTTCCTTCGTCCTCGAAGGTTACACTAAAGGTTGGAAAATTGTATCAGTCACAATATGATTGTTGCTACTATTCTCGGTCGGCTATCACACACCCATAAATACATCCTTGTTCTTTGTTTTTGGGCTAGTTTGAGACGGTCTGTGTATTTCGTCTCGAAAACTTTTGTTTCCTTATACGTCTTCATGGGAGTGGGCGTCTGAAAGTTAACGGCGTCTCTTAACAGCATCTTGGTGCTTTTGTAGTCCAGCGGATATTTCCATTCATCTTTGTCCCAAAGAGTGTTTGTCGCAATTGTTGCATTGAATTAGGTAAATGGTGTTTGCCTATTTCGTGATTTTTAGTGTTCTATTTAGTTTTGATTGCACTTTACCAAGTGTGTTCGAGGGTTTATGAGCTACCCTTATACACTGCTTTCACAATACTTGCGGTAATCTTACAAGGATTCTTGATTTAAAGGAGAGTAGTTGTTTTACAATCTCCTTGCTTTGTTAACGTAGTTGTTGTAATAGTGGTTTTTGTTACACGGACCCCTATGTGAATGTTTTTTCATAGCCTTTACTTCGGGAGACCATGTGTAAATGTCGTTCTTCCCTAACTTTAGCCTCTGTGACGTAGTCTTCGATTTTCTTGATCAGGTTGTAGTCACCTGTGCAAAAACAAATGTAATGGTTTTTGGTCAACGCTATAGAAGATAGCGATGGTGTCGATTGACAACAGGGGCGTAATATTAAATTTTGAAGTCAGTACTGTAGTAACCGTATGAACCAGGTTTTTAACGGCCTCTTTTTTGAGGCCAGACTGACGGTTGGTGTGTGCAGTGATCCTAAAGGTTACCGTACACTCAGCCGAGAAATACTCGTCCAAACAGAAGAACTGGTGTACGTGTCACTGGCCTCCAATTCGTTGTCTATTTTTCGGTAGGGACGTTACCTTAATGAACTTCCAATAATCAGGAATCTTCCCAATATAAATACCTTTATCAAATATAACTGGCAGCACATTTTGAACAATGAGGGTGATGGATGATCAGGACTACAAGCTCTACCTGATTTCACTTTCTTTGTTTTCCCAAGCACTTCTGACGCTACGCTTTCCTTGACAGCGTACTTAATTCTGGCCATCAATACAATGGGTAGGTTTGCGCTTACTGAAGAAGTTCCGGATGAATGTATCTCAGTGAAGGCTAGGAGAACGCGGCTCTGCTTCTTCGTCTCACAGCTGCTTCAGGACCCGTCACATCCCACACCTAAGTTTATTATCAAAGACAACACAGACATAGGTCTTACTGAGGCAGCTGACTTCCCGTTTGATTGATCCGCAAGTTTTCTTCTTTTAAAGGGGTAAATCCTTTTTCTCTTTAGTTTTGCGGTAGTAGATTGTGGATGATCTAAACATAGTAGTCCAGTATGGGTAATATACTTGAGTACCAGGGTTGTAAAAAATAGAATAGTCCGTAAAATAGGTGATGTTCTCCAGTAGTCCAAAGCCATCTGAAGAACAGCACCTTCTTTTTGCGTTCTGTGAAGTCTTAAGTACAATTACTATATGCTTCTCCTTGGAGCGTACTTTAATCTACAAGCTCACGAGTCACCTATCTTAAGACGCAAGTTGAGCACGCGGATTAGCAGTGAAGTTACTGACATTACGTCTTGTGGGGAAATTTAACGTATCCGTTAGGCCAGGAAACATAGAGTAAAAAATAACCAAACATGCTAATATCACCAGCAAGTACGCAAAAAGTGCAACCCACAGAGTTGCACTGGCGGCGAAAAAGTCAGAGTCCAGTAATTCTGAAACTCGAGGGTGCCCGGCGTGGAATATGTTTGTAACAACAACTGGTTGGTGATTATTTGAAGAGTGGACTTGGAATACCAGATCCAACTAAATGATACATTTCGTAAAATATTTACGTCGGATATATGCGGAAAGAAACCATTCTCTTTTCAAGGGTCACAAATGCAACGTCTGTCATCTTTTAGCTGACAGCATGGCCAAAATGAAACAGACCATGGCCCTCTGTCCTTATGTTACATTTGTCCGAATTTGGATGCAATCAAGTTTTGTAAAGCCTTCTAGATTGACCATTTCTACCCTGTTTTGGGAGTATTTCCTGGGGCAAACAAACGTTATTAAAGATTACCGTGGCAGTTGCATGAACATTGAAGTTGGATTCTAGATAGAACAGTCCCCAGAACACAGCATTTTTTATGCCTTTCAACACGCTTGTGAACTACTTAGTACTGTATGTACCGATATGAAAGGATTAATACATAAATCTTAACTGACCGGTAAGTGACATGTAAGTGAGTATCACTACCCTGAATTCGACGATTCAGTTCAAAATACGGTGATTCTAGGAAAGTTTGTACACGACAAATGTCAAAGTTGGAAATCATGAAAGATTTGAACACCTCGCCGTGAAAGCGTCTTATAGAGGTGACAAGTTACAATCACTTTGTTGGAAGATACAGGTAAGGTGTGAATTAGGGAGTTTTTACTATTCTTCGATCCACAGCATGTTATTACGAGGGTAGTCTGAAATATCTAAGGGTTCGGACCACTAACTCCTCAAAGTCCGGTCTAAAAAGTCGCACTCTGGCTGTCTCAACAATGACTACTGCGCAAAGTCTGAACTCCCGTCTGATTAGCTCTGTTGGTCAGCGTGGCACATGGCTATGCTTGAGGAGCTCATTGAGGTTTTGAATCTGTCAAGCGGCCCAACGTCGACCGACCAGTAGTGGCTTCTGCGTGATTCCTAAAAAATTCTAGCTACTGGAACCCCATCCACCCTGAATTCCATTTTCGCTACAATGGTTTTGGGGAGAGTAGCCATTCATAATGTGGAAGCCCCCCTCACAACCTTAATGCACTTCATAGGCGAATTTTCAGTCTCTTGAAATATATCGATATCTGACCCACCGTAGAAGTCGTACAAGGAAATCGTACACGCGGCGCTGACAGCCACCAACTTTTATTTCACCCAGAAAAACCAATGGATCGCGCGATTCTCAAGTACATAAATTTGATATAAAACAATCGCCTACGACAACCGAGTTAGCGGGATGAACGCCTAATAAGTATAAGCTCAACAGTTTGGTCCACGAAGATGTCTAGTTTTTGGTTCATTCTGCGTGATTTTGGGCATTGTATTTCAGGCTTTGTACTAAGTTTGTGGCTTTTCCGCAGAGCCTATCTATAGGTGTACATAAAGTATTTCACTGTAACTGCTAACTTTGTTCTTACCAACCGGGTCTCAGCATGTGGTTTTTTAGCTTTATTAACCATGAGGTAACAAACAAAGAAGTCAACTGCAGCCTAGTGGGACACTGCGTGTCACGTTAAGGAACTAATGAACATAAGGGTATTCAGGCAATTACTCAGAGCAGCGTGATTTGGTTTGGTTAAATGGAAATGATGAAAGCTACTTTGTTTTCCGTAAAATGGAGAGTAAAACATGTGACATAGAGCAGAAACTCTACTAATCTCACTATTGTCCAAGAAACATTTACGTAACCGCAATCGTATTTAGCAAATCACGAACGGAACTGAGTTATGGAGGAAAGATACCCCGCTATGGGTACTTTGTTTGAATGGTCTGAAGGTTTCAGGGTTGTTTTGTTTAGCAGAGATGGAGTCAGTAAGTTAGAACGCGGAGTGACTGGAAGTAAACGTCTACCTTGGACTAATCGTCCGAATGAACTCCAGTAGTTACCTAGATCAGTTGGTCAGCTGATAAAAACATGTTATAAGAAAAGCGCTCAGAGTTGAACTATCCTCGAGTATAAAGTTATAATCATTATGTAACTCACACTGCTTCCAAATGTTGCGTTTCCGGAAGCGAATACTTCTGTATCGTTTTGTCCATTTCTGGTTTGGAAAAATGCATTGACGTTCTCTGAGGTGACACCAACTTGTGCGACTGCCTCAATAAGGAAGGCCAGGAAAAGTTGTTTGTGAATCTTGAGACGACAATTCTGAAAGCTACAGAAAGGAAAATGATGGTGCCATTAGAAAGTATTAACTATGCACGAAGTAAAACATTTAAAACTATCGCCGAACCAGCTATGCGTACTATATGATACGATGTGCCACAATATATGACTTCCGGAAACAGACCGACATTCACTTTTTTGATATATTGTTTGCGCGTGCGATAGTTAGACCTTCTAGTTTAGGTTCTGAAAAATTCGTACATGGCACATCTTTATCTCAGTGCACAACAGAATGCCCGATGGTGAATGTGTTGTAACGTACCGTTTTCTTGGTTGTTGGTCTGTTCGCCGAGCTAAATGCACACTGACGATGTCACCTCGATTGGTGATGAGACGTTTGCGATCCAACTGCCAGGCTCGGCGAACAGACCAGCAACCAAGCAGCGCACCCGAACTACCTACTAGCTACATTTCTTCTTGAAATTCTACCTATATGTGAAGCTTGGCTGACCAAAGTAACCCTCTTTCTAGGATTACACAAAGCAGACTGGATCCCAGTCTTCATGCTCCAAAAGAAACTTCCATTGGAAATAAACGGATATCAATTCTACACCCTGTATAAATATGTCGTACATATGTCTGTCGCCCGTTGAGAACGAAGAGTTCTCTTTTGCAACGGTACAATGGGTGAGTTAACTGGAACCGCAAGCTGTTTTATACTGGTCTTCTACACGAAAGATCGGTGCAATAACTTACAGATGCAAATCGCGCACACACTGGGACCAAGAAGACATTGACGGACTTTCACAATGCAGTAAGTAGGCGCATTCCAGATAGTGTATGGTAGTTTAAGAAAGTGCACAATTTGACTGACAATATTCCTCCTTAATAATCTGAATGGGTTATTATATAAAATATAATATACAATAATATAATATATATAATAGTATAGATAATATAATATAATATATAATATATAATAAAGATAATGTAATATGCTATATAATAATATATAATATAAATATAAATAATATGTGATATAAAATTATATGAAGTTATATGCATAAAATAGCGAATACTGTGATGGTTCTCCTGGGACGATTGACTTGTTTTTTGGACTGTCGTCCATTAGCTCTTATCCTTTAGCAGAAATAGTTTGTTATAAGTAAAATGCATGATTCGAATGTGAAAAGCTCCCAACTGTATAATATAGAGGAGTGTTCGAGAATAGCATCATCTTATATCAGAGGTCACATAGGGTGTTCAAGTGAGCCAAGGGATCACACAATCAGACCTTATAAAAAAGTTCGCAAGGATCACTGCCAGTTCATTAACAAACAACCAACATTGATTTCCCCAAGCGGGAACATAGTTCGCTGAGTGGATATCCTGAGATCACTTATATTCTTCACATAAGTTATATTCCCAAATGACGAGATTAATTGAAAGGCACGTCAGATTCAAAGTCAAGAAATACTGTGTAAAGAAGACAATGGTTTAATCCGAGGTGTATGGTGGCATCAGAACAACATAATCAAACTGTCACACTTGGTCCAGAAAAATGTGCACGATTACTGTGCCGGATTTTAATGAAATAACAACGCTGCGTGACCGGGTTGTACGTACACAGTTGAACAATCACACAGCCTTCCCTTCTAATTAATATGTACGGCGAATGCATCACGGGGGCTAATTTTGAAATCCTGTGGGTGTATATGTGGTTTATCACAAACTGCAAGAGGCTTTATCTATTATGCATTAGGTGTTATTCACAGTCAGCATCATACGACGTGACAGGCCAATCTGAAAGCTGGTCGTATTGAATGCTTCTTCTACTCACGTCCACTTGTTGTTTACCAGGATGGATGATTAAAACACTTAGGTGATTGTGATTCAATAACCGGTGTAGGGTTACTCAACCATCAATCACGATATTCACATCACGTAGACACACGTTGGTTGGGTCCTCGAGCGACGGTGGAAGTTCTCTCGGGACCTCATGCTGTACTGTTCATCCCAATGACACTGGGCGGTAGCCCTTTTACTTCAGTAACTTGTTCTTACGTTAGCCGTAGACATGGTGTTTGGCAAGGTTAATATCATCCGCAAACCAGACCAGCTGACGGACTCATTACTAACCAAATGCCCTGAAAACTGTAGTACTCCTTATATCAAACCGTAATTCAATTCAGTCTACTCAGCATAGATGAGGAGAAATTTGATGCAACTGAGTAGAACTTAAGAGCGAGTGTAACCCAAATGCCAAACTTTAATCCATCCCAGACCGCACACGTTAAGCCGCTCAAATAACTTTCGCTTCGTAACTCGGGGAACGGACGAAATTGATCACTTTTTTGATAAAACATGATTTGTGCGCGCTCAAAATTGAAACAAACCGTTTAGTCACCTAGGGATTGAATCCATCCTACCACTTAATGTTCATTTGCTCTGAGGAATTTTTATCCTCTGTTACCTACGGATGTAAAATACTTCCCCAAAATAAAGCTCAGTTCTTCACCTCGATGCTGACCTTGGCTTCTGAGTGCTTTCTCTGCGTTTAAACCACTGTCGGAGTCAAGCAAACAAACTGCATAAATACTTCTTGTCTGATACATCGTGTCACAAATAAATACCTAGTTTCTGGACCATTTCGCATAATGATCACCTGTCGCTAGTAAGCACCTTACCGGACATTTAAAGAGCGAATCGTGGCACTCTCCATCGCAAAACCATACTGAACTTGGCCCGAACGGATGACGCATGGTAGCAAATTAATTGAAGTCAAAAAAGCACAAAGGGCAGTTTACGGGCGGAGGATTAGTATGACTGATAGGACCAATATGTGAAATAGGGAGTTGCTTTTAAGGCAAGTTCAGGTAGCTGCAAGAATACCTCTGACGCCCCCGTCAGGCATTTTTCACAGATTTTTAAACCGCCTGAAATATCGTTGCAGGATTTAGTTTTTAACTCTTCCATGTCTATTGTGATATATTTGTGTGTTTTACGTATCAGTTTGAGTATGGTGTGTGGACACTGTGCCGGGTTTTGAAGCAGAATACATACTGATAAGAATGCGCTGTGTTTAGAAGGGGAAATGAATTTGCTCATTTTCACGTCATGTTTTGCTCAAACGTTTACTTTCTTAGAGTAAAAAAAGTCTAACTGAAGTTTCCGAACTCACGAAAAAGGTTTTTATTTCATAGCTGGAGGAAAATACCTCGGACTACCTCACTGTTAGCTTGTCTCCAGACGAAAACAGCTTTGTTTTCTTATGCTGGAGAGGAACCTTTTTATGCGGCTTCCTTCATGGATAACTCCTTCAATAAAAAGCTCAGCTAGTTATTTTTGACAATGAAAAGCGGATAGCTCAAAAATCTTATAGTATACAACCGCTTAAAATCAGAGGAAATGGTTTAAGTGAATTATCAAGGAAGACAAAAACTATATAATCCAGGATTACCAGTCTTTCGTGCTCAAGATAAAGTCATTGGCGTTCAAGTACCAAGGTGGCAAAGAAACTTTTTCCCTTTTCAACGCGTTATTTTATCTGCTATAGATTCTCAGCCACAGTGAGTGGATTAAGGCCTTAGGTTAAAAACTTCTGGGGCGTTAGAATATTTTATGCTTTGCACTTTAACATCTCAATGTCTTTATCGTTGGTAAAGAAAAAAGAGAAAGCAGCCTTTGGTAGTCATCATCCTGATCAATCAAAATCATCACTGTAAGCAGTGATAAAAAAGAAGTTACGGTGGCAGACAAACATTTTCCGCGCAAATGCAGTTCATTTTACATAAATGTGTCGTCTTTTTATCACGAACTCCTCTGGAGTGTACATTCGCATTCATTCAGAGATATGATCACGGGTAGATATACATGGACACAGAGTTCCGAACCAGTGCGAGGCTTCAACTTACTCCAGTCAATCAATTATCAGCTATTCAATTTCTGTGTAACATAAAATGTTCTAATGGGTTTCGTATTTGTACATCTGACGTGGGAAGACAAAAGCAGCAAGTGAACTTTGGTGTCGTACATTCTCTGCCTTCTTTGGTGCTTCTGCACCGAAAATATGTACTTTTGTTACTTATTCTACGAAGGCAAGGTGGATGTCAACAAGGGTGCCTCAGCATAATCAAGAAGTTAACACTAAGACTTTTGGGAGATAAATGGACGGACAATCATCTTCCAAAATGGCAGCTTTTGTCGCATCACCGCACTCATACTTAAAAGACGTGCTGAAATTCTTGTTCGGAAGTTTTCAACGGAAAGAGTAATTTGCGTCGGGGAAGAATGGTTTAATTTGTCAACCAATCGTAACTCCACGAAAAGCTGCGCGTGAGTTTACGCTATCCTCAGAGCTGAGAGTTCATGAAGTCGTAGGTGTTATTACATAGTTTCCCTTATAAGCTAGCTATGATTCACGCTATTGTTGATACGCGGAAATCATGAACTTAAAAACGAAAAACCCGACGTGGTGCTTTTCAATTCCAAACTCAGTCTAGCTTGACTGAAAGCACAAAAACCGCTTTATATATAGCCGTACTCAAAAGGACCAATATTTCATAGGGTGTTGGTTTCAATTTCGACTGATCTTGCATTCTACGATATAAAAGAAGCGATGCGTGTTCATTTTCCAAGGTAGGGAAAGTATTTTAACTTACCGGACACTTTGAAGTATGCAGAGCGAAGTCACCAGCGCCGTGATTGTGAAACAAAGGCCAATCAGACCAACAATTCCCCAAACTGTTCCAGTGAGTTGATTCCACTGTGGAAGTGAGGAAATCTAATTATTCATGTGTGTGCAGAACAACAAATGTCAACAACCAGCATTAACTTCAAAGCAGTTAAGGGAAAATCTACGGTACATGTTTACAACCTCTTTGTAGTATACTTCCGAGAACAGCGATTTGATTCGGTCCAATGGACATATCGCCCCTTGAACAACGACAAATTCGAAACAAAAGCTGACAAGTTCCTTATGTTGGGATGAAATGTATGTCAATGCTAACGAGGCTGAGGGGATTGGTTTCAACGATTGCATAACTTAGCGGATAACTGACATGCCGTGAAGTTCTGAGCACTATGTAGAAAACACATTATAGTGAGCCCTGTTTTCACTGATAACCGAGTCGAAAATCTCCTAGTTATCCACTTTCCACTTGCAGATTAACTATGCACTTCTCGTTGTCTATGTTGACCCTTTGTTTAACGAGAGTTTCCTCGTGCGGACAGCTCATCCGCGCGCGGCTCTGCAGCCTTCGTTTTGGTGCGAAACGTACATTCCACATGCGGGCTATCTATATTTATATAGTTATATCTATAGATCTATAGACCTATAACTATCTACCTATATATGCGCAATCGGTCTTCTTCACCGGAACGAACAGCAATATAATAGCCCACAAGTACATTGTTCACCGTGTGTATGACTGAAGAAACGCAAAACTTTGTGGGATGCACAATCAACAGACACAGTAGCAAATGGTAACCCCGTCTGTATGAGACGTGTCGGCGGCGTAGAAATCAGTTGATTCAGTCCATCATATAGCGCATAAAAACAGACGTAAGCCTTGAAACTATTCAATGATTCGTATATGTTACTCAGTATACAGTATTTTCCCTTTCATATGACAAGCCCTTGTCGAATACAGTCGGATCTGCTTGGTAGTTTCAGAGGCGCTGTTTTCATAAAGACAGCCTCAGTGATGAACAACTCATCAGTTTGGGACTCAAAACTAAGCCAGACGTCTGAAAAACTGCCTGCCACACAACTGCCGGCCGTCTACCACGGCAATGTGCAGCACATGAATGAACTACAAGTAAACTTGTCACATTTCTAATTTAATCGTGTGGTTCCGGTAGTTACAGGACAGATACTGCGATTTTCCCATGCATGTTGTTGCAGTTCCCCGCAGCAGATTTAATTAGAATCTAAGTGTGTCCCAGGTTTCCTTGTGGCTAGAACAAGGACATCTGTGAACAAGAGGGCGGAAAGAAACGAAGAACTGCTGTGGCTCCAAGTCGGCAAAACCCGAGGAGTATATTTCCATTCCTGGAGTCGTCCGTGAACCTTTTTTGTACCCAATTGTTCACTATTGTGGTTTCTGTTATTGTAAACATCAAAACTAGTTGAAATTTGGTCTCAAATCTAAACCACATCTAGTCACTGTCTTACACTTTTAAACTAAACTGTAATACTTATTTTTAATTCGCGCATCACTCTGTTTTGAACAGTCGTCCTCCTGTCCTGGCGTAACTATTCTGGGGAGTTCACACCAGACAGAAGGACGACTGTTCAAACAAGAGTGATGTGAGTATGAACAATACGCATGAACAATACCCCCACAACATATATTACCTTTTTTCCTACAATTTATGGTTTCAAATTTTAAGTAACGCAATAGTTTCGGGAATGTCGTGGCCAACACATATAGTTTCGTTACAGTGATTATCTAAATAAGCGCATTATCCATTGGGATTCAAGCTGTAGTCATCTTTTCAGTTGGAAGTAATTTTGTCTTCACAGGCAACTGAAGCTTGATTTCAAAAACCCCTTTCACGTCATATGTGATCAGCCAAAAATAATAGTTTCCTATCGAGAATCCCTGCTTTACAAAAGGGACTGGTGGTCTTAAAGTGAACATTCAGGTATTTAGTAATTATACTGTAAGGTGACTCGTTCCTTAAAAGCAACTCATTACCAGCTTTCTACCGACTGGATCTCATCAAATGGAAAAGAACCTCATCTACCGGTTCAACCAAACATTTGAAATCAGCACCATCGGGCCAGCAACGTTACCTACACACCCGGGGAGGATAAATAAAAAAAACTTGAGTGTTCTTATATCTCAGATTTGTTAGCGACTCTGATACCCGTCACGTAAAGTAGCCGTGTCTATCTCTAATTGGGCCCCTTTACGTATAAGTACACTACCAATGAACACCGGTGGTCCGTATCAAACAGTAATATACTGTGGTGCTAATAAGCTGTACTGTATTAATTTATTAATTACACAAATACCGTTTGTTTTAACTTAAGTAAAAATACGTAAAATGAAGGAAATCTTTCCAAACGAAGCGCGATGCCAACAAGTACGTAGATACGCAATGCAGTATGACGTCTGCAAGATTCCTGATGAGACAGATGGAAATCCTCGAAAATTGCATTACCGGTCTGGTTAGGTTTGAACGGTTCTAACAGACAGTCAGTCACTAAGCTGATTTGAGGTGCGCACGGATGCGCAACAGTGACACTGTTTTTACGGTCGGTGATATAGCTGAGGAAGCATTAGAACAAGACTTGCATTCATATATTGGAAATATGATTTTCATTATACAGTATAAGACTGTAATTCGTTACACCATTTGATGACACGATACGAGCATTAAAAATTTAAAGCAGGTCGACTTTATATGAGAAGGAGAAGTTAGTCCTATGCTGTTCAGTACCAAAGTACTATTCTTATAGCTTATGACTGAAAAATATTGCTAGATCGCTTCATGTTCTTAAGTCATTGGCCGTTTATTTTGAACAGCATTTGCTGACACCTACTCATATGGTTACTGAGAACTCTTCGACAACTTACGACCGGTTTTGCCTATCTTGGGGTTCATAAGGTAGACGCAGTCCCCGAGGTTTTGTCAAACTTCTGTACTACTTTAATCGAATTACATGGAATTAGCGAAATACACTTATTTGCTTAGCAATTTGATTTTGACGGGAGACTAACCTGGAACCCAACTGAACCCCCATTGATGATGCATCTCTTTAACTAAACGTGTTGCGATTGGCCGCCTCATGTTTTAGTTGGTACGATGATGGAGATATCGCATATGTAGGTGAAGAACAGCATCAAAACTAGAGATTCAGCAGGGTGTAAGGTACACCTTTACCCGTCAAAACCAAATTACTACGAAAATGAGCATATTAGAATTTGGCAAACTTTTTCCAGGAATGTTCATATAGGTCGCTAGGGATAGCTTAATCAAAGGACCGATGATATACGCAATTCTTACCTCTGGACCAGCCACTCTGTTTATAGCTTTGACGACATTTTTGACTCTACGCGTTGTCATGACTTGTAAGCTCTCACAACGCACTACCTGCGTTACAAAATACAACAACTAAATATGGGCTACGATTAATGCGATCATAAGCTACCGTCAAATGGGGTGACTAATACCAAAGAGGACTGTAAAGGATGCTCCTCTTCTGGTCCAGTAGGATCCCTTCAAACAGTGTGTACTGAAGCTGCGGATGACTTAACATTGTCGAGAATGCATGGCAGGGGCGCTACAACCAGTTCGACGACTTAAGTTCAGCAATAAGTTTACACCTAGGGTATAACCCGGCTAGCTTTTTACTTGCTTTTAAAGGACATTAGTTTCACCACCGGTGCCCATTCCTACCCACGAGTGACAAAATAAAAATATGTTAAGCGCGTCGTCAACGGATACATAGTCATGTATGTCTGAAGAGAACATCAGACCAGCTGTAATGCGAGCACTGAGTGCAAGGGTACTACCACATCAGCTGTTGCCAGATGATCTAGTAATCTCAATGTTTATCAACCTGCTACATACTTATTTGTCGTGTCACCAGACTTTTAGCAGCCTAATATACCATCGCGTCCTAGAGAAAAACGGATAAGATTTTGCATCTAAAATCAAGGCTAACAACTGAGGAGTTAGGATACTGACAGGTAATATCTTTATCTTCTATACTCTACTTTTGCTATTGGGACTCTTTCCTTGAGTGTTTTCCTGGACGCTATGAACTCAATCATGCACCTATTTGGGATATGTTTATCTCTAATGTCACATCCACGCCTGGTCTGAAACTAAATCAGCCAGCCGTCTACGTGATAGTGGTTTCAGGCAACGGCTACATGATTAGGTATGCTACCAAGAATTTTTCACGTCGCTAAGTGTCTTATTAGATGCCGATGGATAACTGAGTTGTGGGGACAAGGATATACCGGAAAAAATAAAACTCTAAACTATCGTTGCACGAGAAGCTCAAAATAGAGCGTATTTGGGAAAGAGACAATCTATACGCAGGTATATTCGAATAATTTCAAGACGTTCTTCCAAACAACAAAACCAAGAATGAAAAACCGCCTATTATTCCGACGAACACTTTACCGTATTTAACTAGTTTACTAGTTTACTACGATGTGAAGAAGGTAGTACGTAAAACATTGCGCAAAATATCTTACACAGCCTGAAGAAACAAATGGTGCCACAGGAATACGTAGGACTACTTTCCTTAAGTTGAATAATGTTTGGCGAAATGCAGACATGTTTCCGGGTTCAGATAAATTTCAGACAATTTCAGACAAATTTCTGGTTTGTTCGAAACTCTAAAAACTTTAAGTAATAAAATACTGATCTTTGTTACTCTCTGTGGGTCATAAAATGAAAAGTTCCGAGATTTTAAAGAAACCCAGGGCTGTTCTTACGACGCTACAACAAATCTTTATCAGGGGTAAATCAGAAGTTGTTTCGTCCACACCGAAGCTCATTAGTTCAGCTTGTAAAGAGTTTTAAGTCGTGAAGAGACAGGTCCTAGTTTATGGGTAACTTGGCGATTGTTATCTGGTCTTCAGATTTACTTGTGGGATCATAAACCACCACCGCTCTGCAACAACCTTTCTACTGAATGAATGTGTCTGCTATCTTGGACATCAAAAAGTTTCTTATTTGAATGCTAGGAATCAACTACTTAGGAACTTCACGCCAACCGTGCTGAGTACACGTTTCATTTTTTTCGGCCACATAATGGGGGATCACATTAGCGATCTGGATTTCAGACATCGAATAATCTCATGGAAACGTTTGCAAGTTTGCCTCCATGCGGCAAAGCACCGGAAGCATTCCATTTCCACTATTTAGTTTAAACCATGTTCAGGGGTTAACGAGACAACTGGATGACCCGCCCAGTTTTATGTAACGGTACACATCGGAGCGTAACTGATCAAGGATGCATGATGTAATTTAGATTTATTCTGATATCGGCAGATTGCTTTGTACAGTACAATGGTAAAGAGCAGTGCAATGGCAAATTCCCTAAGCATTTCATGCAGAATCAACCAAACAACATCAATTTTTCATTTCGCCTCGGATTTTCTGATTTCTGAAAGCCTTTAGCGATTATTATCCGCTAAATACCACTCTGACCCTTTATCTGCGATGGCGCAACAACTGACCTAATGTTCTTTATTGAGATAGGCTTGGTGAAATAGCAGCACTTATGCGTAGCAAAAACGCAGCAAAAGTTGTGCATTGAGGCTGAAATTGTTAAATTCAGTGGAGATTTCGACTCTTACATATAACCGATTTATGCTGAAAAGAGCTCTGTGCAGCTGTTTCATTTTGTATAGAAACCATCCACAGTGTCCATCTCACGACGATCCGGAGAGTTTCGAGCTGGGAACCCCCAAGCTTATGGCTCAGGAATTAACCGTTTTGTCACCAGCGGCTAGTAAGCAGTGTTATTAGCACGTCATCAGGCAAAAGGGCAGTTGAATCGAGAATATGTGTTTTAGGTTCTGTGAGTGAAGGTTGGGGGGCACTAAGTACGAGCTAATCACAGCGCCGATCAGCAGATAAAGTGACATATTTTAGGCAAGTCAATCATGTTATTCTTATCCACACAATCACCAAAATATCAAGCAGCTAGAGGACATACATTATGTCACATTTTAGCCATGCAAACCGCAAACAGTAGAACAAGGGGCCATCGAGTTTCATACGTGATAATCTTTGGGTTTATCAGTAAAAGGTAAACTGGCTATCTAAGACCAAAATTCAACGATATTTGACGCTCAATATCCGGTATTCTGTGCAAAACAAAAGTTTATTTAGCCATTCTTCAAGCACCGTAACTGTAACCTAGGCCACCTAGATCCGACTAGCCAATTATTCATAAAGATGGGCTTGTGCGACAACACGCCAGTGGGACATTTTGAGTGCAGTTAGGCTTCCTGTAATCAGTATGCAGTGACTTTACATGTAAAGTTTAATGTCCTCAGAACCCATTTTATGTAGTACTTTTTGTGGCCATGTTCCTTGATTCAAGTAAAATCAACCTACCATTTGGAGGTCGGCTAAAACCGGAGATTGACATGGTCAATGAGATTACCATAATTACTGGGTAGGATTTCCAGCACTTTTGTGTGAAGTGCCAATCAGTTGTTTCTTTGAGCAATGTCACTGGACGGTTTTCTAATGCCCTGTCCCACGTGAACGTCAGCTTTGTCGTAAGTGCGATGCAACCACAATAACTACCCTAGCATCCTTTCGGTCGTTTAATGGTGGCCTCACCGGCGAAACCTGGAATTGCTGCTTAATGCTCAAAGCCCCAATAGCTCTTCTACAGTGGCCTGAACGAAGAAGACAGCAACCTGTCAGTGCAAATCTGATTAGGTCGCCCGAAATTTAGTTAGGTACTCATAAGAATACAATGAGCCTCCAGCCCTGAATGACGTGAAATAAAGAATTCCTCGTCGAAAAAAGAACACTCAGCCTCCTCTTGTGAACAGTACCTTATTTTTAATGGTCTAAGCTTTTTGTGATTACAAGCGATAACACATCAGAATGCCTTTGGAGAATGAGTTGAAACTGTGACTAAATGTGGATCTTTGCTGGACAGTAAACTTGGCAGAGATGATTGAAGTCTAACCAATCCGACGCAAACGTTTTATATTTAACAGGGTCAAAACAATAACGTCAAAGTGCTTCATCTAATCGAGCATTAAGATAACAGTAGGCAAACACTGATAATTTATTCATTAACGTGTTGAGTAGGTGTTGTCAAAAATGAGAGGGGGAATTAGGGTTTGAATGCCAACTCCAGAAAAGTGACACTTGGAAAGTAGAGTTACACGGAGCAACGACATCATCAAACAGTTTTCTGCAACCTTAATAGTAGTTTCTGTTGCGACATCTCGAATATCATACCAACTGAAGCATGAGGTGGTAGGACACTCAATTGAAGAATACCATAAACGGGAGCAAAAATTAGTAAACAAGGCTATCAGGATTGTAGTGCCTCCCAAAATATTACTGCATGAATAGGTTTTGTGCTTGCTTTCTGCTCATGTACCCAGAATCAGTTTTATTCCGTTTGTTTTATGCCGTTAATTTAGTTTCAATAATCGGTTGGCGAAGTACACTTTCATAAAAATGCCCCTATAAGTCAACACACAGACTTGAAGTCGCGGAGTCTAGTTCGAGGAGAGTAAAATAGGATTCCACTGAAAATGTGCAAAGCAACTTCAAGCACCCAAGTCCGGTGAGTTTTCGAGGCACGGCCAGAAGAGAATGTGGGATTTACAGCTTTCCTGTTAGAGGGTCTATTGATTCAGCTGAGAAAATATGTTCCGAACATATCTGTAAAGAAAACGAGGGCGGTCCTAAATATTTCGTTTCCCAAGAGAGATGAGTTCGCGGCTAAAACCATGACTGCGGGAAATTTAGCTCGAAATCACTACCAAACAGGCATTACCCACAACATTTAGGCAAAACGTTCTTATGTGCTTTTCAGAAAGGAGTGCTCGCCATACCAGTAACAAAGGGCAGGTTATAATTATTCAACCGATTTAACATAAATTTGGATACCGAGTATATTGATACATAATTGACACAGACATGCCCTGTAGCCGCCGCACACATCACTGGGACTGAAGTCTTCAAGTGAAGCACTCTTCAACAAGAGAGCGAGACAACACAAACCAACTCTCACAAGCGTTAGTGGTTATGTCAAAGTCTTTTGTATTGCTTCTCCCCGAAATTGACCGGTATAATTTCTCAGTATGCTACTGCGTGATCTAAAACCGGTAAATAACGGCTCAGTTGAGCGTATTAGTTAAATTATGAATGTAGGACAACCCGAAAGTCCAGCACGCTGAAAATATGTATCTGGGCAATTTGTCGCCAAGAGAATTCAAGGCGGTACTACGTTTGCTGCATCCCAGGTCATCAAACTCAAGGACATTATGTCACACGTGATTTTTTTTACTTTCATATGTAGTTGAGGGATTATACATATGTGTGACATTCTTTTTTTTCTCCGGATCGGTAAAACGAAACGCAATCATATCAATAATGGCTTTCAGGTTTCATCCACCAGTCGAGTAGAGTAAAATGCCATTTAGAGCTGTGAATTTGTCTCTGGAAAGAGGTTAGTTGGCGGGTTTCAGTATTGGTTCACCGGCTAGTTGGCTCAATTATGAAAGTGACAGCTGCACTGGAGGAGTTTATTCTCCATTTTAGATTGATTCGTAGAGGTATGCAGTGCTGCACGGGAGCGTTACTGCATAGTGTCATAAACCTGGGAGAGTTATTAAATTATTATTCTATATCTGATGTGTAATACGCATGATCATTACCAAACTGAAACGTTTAAGACAGTTCTTCATAAATCGCCTCCATTCAGATGAGTTGTTGAGTTCTTAGAAAGTTAGAATGACTGATTCCGTGACCAAACGTTTAGCTTACAGTTCTTACATCATGGCCATCATTAATATCTAGACCTCTGTGTTGCATGTGTTGAATAAGTGGCATCAATACATCATTTTGTGGACGAGCCTGGCCAATCAAGGACGCCTTTGTTGTGAAACTTTTTGTATGTACCAGACTAATCTGAAAACAAGGTCATGGATCATTAACTTCAAAATACTTACGATCATATCATCAGAGTCCACATCGTTTGGTATCGGCACACCACAGTCGTTGTAGTTGGTAAACGATTCGGTCACGTTTTCAACCGGGGCATTGTCCCTGTTTGTCCATTTGCCTGTCGGATGGCAATATCGAGTAGCCACACCTGAGAAGAGGGAAAGGTGTTCAGGTAACCATTATTTTAAATGCCAATTCTTTTGGATGGTTAGGTATGGAATTTTACAGATATACGAACGGAGGGCTTCCAACAACCTAGCGAAATTAAGTGTACTGCAAAGCTCATCACCTCAGTCACGCTTATCTTCTGTGAAAGACATGAGTGGATGCATCTGTTTCAAATGAAACTGCAAAAAATATCTATCCAAATCGTGCGAGACGGTCAGGCTTTCACGAAACAGCATACATTAAATTTCGCTTCAAACTCCCAAGGAAGACGATATTCCAACCCATAACGCTTCTGCGATTCGAGTCTCTGTGTGCATAGATTATGTCTGGCTATATAGCAGCGCGCCCCTCTCTTCAAGAACGTGCATGCGAGGTGTAAGCATTTCCAACCGAGGACCTAAGTTTACCAGTTCTTAGATTACTAGATGGATCATGAGACGGACCGGATGAATGTGAAGTTCTCGCCCTGAAAATGCATTTGCTGCATGCGGTGTAATCTGTAAAATCTAATCAGAATTTGGTCGTTTGGAGACCTAGATAAATGGCGTGTTATTTGTTGTGACATTTCTCCCGTCTCTGTCAAGCACGCCAACTGACATCGTTGAATCTCGACTTAGATCGTTCTGAAAGATGTGCATCCCACATCTGATAACCTGTGCTCTCCAAATTCTGGACAACTGATAAAACAGTGAATTGCACAAACATTAGTGACTATCTTTCACATCGTTTGAGTTGATGCCATGGATTTATTTCTTGCTGTACTCCAGTGGCAGAGGGTTGCCTTTTTACCAATAGCGATTCATCTCTAGCTCAGACATTCTTACAAACTCCTTGATGATAAGCAGTGGGAAATCGCCATCTCGCCACGTTATGTATTACCTTATTTTCTAGCCGGCGTTTATATAACATTTAAATGTGCTCGCCATACCGAACATGATTTATCATTTCAGTGGCGGAGCTATCCTTTTTTTGGACAGTTTATGAAATGTCATGTTGAAAACGGTACGCTGTGTCACGACACAACTTTGCGCATTTTCTACTGCCAAAAAATTCCAACCTCAAAAAGTAAAATAAAACTTCCAAGTTATCTAACTATTGCCTTAATTCAGGTTACTAGACTGTCGTAATCAAAGTAACGTCAAGCTTACCATCAGCGTCTGTGGTGTATAAAAATGGTTTTGTTGAAGAGCAGCAGTATTATGCTCGATGATGTTTTTAAAAGCGCGACTTGTGCGTATACTTTTATGATCGATTCTCAAACAGGCTGCCAGATTGTTAAAACCTATTTCAGCGCTCCGGTTTTTTCTTGTTTAAAGTGCTTGTTGTTTTGTTGGATTTGAAAACTCGCGTTTATAGTCACTATTATTATGCCTAGTTTGCAGCTGGTTGGCGACTAAGCAAACTTTGATGCCACCGGAAACGTTGCCTTTGCTCAGAAGCACTTGAGAGAAGATTATGTCGATACCATTGCCTGTAACTCATGTATTTCTGTTTTCGGCGCTCAAAACATCCGCATAGCGGTTGCACAGTTAACTCACCTTTGAAGATAGATTCAGCTATATCCGGACAGGGTTGTGACGCGGTCAAACCAGCCCCAGTTTGTGACCACTGAAGATATTTGTCGAAATATGCCGGGCAGGTGAGGTTGCTAATGGTCTTTGTGAAATTTTCCATATTCGGAGAGATCTACAAAATTCAATTTAAACTCTTGTCATTTTTAACGAGCTAAAGGTTGCATTTGTACATGTTTCTCACCGTAACACACTAGGTTTTCCCAAGTGCCTCTTAGATAAGAGGTTTCCTTCCGTTGGAAATGTTGTACATGTCAGGCTTCGACTCCAGCTCCCTGTGGTTTTTACTGCTGCCTGTGTCGTGTGCATTTCAGCTGGCAATGATGGACAGCTCCAAAATCTTTAATAATCTCCAAGCACAGAATATCTCGCAAAATTGTAAGCACTCCTATCGACTTTTCACCAGCTGATAAATTACATGTGGATGGGCGTTGTATAATGTTTGTATACCTCAGCTGTAGTATGCAACTTACATATTAGTTTCCCTTTACTGGCTTATGGTTGATTGGCAAATTTCTGAAGTGGTCATCCATCAAAAGGGTTCAATCAATCATTCGTGAACGCTTTAAATGTTTCCAGGTTTCTGGTACTCACAATTACCACAGGTTTTGTCATGGCTTGCTTGGAAATTTACCAACGTAGAGCTGTTGGTTCTATTTGCTTTTATGATCATGTGTCTGATATTCTCTAGCGGTTACGTGGCACAATGCCAAAACGGACTTCAGAACCATGATGAAGACAGTGATGAGAATGTTGATATGGCTCATAATCCTAATACTCCTCCGAAATGCGAATTCCCAACTTGATGGCTTATCATACAAAAATGAATCAAATTTGCTCTAATCATTAACGACCAAACCTCCAGTGAGCACATCAGACCACAGACTCCCGTTCTAAGTGAGTGTTAAGGTATTTTTTGGATTGTTTTACCCGGGAATACGATACCGAATCCGCAAGCAAGTGAGGTGGAAATGTATAAAGTCTAGGTGCGGAGAGAAAGCCACTTTGGTCTACATTGACTGATGTCCGACGTTTAGGGTAACTTCTTGAAAAGAAAAGACACACTACAATCAACTGCTTTGCAGCAAAGGAAAGTTCATTTATTCAGTTTTTTGCTTCTGTTTGTAACACTCATTGCAAACACCGTTCTACCTCAATTTAACCTGAAGGGAAGCACTATATATGAATAAATTACAAGGTGTATAACATGCGGAACTCAGAGAATAATGCCGCGTCAATTACGCTTAAAACGACGTTTGATTTCTTCGCATGGGATTTAATCCGATCTTCTGGTTACTGGTTACTCAGGCACTTATGAAAACAATGGTTGAGTAAACCGTCAAAAGGGGGTCAAAACTGGCTGTAATAATCAGTGCTGGCGTCAGGTACAAGTAACCTACATAAGAATACGCTGATCAGACGGGAGAAACCGTCATTTTGTTAGGCGTCAGGTGGTGTTTGATCCATTAGGCAGGCTGACATTCGGTTTGTAAACGTTCCATCAGCCTCAGTACAGGTTGGCTGAGTTCTTTTTTCTTGCCTGCTTACGTGCGTGTAAATTTCAAAGTGTACCCGGTATATATTTTTGTAACCAGCTGATTAGAAAACAACGCTTCTGTACTTTCCTTGGTCTGTTTATGATTTGTATTTCATTGCTTTTTGAGTATATGTCGCACATAGCTGTTTCGTTGGATGGCGTTTTCCGAAAATTTTACTCCTTCTCCTGACCGTTTTTTCGATTAGTGTTGAGCTGTGGATTTCCCTGTTTGGGACTTGCAGGCCTATTAATCTCTTTCACTAGAATGATTTTTCTCGCTGCGTAATGCGCTGTGTAGTACTGGTCCGATAGTTTTTGCTTTCCTGGCTGATGCGAATCCCCTGCACCAGATAGGTTGATTTTCTTGCATTTGATGGGGTAATCAAATGTCCCACTTTGCCAATTAATTTCTTTTTCCTTGTCCAGTTCAGTTCCTTAACTTCTGACATGTTTCAGTCACAGTTTGTTTGATTTAGTTCCTCTGTTTCTTCTACAAGTAAATGCTCTGGTTTCTTGCATAGCTTAAAGATTTTTCCTCAACTGTTGACAGAATGTATGTTGTAATATCCGCCGATGGCCTTGTTGATGAAATACGAAGCCCCCGCAACTTTATGCTCTTTGCTCTTTCTTGGGCTAGTGCATAAGGACTGTTCTAGTTCAACATACCGTTTTCTATCTCATCTCATGGAAACCAGTTTTTGATGGTGATGCCCTGTAATAATAGCAGGTTCATGTTTATCTGGACGTATGGCACTTTACTTTCTCTTTGTCCTACATGCCAAACCGTTCGTCAACCCCGGTCAACAGATTGACGGGCAGCGAGCAGTGAATGCACGCAAGCTACCAACAATTCAAAACAATAATGTCATTTCCAGTTTGTTGGACGGTAAATTGGAAGTAGATCAGAACAGCCCAGAAAACCTGTCATTCGACAAAGCACGAATCTGTGCATAACAAACTAACTGTCATTACATGATGCGACCTGAGACGGACAAAGCCAATTTTTATGTGATCGACGCTTCCTCTAAAGCACTACTAGGGATACTATTCTCATCTGAAGACTCTTCAATAGAACCTGGCTGGTTGATTCCAGAACGACTCACAAACGAGCGGAGAGGTAACTGATTTCCAATAACATAAACATATGCACGAAATTCATCATTTGTTTGGGAATTTCACCATATTTGTCCCGCGGAATAACACAAACTTGATTGACTGCAAAGTGTGAATATTTACGTGAGGACATAATCTGTCGTCTATTCTATCTAATACGAGACTAAAACAGGAAGATTTCAGGAGCCTTTAGGAAATACAAATACTATACACACCGGGTATCAAAACCCGATGAATGACCAAATATCTATTAAATTATTTTGTGAACTTATCGACAGTTTTCAACACAGAATGCTCAGAATTGGAAGCAATAACAGCCCTCTTCCATGCGGGGAAAGACACTCAACGGGATTGTGTTCTCTATTGGAAACGGAAGATTTTATCGCCTAGGACGGTGTAAAGTAAGTCTAAAGCACCTGGTCTGTTTGACAGCATTCACATTCATTCTAACACTAGGCCGACTGGAGGATGAAATGAAACTCAAAGGAAATTTTCCAGTTGAGATTTCGTCGTGTAAGTAAGACCAACCTATTCTGAAAACTAAGGACTCGACAACAGTTTTGTT
The DNA here is from genome assembly GCA_003604175.2 of Clonorchis sinensis. NCBI lineage: Eukaryota > Metazoa > Platyhelminthes > Trematoda > Opisthorchiida > Opisthorchiidae > Clonorchis > Clonorchis sinensis. The sequence goes on from CM030369.1 coordinate 19,974,262, forward strand.
CTTGCCATTGGCAGTGCGCAACGCTCAGAAACAGAGTTTCAAACCCGCGACTTCCTAACCAGCTGTTTCAACCTTGAACCACGGCCACTCCAGGCTGATTAGATGTGTGCTAAATTTGCGCCAGTCATCCTTCAATCATGAATTTCCCATCATCTGGCCATGCGCTGTCTGGCTAATTGTGTGACGTTGAAAAGTGTCACTTGTTTTGTGAAATTATTTTTCCGCTGATCTTCTAGAGAAATGGTGATGTGAAAAGGTTTTGGAATTTTCAACTGAGATTTCGTCCTGTAAGTGGAATGCGCAACCTTGTTGACCCAATATAGGGAAGATACAGTTGTACAGCGTTTCTCGCATTTCCAGCACAAACTGCCTTCAATTACATCGCAAAACCCTCATTGAAAATTCCCCCTTCCCACAGTGCCTCCACAGTGCTAACGAAAAATATTGTCTAACCAATGTTTAGATAGACCATATCGTTTTAAGAATCATTTCCCTTGTGGAAATTGTGCTTTTCTCCCGATAAGGCAAAGTAAACATGATAACAAACTGAGCTTAGATCAAGTACGAGCGCACATATTTCGGGAGAATGTCTCACACAGATGTGTTTGCGACGTCAGGAGGATGAATTTCAAATACGGTGTTTCGTGCAGGGTAGATACCCCCGAATCAAAAATACGATGTTGTTTGAGCGCTTGTTTCCCTAGAGCACGTGCTGATATCTCCAGCTCAGACGAGAGTTCTATACTACCCAGGAAGAAATCTAAGGTGGTCATTATGTAGTCAAGTAACGGAAAGATAGTGGGGCTTCCGTATCATCAACTGGCTTCTTAAATCCTTTAATCAATGACTGCATTGGACTGAAATTAAATCTGAGAAACAGTTATGGGAAGGAACACATAAAGAAGGTGGAACACTTCTATTTTATTGACGGTGACTTACAGGGCAGCTTGCTCTTGATCATTCACTTGGTTTACTGGCTAGTTTGCAACTTCTTCGTCTTGAGGACGTGGGTTCGTCTGAGAATATCGTAAAATATCTGAAGTACGAAGATTAAAAATTCTAGAATTGGATATGAACTTCTAATCAACACTTTACAGTCGGCTGGTGCATTCTGCATCGTGTTTCTCTGATGACAATTTCAAAGTAAAGCACTGATGTGAAAGATGCCTTGGGTAGAAACATACGCCCTACGTGGTTTAGTTGGTGATCTTGGGAGATCAACGTGAGGTATACAATTCTGTTAAAGGAAATAATTCTGACCGTAAGTGATGCACTTCTGTGCATATTAGATTTACAGGACGGATCATACCTGCCCATAACAGTTGCGTAATGGAATTCGTGTTCCAAAGTGCGTCCTAGCAACCGTTTATTGGCATTAGTAACATCACAACAACAATCTTACAAATGCGCATTTGTTATGCGCAACCGTAGCTGCAATCGTGAGGGACAGCCGGCAAAATCATATGATATATTTTTAAACTGGATAACCAGGCTGCTTCCACTTTGAGAACAACTCCGAGGGTGGTCACGCTCTCCCTCGTGAAGTAGAGTGTTTTCGGTTTTCTAACCACTTCCACCTCATGCACATGTACTGTGTTGTGGGGCGAATATTCGCAGAGCAGCACTGTGACTGCTACGGCGTAATTGCAGACTGTTGTTGCGGAATCTCCATTTTGTTTCTCACAAATCATCCTACGAGTTAAGACTGGGAAACAGGGGTACGGCATAACCAGAAACCGATGATAACGTACCCATTTGCTAGACAAAATTTTGAGGAAGAATATTTTGACTGCAATTTCTGTCCACCCAGTAAACCACATTACCCCGGGAACGGTTTCACTTTGCAAAAGGAAACGCACTGTACCGTGGGTTATTACTGCTTGCTTGCTTGCACGCAACTATACAATACTCTTTTAGTCCTGTATATCACACCTGGATTCGGTCTTGTCAAAGATATGTAAAACTGCAGCCCGCGTGGTCAGAATTACAACTGGAGCAATAAGTACACACTATTGATTAAACAGCACTAAATAGTTGGCTTTTTCTTACTCCCCCAGTTGAAATGATTTACTTTGTACTGTGCATGAACGCTGAACACATGACATGATAAACCTTCTGATGTTCCAACTTGCGTTGGTTAGATGATACCTTTCACGGCATCTTGATATATTCTCGTTTTAAGAATCATTTCCCTTGTGGAAATTGTGCTTTTCTCCCGATAAGGCAAAGTAAACATGATAACAAACTGAGCTTAGATCAAGTACGAGCGCACATATTTCGGGAGAATGTCTCACACAGATGTGTTTGCGACGTCAGGAGGATGAATTTCAAATACGGTGTTTCGTGCAGGGTAGATACCCCCGAATCAAAAATACGATGTTGTTTGAGCGCTTGTTTCCCTAGAGCACGTGCTGATATCTCCAGCTCAGACGAGAGTTCTATACTACCCAGGAAGAAATCTAAGGTGGTCATTATGTAGTCAAGTAACGGAAAGATAGTGGGGCTTCCGTATCACCAACTGGCTTCTTAAATCCTTTAATCAATGACTGCATTCGACTGGAATTAAATCTGAGAAACAGTTATGGGAAGGAACACATAAAGAAGGTGGAACACTTCTATTTTATTGACGGTGACTTACAGGGCAGCTTGCACTTGATCATTCACTTGGTTTACTGGCTAGTTTGCAACTTCTTCGTCTTGAGGACGTGGGTTCGTCTGAGAATATCGTAAAATATCTGAAGTACGAAGATTAAAAATTCTAGAATTGGATATGAACTTCTAATCAATACTTTACAGTCGGCTAGTGCGTTCTGCATCCTGTTTCTTTGATGACAATTTCAAAGTAAGGCACTGATGTGGAAGATGCCTTGGGTAGAAACATACGTCCTACGTGGTTTAGTTGGTGATCTTGGGAGATCAACGTGAGGTATACAGTTCTGTTAAAGGAAATAATTTTGACCGTAAGTGATGCACTTCTGTGCATGTTAGATTTACAGGACGGATCATACCTGCCCATAACAGTTGCGTGATGGAAGTCTTGTTCCAAAGTGCGTCCTAGCAACGCCTTATTGGCATTAGTAACACCACTGGCGTCCATATCAACAATCTTACAAATGCGCATTTGTTATCGTCACCCTATGCAAACAACCATAGTTGCAATCGTGAGGGACAGCCGGCAAAATCATATGATATATTTTTAAACTGAATAACCATGCTGCTTCCACTTTGACAACCACTCCGCGGGTGGTCACACTTTCTCTCGTGAAGCAAAGGGTTTTCGGTTCTCTAACCATTTCCATTTCCTGCACATGTACTGGTTGTGGGGTAAATATTGGCGGGCTGCAGGCTGCTGTTGCAGAGTATACTCTCTGTTCTGTTTCGTATAAATCATATTCTGAGTTCCAGAGGTTTATTTCTGCTTGCTCTCCTGCAACTATACAATATCCTTTTAGTCCCCTATATCACACCTGAACTCGGTTTTATCAAATATATATATATATTTCCCCTGGTCAGATTAACGACTGGAGTAATGAGTAGACACTACTGATTAAACAGCACTAAATAGTTGGCTTTTTCTTACTCTTTCAGTTGAAATGATTTACTTTGTACTGTGTATGGACGCTGAACACATGACTTGATGGACCCTCTGATGTTCCAACTTACGTTGGTTAGCTGATACCTTTCACGGCATCTTGATATATTCCAACAGTTGTTTTACCTCTGGCCTTAAATACTTTTTTATTTGTGAGCATGTCGGCAAATATAGTGAATTACTAAAGCATACGATTTATAATCTTTTGAGGGTCAACTTGGAAACTTCTTTTACATGCTTAGGTTATACGTAGGCTGTTAACTATTTTCTCTTTGGAAAACAACTCAGAAGTAACTAGTAAGGGGCAAAAAATTACTTGAGTTTCTTGGACTTGTCCAATTTTCATGCGTGAACTTATAAAAACAGTGCTTTCGTTTGCTCCTGCCTGAGAGGTTGCGCTACTAAGTTAGAGGGTGTGCCCCTATGTTTGTGACTGATCATCTAATCGCAACAGTGTCAAAAACAAAGTAATTATCTTACCAGTTTAACCATATTTATTTATTTTTGTTGTGGGTTATGATACAAATAACGTGCTCAATGCTAGAAGTTTCATCGTGTAAAATTGCCTAATGACTCCTCCAGGTCATCCATCTGTTGCTCTCTTATTTCCGATTGCTAAAACAACCCAGCATTCGTTAATAAGTTTCCAAGACTTTGTAGAATTAAGTCAGGGAAGGGCAGAGAAGCTACAAAATTGACTATTTTCTGTGGCCTTAAAAGTTTTAAAACGTTGTCTTACAACGCCTCATAGAGACAAGCCATTCGGAAGGAGCTAAGGCTTCTCAAACAGCGACGACTACGAGAACTTACACAACTTACAGGTCAGCCACCTACTCACAGTACACTCAGCGTGGTGAAGTACAGGAACCCCTTTCGGTTTTCCAACCAATATGTAAATTATACCAGTGTACCTAGTGTATCTACCGGTGTGCCTACACCGGCACTGGCACCCAGCAGGGAGCTACGACTTCCATGGAATTGCTTCTACATTTGGCTAAACTCACACGTTTACCTTTGTTACAGGCAGGCTACAGGAATTCACATTATAGTACATCGCACTTGGAAGAAAACTTATATAGGACTAGCTTCAGAAGTTCGATTACGAGCTTATGTATTTAACCCAGATTGTTTGAATCATTGTAGGATCTACTAAAGTAGCCACGTGAATAAAACCAAATACAAACGATGTCAGCTCCGCGTTCGGTTAAATTGACCTAAACTGACATTGATGGGAAACGGTTTCAAACATCTTGCCACAGTTGACCCGCAAATGACGTCACACACCAAGGGTAATTTCCCCCACTGCTTACTCCGTGCAGTCGTTTTGCTCTTCCACATCCGCCATTTACTTTGCCGCTAAGACCGAACTGTCCGACAATGGCATACTAGCACGAATGTAGGTGTGTCACTAACGTGATCACAATGAGTGTTGGGTCCCGTCTGAAGGGCCTGCTCTGAATTCTGTTGTGATTCTCGTGGGCTCGAAGCAAATTTCAAAATCATGAGCCTGGCGATGGAAAGGATGCTCGCAACATACACCACCGTCGAAATTCCTTTCGGCGTTTCGTGGTATGCGAACTTTGACTTTACACAGCTGCTGACGTCACCGACGTGGGCAAATTTGCTTATCTTCATGTAAATAGTGCCGTAGGTTTTCGAACCAAACTCTTTCTGTCAATATTCCGGATCGTTAGATCTACGGGAGACCCACAGACCCGTAACCTGAACCTAAACACACGCAGTCATCTGCACTCCTTTCCTAAGGTCCATAGAAACAAACATTTTGGGTACTCATCGTCAAACCCAGCTTTACACATGATTGGTTTCACTCAATAAACAGAGCTCACTCTCCAAGAGATCGCCAGTGGGATCTGAATACCAGACTTAGACTTATGAACGACACCGGTGGGGTAATGTTACAAAGGTACTTCACAGTTCTCTCGCTCTCAACTTAGAAGGGCAGCGTAATCTTCATTCAGTTTCAGAAAGTATTGGTGACTTGCGGCTTTGACTTCCATCTTGTCGACTTTTATTAGAATTTACTAACAGGTGCAGCTTGAATAAAATGCCGTAAAATTCTGTTGATATGGACAAGCGACTGGCTCCGTACATATTCACTCACGTACACCTCGATTAACTAAATCAATAAGCGGTTGCGTCACTGATGTCAGCGATGACTGATTTAGCAAAGATTGCACCGATATAAGTTTTATACTGAGCAAAATTGTAATCTTGAGCGTGTGAAAGTTTTAAAAGAAATGTTTCAAATGGTACATTTGTGTGCGCACAGTAAAATGGGCAATTTATGGTTGGTTACATACGACGAATATACAACTTCCAAATAGGTTTTATCTGGTATCGCTTAAGCGTTAAAATGCGTTGGACATGTGAAACCTTGTAAACGGTCAGACAGTTGTTCTTAACTTGCTGCGATCCTCACAGGAGACTTTATGTTCGCCTATCCGTGGGCTCGAATTTTTTAAAGGCGATAGTTATAAGGCAGAAGTGGTTGGTCCTGGAGAAGCAGCCAACTCTCCGTCCAGTTCTGGTTGGTACTAATCAAATGAATTTAGCAGAATTCAGTGCCAAAGTCTTAAAACGCAACGCTCGCAACTGCAACACACGGCAGCCGCCTAAGTCACTTGTGTTCACGGCATCTAGAAACTGAGTTGTGGCTCTCTTTGTTTAATACTTCTAGTTGGTGAGAAACGGGGTTCCGTGTGCTAAATCATCCAAATAAAAATCCTGAAAATTTACCAGCCACATTATTCAAAAGGTGATGGTTCAGCATAAGACAAATTATCAAATATGCGTACCTTCAAACACTGGTTGGAAAATTTGTAACGGGCCTTAAGAGTGAAAAAAACTGAGACGAACTACAGGATAAAGAATATGGAGAAGACCACAGGGGGGTTTTAGATCACACAGATTTGAGTTCATAAAGAGAATGAAAATGAAACGGAGCGATCGATCAACTGATTTGCCATTTATTCATCGATTTCAAGAACACTGGTTTATACAAGCATATTTATGTTCCCGGATGTCGTGCATTTTAGGGGTGATGCAGTGTCCAGTTTACTGCAGGTAGCAAGCTTTACAGAAACAATATGCACCAAAAAATAAACGGCGACCTGGTTAATATAAGGGGCCACTGTGAAACCGCTCTACTTCGCGGCTAAAGTGTTTACTCCCGTAAGTTTAGCATAGTAAATGCGGAAGGAAAGAGTGAGACATTTTTACTAACAAAAGTTTATGCCAATTTATGTAATCGTCTCTCTCCGAATGTTTCTCAGTTCGTGCATCCAACGCGAGTGGTGAAACCGGTGACTGCATTCAACATCTTAGCCTGTCACTAGTTCACGCACATGACTTACGAACAACGCATCTGAGCACGCCAATGCATACAGTCATGCAAAATCAGTGGTTAGCTCGCAAAGTGTAAGAAACACCAGTCTAACTTCTACTAGGCATTACTCATAAAAATATGGACGCGCAGTTGCTTTTCACAAAGGCTGGTTTGTCAAATAATCTTTCCATTGTGAGGATGATTTGGCCAAAATAGTTTCTGGAACCGGTCTGTGATGGTTTATCTTTGAGTGGTTTCCCTTGGTTTACATAGCTTAGTACCAAGGTACTATACCAAAGTTAAAAATGTAGGCCATCCTGAATTTAAGTTTAGGTAGGCTTGTGGTTACCCCTAAGAGCGGAAGAGTGGAGAAACGATCACAATAACCATTGTACGAAAGAATTTTAGTTACTTATGTGTTATCTATGGGACCATATTGAATGTGACGAACAATTTCATTTTGTATTTTGCATTACAAGCTATCAGAAGAACATTGACATGAGGTATAAACGGTTCACTCGCTTGGTAAGCTAATTATAGTAGGGCTTTAAAGATTGGGGGAACAACACAGATTGTTTGGTGGAAAAGTTAAGGGGCGTTGCCATTGCTCGATGGAATTATTTTTTAGTTGTACTGTCGAAGGTAACAGCTACTAATTGTAAACTACCACGATTTCTGCGCTTAAAAAACAAGTTCTCATTTTCGATCACAACTGCATTTCCATTGCAAGTTTTTGATCGTCCTGAGGCAAATTTAGAAGTTACTGATCGATTTGTATTGTGTTGCTTCAGCTTGAACGTCAGTCGTTGACGGATCATATGGTGAGGTAAACGAGGTTTTGGATTTGCTTTGTGAGACGATTTTCATCAGTTTCTTTGTTGTTGAACATATTGTTTATTAGGCACCTTAGCTTTGACTCAATAATGTACTTGAAGTTAGAAGGTATAACGAAACCATGTGGTAAAAATATGTGACAGTGGTTAGCTTTCCCGGATTTGTAACACTCTGAAAGGACATCAAAAACGCAAATAATTAACAACGGATCACGTGACGGAAACTGCTCGACTGAGGGGCAGGTGATGATATGTCGAGATGAAAGCTATTATCATTGCCAATCAGCTGCCTGCAACCCGAATCGCAAATTGTGTAAAATACGCATTCCATGTTAGCATCTCTCTGGGGATAGACAGGGCACACGCTGCTACTGCTCACCAAGACCTATACATTTTCATGCGCCTTGGCGTTTAGTTGGTGGATTTATGGCAAATTGAGATAGTTTCCTTCCAGCTGTACAACATTTGTTGCTTTTAACACTGGGTTAATTTAATTTGCCGAAATGAAGAATGATTTACAACACCGCATAAAAAGAAAAATGCTGCCAAGCCTGCAATAGTACCACGTATTACCAATTTATTCTAGAAAGCAAGGCATTCATTGGAATTTGTTAAACAAATAGCGCAACGTTATTTACCCCTGATACTTGGGACTCAAATAGTTTTCTTAAATTACAAACGCATCAACCAGTTATAGATGATAGTTTTACCTGATGATGTTCTGTTTTCGACACTCATTGTGAACTGTGTCTGCTATGACATTCATCGTAATCATTTAAATATCATACTATTATATCGCACATTCACATAGTGTCCTGAAACCATGTTAAATATTCCAGTTAATATTACCAACTATTAGCATAAATAGAGTTGTCCGCTGAATAGATAAACCAAAACGTTTCCGCATTTGTGATGCAACATTAATGTCCATAGTCTTACGTATGGGAACCAATTCTGAATAAGTCAACTGTTCATCCACACAACACAAAATTTAGTAACGAACGTTAAATAGTGCTACGTTGGATCGTTTTCAGGATAGTTCTAGACCAGAAGTAAATGACCACGTTGTTTGTGACGACATGTAATATACTCTCAAGGATTACAGTTGCCGTTAAATTCGCTAAATATGGACTGTGTGAACGGCAGAATACTATCAAATCTAAAAGGGGAATATAATTACAAGTTACAGATAAGGTTTGCAAGTAGGTGTGAAAATTTTTTACCTTACGACAGATCTGCCCGAGTGGTCAGTGGTCACGTGAGCAGAGCACAAAAAATTTGGTATAAAGGTTCTCGGAACGCATAAACGTGAGTTTTATGCATGAATCACAATCGTCTCAGCTTTGGCCAGATCTTGATCGCGAATGGATATTGCGCGCACACGTGTTCTATGATACATCTCAAACAAGAATTGCAACTGAACCACAAATAGCTTTGCAATTCCCTATGTAAACTTTCATTAATATGGTAGGAAGATTGTTTCCCAAAATGTAAGTATGATTGCTTATATGTACGGGGTAATTTACAATCAGCCACGGACGTTGTGTGATCTTCAGCAGGGAAGCTTGAAAAAATACAAACAAGATATTTTCAGTTACTGTTAACAACGTCCCCTTTCTCGTGCAAAACAAAGACGTGAGCATTATGATAACTGCACCTATTCTAGATACCCAAACTAGTTTCGGAAGAACCCACCCCCCAAAAAAAGGCGAAACCAGTCGAAGTTGGAACAACCTATTAAGCAATTCAAAGCAAATGAACTCACCGGCCCAATTAACGAGACTACATTTGATAAACCCTAGGATTTGCTATTCCAAGACTATAGTAACTACAAAAATTCACATATTAGATCTTTAGTGTTATGTTCAAATTCCAATATCGTATCACCTCTAAATTGTCAACAAAAATTTTGACCGATTTCGTCATGATATTTGTTAATACAACTTCGAGACACGCTTGAATTAATAAAAGCCATAAGGGTGGTCTATGTGGATGGGGACTATCGTCATTGTTCACCACTGCCCAGCCTGCAGAAATTGGCTGCTATCGCTGTAATTATACGAATGAAGACAATAAAGACCTGAGGGTTTCAACTAACGATCTGAAGGAATTGTTACTGATGCGCATATCTAATGTTCCATTTCGCATAAAATAAAGGTTGTACCAAAAGGGTGTGGAGGTCACATTGGATTTTCTTCTAAGCCCATTCCCCGATAACAATATTGCGAGACACCTTGAGAACGATCAACTCCGCTTAAGTACGATGTGCGCTTGTACTGGAGACCCATAGACGATATAATCGTCGTGACAGACAAATCCTCACAGTCTGCAAGCTTTCCTGGCCGCCCACTCTCCCTGATCTTCCCTCATCTCGGAGATGGTCCACACTCGACGTAAAATCATCTCCCGCACTTGCTGTTACATGACAAAAGACATTTGCCACACAGTACAATGCTCATTCAAGAGGATAAAGCAACTTAACGCCTTTGAGCTGACAACGCGATCAACGAGGTCTATTACCAGCACATTGATCACTGACTAGACCGGTAAGAATCCCGTAAAAAAATTTCAAGCATCGCTTTCAAAATGTGATACCAAGCAGCTGTCTGCCAACCAACGTCCGCCCAGAAGCAGCGTTTCGCCATAGCTGACGCAACTGCGATTCCTTCACACAACCTTAGTCTGTGCACTCAGAGACCGTCCGTATGCACCGTGAGAATTCAGTGGTCTTCTCATGTAAGCCAATTGGGTCAGTCTATCACAATTTAAACCCCTTCGGCATTTAGCGTTACCTTTATTTTGCCTGTATCTTTTGTTATCCCTCAGTGTATGACTGGAAAGTGATCTCAAAACCAATAAATTCCACCAATGGAACATGGTTCTGAATGTAACAATGATCCTCGTATGGCATAAAATCTCACGTTTCGTCTCTCATAGTTTTTTTTATCTGACGTCCTAATTTGTAACGAAATGCCGTCGCTTGTCGGCTAATTTTCATAAATTTTGCTGCTTTTTGGCAGTGTCGAAAAATTCGACATATACTGTAAAATTAAACTGTTGATAGCGTACTTGCAGTCAAGTAATTTTACCATTGAATGGGGTGTGAATTTGACGGTTGTGTGACTAGTTTTCAAGCTTCTTCCTGTTCGGTTTGCGTTATTCTCTTGTGCAAGTTTATTTAGCAGATTCATGTTATTTTCTTCAAGGCACGAACAACCAACGTTGTTTTTTATGACGATTATGTGATTCCACTTGTATAAACTAGCCCTAATTGGACTAGTGTTTCTGGACTCTAAATCCAGTGATTCACTGAATTTCGAGTAATTACACAATGGACATTGACTCCAGATTTAACAACATGGCTAGAAAAGCAACTTGAAACCTATCAGATACTACTGCTCTTCATTCTTTGCGCAACGATACACTTCCGCTTCCGGAAACAAAATTACAGCAGGGATGTTAAAACTGTTATCCTCTCTGGTTCAAACTAATGAAAAATCCCATTTCGTCTTACACTACCAACAGTCATAAATTATAACGATATATACTTTACACCTGGAACGTTCGAATCACATTTTAGTTTAGCGATCTGAGGTGATACTGAAGGCCGAATGTCGTAGACCTATAATCAACAGTCTTTCTTGTGAGTCCGTCTTACCCCAAAGTTGTCACGGTAACCACACTACTGTATTTTTCTAACCATAGTTAGATGTGCGTCATTTCTATCTTCGTTTAACTTTTGATTGACACAACGTCGGATGGCCGAAAGACCTTAGGTACCATAGTTGAAATTGGATGGTTCGGTTAGAAAGTTTTGGGAAACACTGCTACCTCCAAAGCATTTTCTACGCAGTGAGCAGACACACCTGATCTGTCATCTTTTGAGCAATGTTGACAAAATGTTAAAAAACAATTCCTAGAAGTGCGAGTTTTCGTGTAAAATAAGTGATAGTTTTTCCGTTTGTCAGAAATTGTCGCAAATTTGACCCTGGCAGTGTTGCTAACTTCAGTACATGCATGCTACCAGCAGGGATCCGAGTTTTACCCTAATCAAATATTTCCGGTTAAATTCTCCAAAAGTAGCGTTTGAGTAAATAAAAGGCATAAAAATCACATGGTAAAATGGCTTACTATCTATCCGACGTAACATCAAGTATTTCGTTCAGTCATCCATAAAGAACAAAAACTTACCGTTTATTTAATTTCAGAAATTTAGATGAAATTTAGATAATCATAAGGAAGTATGCTGTATGTAGACAGGTAACCAAATAATATGTTGTTCTCGATTATTCGAATGATGACTTTGCATCAATATTCCGCTACCTTCTACATTGGAATGCCAAAAACATGGAGATTGCTTGCTTCAGGCAAACAGCTGTAACTGACACGGCCGTTTCATTGCCTCTTAATTTGATTGGACCTCACGTCCCATGCTCTCTATTGGTTAGTCGGTGCACCATAGCGTAACAGACTTCAGATCGTAATTTCATAGTTCAGTGTAAGAATTTTGGGCGCAAAGAGGAGAACTCAGGAGTGTCAAGTAAATTTTCAATAGACGTGTGACTTGGCGAGTTATTCTCGTCGGTTAGAAGCTTAGACTTGCTTTTCAGCTGCTTCCCACACCAGTAAAAGTCGATCGAGATACTCGAAAAGTGGCTAACCTCGATATGCATATGTAGCGAACAAGCCGAACTAAGTCTGACGAAGTGACACCAGGCATTCGCGGTTGCGGAGTAAAGCTTACTCTAGTCAGTTAGTGTCAACAAGTTATGGGCCTACAAAACACTTAAATTCAACAACAAAATTTGCCCAATCCCACCTCTTTTATATCATTACTAAGCCGATCATTCTGCATCGTTTATGTGCACCCGGATGGTGACGCTCTTCTATCGGTGAACATCTACAGTGGGCAAAGTTGCACAGGTGCATTCAACTGCATGTATATATAATGAACACCAAGACTTTCACTTCGTTACAAAAGCGGTTAACCAAATACATGGTAAAATGTCGGCAAAAAATGGACGAGTTTTAGTAGAAAGAACACAGCTGGGGATTCCTAACATTGGGAAGGATTTTTCGACCTTGTTCGCTCTGTGCCTACATTTCTTCGAGGACGGAGACATCAAGTAAAGATCAGCTTGCGCAGATAAGACACCAGCTGAATTTTTATTACCAGTATACTATGAGTGCACACCAGGATTGACAAAGCATATAGAGATTGCGATAGGTTTTATCCCGTAACAGCAGCTGGACGGAGAATACATACAAAGCTGATCAATTTTCACCTGGCTGCGCCGAGCAAATTTCAGGATCTAGGAAGCTGCATATGAACCTGGCGATGAAACCTCTATAAGCCCGCCTTGTAGCAAACAAAAAAGCATACAGCTGAACTCGGTGTCATGCCACTTAAATGATAGTACGCACCAAACTGCTGAATCTGCAAACGCCCTTTGTTTTGGCATGCTCTCTCTACAGACGCACTCTGTTTGGTTAGGACAAAAGCTGTGCTGGCACTCCCCCTTGAAACCCATTTGTGTTAGTTAAGTCTCTATAAAATAAATGGTGCCGCCTTAGCTAATAAATGAGCGAACCAGATTGCTTATAATAAGGAATTCAGCGCACCGGCTTGGCACTCGCACTGGTTCCATTGGTATTGTCGCCCTAATAGCCGGAACGTAGGACATTGATCAGACTTACCATACGGAGATCGATAAGGAAGCTACCAAGATCAGCTAAGTAAACTGATGAGCTAAGAAATACAAACTTCATTTTGGACACTCGCTGTTATGGAAAACAGCGGGCTGCTTTCACGCGCTTTGGTCGTGCAAACATTGTTTTATCCCCAGGCTAAACAGAGAATGATTACGCGACTCATAGGAACTACTAGCCCTGCTTGTTCTCAATTACTCTTCTACACGAAATACATCAGCTTTTGCTGCAACTTTGCGCGGGAGTTTAAAAACGGAAAAGGTAATCGACACAATCTGCTTCTGTTCTGCATAACATCCCACTACTGGTTGGGTTTCCTGATAGTTCTCAAGTTTATCGTACAGTTTGGCATTCAATGCCCTCTTCGTTCCAGATGTTAATGTCTGGTAAACGGAAAAGGAAGTTAATTCCTCATGTATCATCTGACAGCCTTGTGCCCACTGGTAGAGATGAACACACGTTTTACTGCTCTGTTTCTTTTCCACAGTTCTATGCTCACTGACTGATACTGCTGTTCCTGTGGCCAAGCAATTGACCGAAACTTTCAGTGGGCTATTAAGCCTCAAGAAGCTGAGGAAATGTACGGCAATAAGGAAATGAATACGTTGTTGCTAAAAATCAACGACGCATGTGACATAGCTTAGTAGAGACGTGCCAGTATGTCTGTAGCGTAGAAAATTCCAGTGGAATGAAACGCAGCACAAAATGCGGATAAATTTTACTTGAATGAAGTAGACATTTCAGTGAAAACCGTTCAGAGTAAGGAGAGATGATGACGATGTTATATCAAATGACAGATAACTGAGGATAGGATCAGGTCATAGGGCATGAAATTCGGAAACCCTAAAGTAGGTGCAGAATAAGTTGGACAAGAGTAAACAGCTAACCTTTACATTTGGAAAATCTCATTATATCGGTCTGATCTATTCCGGTTTGACGTCGGAAGTTCACTGGACCATGACATTATCCACCTTTGCCATTGGCAACATAATTAAGAGCTAATCACATTTTCAGCAAACTTCATTTGCGTCGAGTTTTTAGGATTATCACACGAATAAAGGAGATGCGACTAAGGCGGTATCACACGGTGGGTTTGGCCACACCTTTTCTGCGAACCCTAGAAGATGAGGTCATCCCGTCCATTGTAAGTCGTAAAAGCCCCCTACCAAAATCGGTACAACGGTACAGGTCACTCTGGCTAATAATCGACTTCGGTGGAAAGCTCACTTGCGAAGAACGCTCCAGGTGGTTTAAGGGGTCTAGCCAATCAAACTTGTCTGGACCGATACTTTTGAGGGTATACTATTTTTAAGACTTTCTTCAACTTTAGATGTGAAAAATCATGAGCGTCTAGGGTTAAAGACAACGCGGATGCAACTTTTCAGATGAAAAATTCAATATAGCGGTCGTCAGTTGATTAGTTCTTTAAAGACAGGTTCCAAGTTGCCGTTAAATTTGTGCATGTTCAATCTAATCAGTACCTTTAGGTGCTGGATTTGCACGAACACTTTACCATTAAACATCCAACATTCAGATTGTTCTGTGTTGGCTTTAAACCGTGTCCATATATATATATATATATATATATATATATATATATATATATATATATATATATATATATATATATATATATATATATATATATATATATATATTCTAGCACCTGCAAACCTGCAAATTAACTTGCTCGGTTTTCAGAGTGCTATGCCCTTGACTACCGCAAACGTCAGTTGTTCACAGAGTATTTGGCACACAGACCTTGACTGGTGATATCTTTTGGCTTTTGTTCTCGAACTTTGGAACGTTAGAAAGTCATAGAGTAATAAATCTCTCAATGCATGACCTACTTTTTCAACATCAACATCATTACACTTGATCAAACAGATACAGGGAACTGCATTCAAATCTTCGTGTCAAGTGATTTTCTCTATCCAAAAACCGGGTTTTTTATTATGTGGAAGCTTAACAAATTGTTTACAGGAACGGACGAATGTCAGCAAGGAAACTTCTGGAGTATCTTTTTACACTTCTGAACCATGTAACAGGAATTTGGGCGGAAACTCGAAGGCAATTTGAGTGAACCAATCCAAGTAGTAAGCCATTTAATTCACTCGAGTAGTGGAGCGAAACGTTTGGCACTTCAGCCGCATGTGCTATTTTGTAACCAAAAAAGTGAGAAAAGCGAGACAATTCTCTGGGTTAATGTGGGTATAGGCCGTGACGGCCGTCGGCTCCTCAACAAGTGCGAGGACAATATCCGTGATGATGTCCATACCTGTATAAAAACCAGGTGTGATTTGGATTCTCGTGCAGAGTAGTCCTGTTAATTGACATCTGACACATGAATGCCTGGCGCTTGACTGTATTCCCCGGTCAAAAGTGGTCAAACAACCAGGTGCACGCCAAAAGAACTCAGAGGCGTTTTGAACGGATTCAAAAGTGGTGTTGTGCGCAAGCGTTTGGCACCAATGTAAACCGGAAAAATGAGATCGGCAGACGAACATGCAGTGGCCATCAGCCAGCCTAAGTAAAATGGCATAGCAATGGACATTGGCACCATTTATCTGTTTATCGTCAACATACCAGCAACCTCCGTCATTTGTCTTAAGTTACAGTGTAACAACACATGTCTCCCAATACACCAGCATGCCGGTATTATCGAAAGCCACCTAGTAACATGCCGTCAAGGCGGTAATGGATAACATGGCGACATTCCAATAACACTGTGTTGTCATATGAAGAGTGACAATATCTAGTGGATAGTCAATAGAACACACTTCCCTGGAGTGCGAAAAGTTACATAAATTTGGCGAACTGGCCATAAGGTCGATTCTGTTAAGGTACGTGCACTCACATTACGGCAAGCCCTTATACTCGAGATTATGTAGAGATTCAGCTCCTTTCCAATGGTCCGCTGTTCTTAGTACCGCAGTTGGTCGCATCTCAACACTTGTATCGTCTCCATGGATAGCCACTCATTATGTCCAGTTGTGTAGTTTTGTTCGGTCATTATCCCCTCATTCATGTAAGCTGTAACTTCGACTCACACATCATGTCAAGTAGGCTTGCTTGTGTTGTTGCATCCCATTAGAAAGTACAACTAGATCTATGTTCCCTTAAATTTCCTCGATCAACCTGCCCGGTCTCACTAAGTCAAGCCAGGTCTACCTTTTGGTTTTGAGCTCTTCTGCAATATGAGTGGTTTATCTTCCAGGCCTCTCTCTGTCATCCGCATCCACAAACGTCCTCTGGCTCTAGGCCCCAATGCTTAGGAGATATGCCCCCTTCTCTTAACAACCGGTGTTAGACGCAGGGAATGCAGATTTTATAATACAACACAGGCGTGAATAGAAGCTCAAATGCTCAAACTTTGACTTCGATATATGATTAATCCAACCAAACATTGACAGTTTTACGAAAATTCTTTCGCTTTGTCACCCTTTAGAAGGACTTTTGGAAATATGCTTCGAATGCGGGAGTATAGGCTTGTGGCTCTCAAAAGAGAACACTTCTGAGCTAAAAGGAGCACTGAAGAGCGCCACCGTATATGACTGAATAATTGAAAAGCTGTCATGGATGATATTTTGATTACGGTGTCCAATCGACTAGAGTTAATAACCTGAAGCCAAACTTGCCTTATTCGAATACCACAACAATACTGCTTGCAGTTATCGTACGCGCAATTTGAACCCACTGGGCCATCAACAATGAAATTGACCAACACACACTTTAAAAAAATTGTTGATTCATTTTTGTGCCCAACGTTGAAAATGTTTAATTGATTAATGTTCTGGAGACTGTTTCCCTCGTATGTCAGGTAACAGCAGATCATATCGTAACAGGCCCTAGATATGCCTCAATTCTGGTGAGCTCTGATAACGACGTAAACGTGTCTTCTAGTTGTTTCGTATGACTTAAAGTAATTGTACACGGATAAGAGCAAGTCTGAGCAAAAGAATCTTGTAAATACAAATAACTGTATTTAAATGATACTGGTATAAAATAAACTAATAAGTTTATGCTGAAAGTATCGGGTTGTATACCAATGTGAGAGTACAACAGTGACTTAGATCATCACCTCTAGCAACCGCTTAACTCATGGTCTAAAAGAATTCACTGCATTCTTGTTCATCACTTCCGGTATTTCGGTGAATGTCAGCTTTATTCAGGACTGATAAAATTAGACACTCACATTCAACAACTGTTACTGGGCGGCTAGGAGAGAGGTATTGCCTGTGGCATGGCAGCTTATCGGACAGCTGTCCACTCTTCTGTCTATGCTTTGCAAGTGGAACCATGATTTGTTGTGGATATTTTCCTTAGGAAACAATCCAGGTAAAAAAAATCAAACCACTGGGCTAAGTTCTTTCATCTACGGTGTACACAGCCGTAACGTAAAATGATTTATCAAAATATGATTAATCAGTCGATTGAACACAAGCGGGCTCAGTGTCTCAGGTGTGAGCTAGTGACCGACAGGAAGTTCAACAATACCACTGATTTGTCAGCCGAACTGAGCTATTCGCCCGCAAAAGCTTTAACACCAGTCGAGGTGATATCATCAGTACCCTAGGGGAGGAAGTGCCCTCCACTCGCTTTCCCCCACAACGCATTTCTAATCAGAATGCACTGCTATGTCATCTCTACTAGAGATGAAACACCTGAAAGAAAACTGTTCAGTTCAGCGAGAAAATAAACTGTTATTAATAATACCAGTAGTAGCGGCGACTGTCTTTGTGCTATTTAGCTCTGATCTGAGACCCAATGCCCGCTCAAGCTCAACTTACTGATTATCCAAAGACAGACCAAAACAGACCAAAGATCGAGTACTTTCTCTGATGATCCACCTTTTTTACAACAACGCAGACGCAGCGGTCAAGTGAACCCCATAGATTGCAACCATGGCAAATGTTTTTTGGAAATCCTAAAAAGTAACCCCACTTCATTAGCACCGAATTCAGAATGAATATTGTTAAATCATACGATTATTGGCTAAAGAATGACAGATACTCTAGGAGCTGTCTTCGGCAGTTTCAACGACCTCTCAATATCATGCAGTCTAAGTTTGCTAGATTAAGTATTACACTTGTAAAATGAGAGTGTACCAGTTCATGAAGACAGTGAGAGCAGAAACCATATGGTGCACATTCTGCAGAGTGATAAAAACCGAGGAAAGATGAAACTGTAGTGCTATTATAACAGTTATATGACACTTATGGTATTGACACTGAGACTAAGGTGGTAGTGTGGTAGTAGTATGCAAAAGGTGGTTGCAAAAACGCAAAGAAACGAACCTCTAGTGTATTATCTACAGTACTGATGTGGTTTTCGTTTGCGTGGTCATAATCTTCCGAAAGGTTGACAGACGAATCCACTAAGTTGGATTTATGCGACGGCACATTCACATTTCTAAACGGACAACATTAAAAGACTGCAATAGAGAACACACACATCTACAACAATTTAGCACAGCAGACAACATGGATCTCCGTCTGGGACAGTCTACAGGTGGTAAACGTTACAGATAAAACGAAATAATTGACTATTTACATGCACGCATATATTTGATTGGCAATTTAGTTTCCCTGATGACAGATCTTGACTGGGAAGTCAAGACATACATGAATAAAAATACGCAAGCTAAACTGCTAGCAGAAAGGAGCGAAAAAGACCTTCTGGGTATCTTTTAGTGGTGAACATACTGATAAGACTGATACATAGACATCACTTAGGGGTGTGTTAGACGTTTTTGCAAAGCCAAAGAAATGTATCAGAGGTACAAGAAAACAGGTATACAAAGCAGTACAAAAATGCAAAAGAAAACAACTTCATTAACTTAATTCACGAAAACTAATGCACTCAGCCCTCAAAATCCCATCTTCAAGTAAGCAGTTGGCAAGTTGGTCACGGCTAAACATGTAGCAGCCCCTTCACCAACATACATGACTGTACAGCTCACCGCCACTCACTAGATCACGAGATCTGTTCTTTTTTCTACACTCACAAATCACGCTACACGACTCACAATTCACGCTACACGATTGTGACTCACTTGACTACACAGCTCACAATCGCTCCCTAGATCACGAGACTCGTTTTAGCCCCACACTTACAAATCGCGACACACAAAGATGACTCATCTGACATTGACTATCTGCTGTCCGATCCGTGTGGCAACAAGTGGACACCTACAGCCACGCGAACGAACCTAGATATAGGAAAACAGCACAGGACACAGAACACAACAGAGCTACGCACGTCGCCCAGCTCCGAGTCTAGCCGCTCAGGAATTACAGCACACCACGCACGGACGGACAGAAAATACGTGTAGCTGCGACAACAGCGAAGAAGACACGAAACCTGCATCCGGGCCTGCAACAGGATTTATCAACTTGTATCTACAATACGATAAGTCCCTTGTTCACGTATATACCTATTGTAATCATTTTCACTTAACAAAACTATCATTGTTAGTGCTCTCAGCATTCTGTCCATATAACTAGGTTTCGGGTCCTAGTAGAGCATTAACAAACTTAGCACCCGTTTTTTGAATTAGACATGGCTGGCGATACAAGTTTCCAGGTGTTGGAACACTTTTTACTAAACAGAAAGCGAGGGGGTAAAGAAGCCCCACTGACGACCATTTCTGAATGTCGTTTGATCTTGGAATCAAAGTGTAGTGTGTACTACAAGGCACAAGGTACTTAGCGGCAATGTCATTTGCTAAAATTGTTAAGTTCCTTCCACCAAAGCAACGAAAATGACTGATTACAAAAGTGCAGCTCCTAACAGGTGTAAAAAGATACTGCAGTCTAACTAGAGAGGCAAAAGTAATCAGCTTATCAGAAAGCTGAGTTTATGAAGAAAAACCCAGAACTGAGATCATCGCATATACGACCTACCTGCAAAATGGAGCAACAAGGAAATACATAAAACTACACTCTACTTCCGGTGAGGAAGAGACGGAGTGGATAAGGAAAACCATAGCATCCAATGTAATGAAAGTGGTGAGATATCTGAACGACAGTGCAAATGATAGAAAATCACTAGGTAACATGCGTCTGTGAATTCAAGGAAGGCTGGGGAAGAGATACTGTGATATCGGCCTAATATATAGAATTAACATAGCTGAGCACATTCCTTGAGAAGCCTCAAGGCATCCGTTTTGGTCAAAGTAGACTTTAAGTGAAAGAGCTGCAGAAAACTTAGGAACTGGGTTTCTCCGACGAAATAGGAACAGGATGAACGGCTTTTGGACTGCCGAACCACCGGCCAAATTAATAGTGCATTATGCCCGGAACATTTGCTTTGGTTTCCTCATTTTGCGTCACATCAACACATGAGCACACTGAAGACAATATGTCCTTTCTTCTTACTCTACGTTAAATTGGGCTAACAGGACTAATGTGAATGAGTGATATGTCCAAAGACCAAGATACCTTATAAAAATTAAAAACAGACAACAGAATTTGCGTTTGAACAACGGAACATAAGACCCATTAAACTGAACGACTACTACGGATTTTAGGTGCGATTCTTGCCTTGAAACGGTAGCTTTCAGGGATGCAACAACCGTGGATCGATACAGCCTTCGCAGGTGCATTTGAGGAGTAGACACTGTGAAAGAACGGCAATGCCAAGAGAAATACGCGTTTAAGTTGACACCAGCAAGTGATGCATTGAGAGATAAACAAATTGAGGTTGTAGCAAAACTAATAAGAAGAGGGGCTGGTGTACACGACTTTCTATCGTGTTAACTCAAGATGTGTTATTCTGATAAATCCCAAATCAACTTGACAATTGGAAAGAGTGGAGGACGCATTTCCGGTGGAAACGTGACCCTACTTAACGCAGGTATTTCCGTGATTTGCAACATTTGAAGAGTTAATTGAGGCAGGACGGAGCTAAGGGAAGAATTTATTGAAAAAACTGTCTGCGATAGTAAGTTCCGCAGAACTAACATACTCATATCGACCGGATACGGCAGTGCAAAGAACAAATGTTTGTAAGGAAATCAAATAACATAGCTGAAATGAAGTCTGACCGTAGGTGACAGAAGAAGAGCTCGTCGAATTCAGACTTACGCCTTTTAAGTGCGTTTGAGCACTTAGTATATATATACAATATATATATATAATATAAAATAGTTTTCAATATTTCAGCACTTGTATGTGGTGAAGAAAAATAACATACAACATCCCACCTGCAAGTAGTGAGCTCCGCAGAGAAGTGGCCGTCAATGATAGTCAGAGGAAGCCGGGGAAATCTGCAAAATATAAGTGACAACTCTTTTGGGTGATTTTTTAAGTTGTAGGACAATGACCTTTAACCAGTGCTAAGTGGCACAAGTTTCTTCGCCAACCGAGTTACAGAAGGTCAGACTCCGGTGAATCTCACGAATTTCGAAGCATGTGTAGCTTTCCAGTATCTCAGTTCTGTGGCTTCGACGTATTAGCTTAGACAGTACCAGAATTCAACTGTGAAATCTATTCCATTTTAAAGGAACATTAAAGTGACCTTATACGGCCGTCTCATCCATACCATGGCTTTGTGCTGGTTTTCTATTAATTCTGCGGAGCACAGTAGTGTAAAATTCAGAATGTCTTTCCAGTGGCTTCTTTCACCAGTATACACCATAAATTAGTCGTGTATTCATCAATAAATACAAGAATTCTTCCGCTTTAGCAGTATTTCTGACTAATACATCTTTTATTTCGAAACAGTTAGCTGTTCTTCTTAGAAAATATGAGACGGGATGCATATAAAATAACTCCCAACGTGGATTCCTGAATACCAAACTTGATGTATTGCATGGAGGTGTAAGCTACTCAGAAACCTTGAAAAAATGTAGCGCCCAATACAGCGCTTTGTTGGAAACATAATCTCACAAACTTAGGGTATTTACTTTTTGTCCGTTTTCCGGAATCTCCATCTATTTTGTCATCTAGTCTGTCTAGTCTATCTTAAATATGTTTGTGACATCAGATTATTTACCGTTTACTACGGCTGCGTAAAAACTTTGCCACAAGATGTAATGTATGCATGAAACAAAACATAAAGTCTGAAGTTGAGGAATGTTCTTCCCGTGAAACGTCTTCATGAAAATCCAACTTGATTTTCTTATGTGATACTTGACCAATGGGTTTAAAATACCTTGTCAGATCCGCAGACGATGAAAACATGATAATTGGCCTACTCCATAGTAACCATATAAACCATTTCAAAAATCACGCCTTGAACTGAGGCAGTATAACTTCCTTGAACGATCGTAGTCGATTTGCCATAATCTGCAAAGAACTGTCAAAACACTAGCATGCATATGTAGGTGGATTGAAAGTCTGCACGCCGCTTTGATAGCCGTCTTTACGCGTGACAGTATCTCAATGGGTTCCCATGGAACTAACGGTCGAATATAAATAACAGAAAAATGGAACATGTAATAAATCAGTCGGAAAGCGTTATGATATTTGGTCTTGAAATTTCTAAATTTAAGTGAAGCGACGAGTTTACTATCATGGTTAGATCGTTTTGGGTGGAAAAGCATTGACATGTATATATTTGAAGACATTTTTGCTCGATCGTTGGATTTTTTTCGTGTGGGAATTAAGAACTGCGAATATACTGACGTGTGGCAAACAAGCCTGGATTTGGCTTGTCAGATAAGGCCCTTTCGAGGTCTCGTTTGAAAGCACAAATTTCCCTTCATAAGTAAACCATCGAATATGATAGCAAAACGGAAACAGTGACAGGAGAAACAAAACTATACAACTATACAAACGTAGCCGTGACTGTAGCCGACTTGGGTTTAGCTTCTGGTTAAGGGGACATGTATCCAACACAGAAAAGCCTGTTTTACAGTGCGCCGTATGCAAGAAGTTGAGAGGTGAACCAACTGTCACGCATTCGGAGCACTGGGCGTATAGTCTTGAAAACACTCTGGAGGATAGTGTTCCAGGAAATAAATAGCAGGACAGCGAAAATACACCAATCGCCACATTCAAACGGAGTGAGACTCAGGTTGACTTTGGAGGTACAAGACACTGTATCACATAGGATGCCCTGATCGGGAAGGACAATTTGGCGCTAAAACATTAGCTAAAGAATTTTTTGGCTTGCCCAACAGAACTGGGCGAAAATGTTGACAGGACCGCAAGTACATGCTGAGTGAAGAAGTGACAAGGTTAAAGCTCATTGGAAGGAAAACTGCGACAAAGCAAAAAAGCACATCTTCAGTGGGAGTAGAGTTGTCCGGACAAGAAAAATGCGAGGAACAATGAAAATTGACACATCTGCTGTAAATTGGAATTCTGGAACATCTCGGAGTGAGAAGGCTCTAGGGGGGAACAAATGATGGGGTGCCATTGTAGTAGAAATTTCATCGGATGAAGTAACGCCCACAAGACCTCGAACTTATACCACTGGATACAACATCCAACAAAGTAAAACGGAAGTGAACATCCGCACAGAACCCCGGAAATCGTAAGGAGGAAATCCGGGAGCCTTGTCTTCAAACTGCACCACATTACCGCCTCCCATACAGCTGAAGTGGTGGAAAATGTCGAGAGCAGTGAAGCAAAAAGGATATGCTGAAGTCTTTTTGCAGCAGCACCCAACGAAGAGCACAAGGAACAATCTGAATGCAACATCCAAAGGACCACAATGGCTCACAACGAGTGCGCCATGATTTATTCGCACGTCGCTAAGAATTCTGTCCACATCGAAACTGATATGTTGACGAATAGCAATAAACGGCTGAACTTTTAATCGAACTTGCCCTCACCTAATGTACTCTAAGGATTTTGACGATCCTGAAGAAGCAGCAACATACAAACTCTTCCGCAAGTATTGGGAAAATACCTAATGCACACGGCTGTCCAATGACTGGGGAATCAGATACAGTGTCTAGACAAGTAAGGATGTGCAGAAGAGTCAAGCAGTTGATGAAATACACCATCTGGATAGGGAAAACTCTTTTCACCAACAGAAATCATTTGATTCAAAGTTATCGACAGTAGGTTGCGGGGTGGATGAAAAGTGAGTAGAGATTGATGAGAACGCCTATTAAGAACATCCAAAACTGGTTATCCAACCTTCATGAACAATTTTCCTTACAAACGCAGGTATGAGTTCGATCCGAAAGTTGGACTTCGATCTGTCCGATTTCCGCACCTTGTATGTATGTGCTTAGCATGATGAACGTCACCTCGCTTCAAAATTGTTTGCTTGAGACCACTAGCCAGGGTGCAAAATATAGACGTAACACACTATTCACAAGGTTTTTGCAAACTCTTCGATAGCCCTAGACCGGTTTCTCCATTCAGGTAGGAGCAGTCCTAGAGTCCCCTGTGTGCAATGCTTAGATCAGAGCTGACAGACAAAAGCAAGTATGACATTTTCAAAGATACCATCAACGAAGTGAGGGCGCGGAATCCATTAGTAATGTTTGGGCAGGCAGGCTGTCAAATAAAACCCAAAATTCATATCTTGGTTCTCGGTTGATTTACTTTCTTTTGAAGGAAATATCGTTTTCAAAATGGCAACAATTTATTTCAAAGATCTAACTGGAATGCTTCTACTCATTGGGTTTGACGGCATTCACTGATCAACTGACGGTCTACAAGGATACGTTCAGGTTTACACTCAGCTGTAGGGTAACAATACGTTTGTTTGATCCACCCGGCAAAAGGCCATAACCCGATTTCAAAAATCGGAAACAAACTTATAGAACGACAGACCACGCGGGCAGCAGTGTTCTGTAACAGTTGTAGCGAATTGGAACACAATACTCCTGAGGTTCTAGAAAACACCTTGACGGCCCCCGTCCGGTTCCACTCTTTTTGGGGCTCATTAAGTAGGTGCAGTTCCCGATTTTACGTCAATCTAATTTTCTACGCGAAACCAGATTGGAAGGAATTCAAGAACTACCCTCGCTTACGCGCTAATTTTGTTTTAAAGTGGAACCTAACGGAATTCACCGGAACCGCTCATTTTTTGCCATCTTTGACGATCGTGACTGTTGCTGAACCCGGTGGTTTGGAGGAAGCGTCATTGCCGGAATTCTAAAGCTTCACTGATAACTGTGCTCAAACGTAACTACTGACAAGGGGATAGTAGTTAAAGATGGAATGAAGCGTCATTGCTAATCACGATAAAATGTCTCGCGGAGCTTTGTTACCTTAGCACGGGCAAGGATGTGGATGGTAGGGTGAAATACTAAGATTATTTGTACGATCAGTAAGAGCACAAGTGAAAACAGGGTGAAGGTCCGAATATTCACTATTTCATCAAATGGCTAAATTATGATCGGGAACTGAACAAATCACCACTAAAAGAAGCTTCCCTAATGGGTGAGCGATTTATTCCGGGCTTCGGACGCTTCGCTTGAGCGTTATGGCTTCAGGTATAAACTACTGACCTGGACCAGGAGCATATTCTTTCAAACCCTATATTAAAAACAGACCAATATTTCTTTCAACCTGAGGAATCGGTTCTCGTTTTTCCTTGAGGATTTTTCCGCAGTTGATTCTTCATTGATAACGCAGATGAAACCCTCGTTCCGTACACACCATATATATAACATTGATATGCATACTCGCAAGTCGAAACTGACACCCCCCCACTCATTAAGATATGATAAGATATGGGTCCAACACGTGACCCTTTGAGTAACAGTTTGTGGCTGTAAACTATACGCAACGCGTCATCTAACCTGTTTGTGCAAGTGGTGACCTCCGTTATTGTTTCTCTGGGGAAGTTTTGCTTGATTATCGTGAAATTGTTTTTGCTTCCTCATCCATCTTGGACGTAAAGCTAAATCACACCAAGCAAAGACTCGGAGTTAACGAAGATGAGAGTAACTGGATGTCAACTGATCACTGTATTGGCCAAAGGCCAAAACAGTAGAACTGGTCATGGTTTGAGGTCACTTCCGGCGTAGAGCACTTGCGGAAAGACGTGAGCACAACCACATTTCAATGTGCCATAAGCTGATATACTGACAAACTTAAACCCATTATTACTGGACCGATTGCCACAAAGCCCATCTGTAAGATACACAGTTCACAAAACAACTCGCAACTAGTTTCGATGGAGACAAATTCAAAATTGTTGGTCAGATTCGGAGCTACTTTTGGTGTCAGAGTACTCACCGTTTTAAAATTTTAAATTTCAGCTTAAAGCAAGCAGCGTGATTTTCTGGACGCGCCGTGGGGTTTTCAGGCCTGGGTTAAGTCATTTTACAGTTATCGCGGCCGGATCAAATAACTCGATTCACAGTTGGTTTGTCTATGGCAAACCTGAAATTCGGATAATAAATCCACACTCAGCTTAACACACATAACTTTACAGGGGGTATTATTTGTTTCAAGAGTTTCGTGGTGTTTTCTGAGCGGACTATTAATAAAACTGTCCCACCCGCAGTGTTGATCTACAATTTGATTGGCCCGTCTGCCTAGCAGCAAATTTCGCGGACATTTGATTGGGCCTGGCCTGAATTCAATAGGGCTAGCAAATAAGGCAGGGCAATTTAACATACGTCGCTATTTACACTAGTCACAGCAATCACAATTTTGACAAAACACTGCAGTATGTATTCAGCATAAAATCATCTTTGTCTGTGGTACTAACTTGAGTTTAGATAGCCGACAAAAATTTTACTTGTCTGACCTAGAGGACCAGCCCTGGTGCACAGAAACACCTAGCCGATGCACAACTACATTTTTTTACTTGTTCTGATTTACTGAATTTTCAAATAAGCTAAAACGATCTTTGACAACCATGTTTCGCAAAAGGGCAATCCGAGAACCAAAGCTGTGGTGATCCAACAATAGCGCTTACTAAAATTAGTGGCAGGTCTGTTGTTCAATCCCAAAATCAAATATACCACTGTTGCCTAGGTTGCTTTCAGTTCTCGTTTGCAAGAGATATGGGGAGTCTGATTATTGTCTACATGTTCCGCTCACTGCGATATTTAACTACCAAGGAGTGTGCACTTTGTCGAACACCTTGCTGAGGTAGTATTCGTGCAATTGGAATAAATGTTCGACCGTATTATTCCTGCTACATGGCAGGATAAATTATCACCTTAATAAACCTCCAACGTCCAACCATCTTTTAGATTGTGCAGGTACGCTGTGCAAAAATTTCCTGACCTGGAAGGTCACGCTAAAATGTTTCCCTGTTCATCTTGTTGTAATATGACTGAAACGCTGAAAAAGTATAACGCCCAAATATATCAGCTACAGTATAGTCCATGAGCGACAGGTGTAGGAATATTAAAGCCGGGTTTATGTACAGAATCTGTGGTTGCGTTCCAAAACTAAGGAACTAAGTCTCCTATTTACAGAACGTCCTACTCGCGAGGTTGCTAATAGCTCTCGGACAACCCACTATCAATTATCCCCTTTTTTGGGCTCAGTTTAGTGCCACGGTTCCCGAGGTATCATTAATCTTATGTATACTTGGACACCAAACTGAATGCAGCTGTCAGACTACACTCACTAGCAAAGTAGTTTGATTTAAAATGGGGGCTCCTTAAGTCTACACTGAATCGCTTGATCATAGCAAGGATTATTTTCATTTGAAGGGTCATAGACGAGAGATCTATGTGGCATCCTTTCGAGCTTCTTGTTTGCACCAACTTAAATTGCGACTAATTGGATTTTGTCAATACTTAAACTTGCGCCGTTCTCAACGAACATCTCATTAGTTTTCCGTCTCCATTGTCAAAGGAAATGTCTGACTTTGATAACCAACTTTTGCTTCTGCATTTCTATGTGCGTAAGTTTGGACCGATAAATGCAACTTGATTTCGGCTACTCACTGGACCCCAAGTTATGCACCGGTTGGTTCGCCAAAAGATTTATGATACTTACTTCACTAATAAAAAATTGAATAAATTGATAACTCGAAGGAAACACCAAAAAGGTGAGGTCGACATGATAAGAGTATGGCTATCCATTTGTTGTTTGTTATGGGCATCTCACTAAAGAACGAATCCTAATCTACCAGGGTACCATAACTTCCCCGGAAAATATAATTCATTTTGCGGGCAAAGCCGGCCAGCGCAAACGTTTTGTGTTATTTATTGCTGTATTTATGGGTGGTATTCAAATAAACTGTGTCTACTCGTCAATAACAAGGTGCAAACATTAGGTGCACATGGCCGTAGGTATAGTTATGCAATTATGTAGGTAGTATACTTTTTTACAGTGGGAACTCTAAAAACGGGCCATTTTTCCTTGGATAGATTTCACAAATATTTCCGAAGTAACTCCGTTTCACCCACCTTAAGTATGACTGACTAAGTTTAGTGAAAATCTAGCCGCATTTCAAAAGTTTGACGGTGATAAGACAGTTTTTATCGTAGATTTTATCCTGCACATTGAAAAGCCAAGGAATTCTGCGATTTGTCAAAATGTTTTCTCTCTGAATTTTGAAATAAGGCACAACATTAATCCTAACCAAAACCTCGATTAAATTGTTGATAGAAAATTAGTTTGGCAAGACTAAATCCCCGTTATTGGTGACGGGAAAGTTAACAGAATGGGAAGGATCGAGCACAAAAAATTTAGGGTAGGAGGGTTGGACTCATGAGAAGCTGTTCCTTAAAAAATAAGGTACGCAGTGTTAACCACTGTCACATACGAGTGTTTGTTCTGCACACTACTCATTAATAATGGTAAACAGGCTACTTTTATACATTTCCAGAACGCTACGTGATGTTTTTTTGGTCTCATCGTAGTAATCTGTTGGAAGCGTTAGTGTCTCTTATACTACTTCAGTTATTCAGCTTTCAACATTAATCTTGGCGATTTCTGACAAGCTATAATAGGCTATCTCTTGAACACATAACGTTTGCTCTTGAATGTATCTCCACTCTGTGTTTTAAAACGTGAAAATATTCTGAATCTAGCTCGATCAGCTTATCTGGAATAATGTTGGTCTTCAGAGTTTCAGGCTTTGTACTGATTTGCAACAATGCACATTGACATTTCATCCTTGTTAGTAGCACTGCCTTGTGGCATTTTCCAGGAAATATGTTCTCGAATAAGGTTATTTTTTCCGCATAGGGAAACGGTGGTCCGAATTGCACACGCACGCGCCGTCAGCAAACGACATTTTGGACGGTCCCTGTCCAGTACGACTCCACCGGTTGTTTAAATTGACCGGCGAGTGTAGTAAGAGGAAGCCAATTCTATTTATAATTTCCATGAGCCATATCAGCTAATGGGGAAGCCAATGAACCTCGTTCCAGCTCTGAAAAATAGTCGATTTTCACGAGTTGTCAAATATTTGACCTTTGAAGTACAGTTATACTTTGTGAAGAACGAAGCATCGACAATGCAAAGCGCAGGTTCTAAGTTGGTCTCCATTAACTGCTCGTGCCAACACAATAATTGACAGACGTACGGAAGCCCCGAAACGACACGCAATATGATGGCTGGACAGAATGTATCAGTCAGACCAAACCAAACCCCAAACATGTAATCTAAATTGCTCTCTATCATTTATACCATGTTGCCAAACAGCAAAGTTGTGAGAAGAATTCATTTTGTTCTGCCGCACAATGTGTAAAACAGTATAAGATATGGATGGTGGATCAATAAAACGGAAGCAGGCTCACAGCGACCCTTAAGACTTTCTGAACACAGGTGACAGACTTAAAAGAACTAATCAATATGGAATAAGGCAACTTCAGCCGGTGTAGATACATGATTTATGCTGTGACCCGGAGCGATGAACTGAGTTCAACTTGTGTCAGTTAGATTGCTAGTGATCGACAATTTAGTTTCCTTTCGGAGGATAATGGTAAGGAATGAATGCACATCAAATAAACATGATAATCTGAGAGATGTCAACTTGTTCTAGGCGGGGCGAAAGTTCATGAGGGGTTGTAAACCAATGTTTGGCGAGAGTTGTTCTATTTGGAAACCACCTATGAACTTTTACCCTAGAACACTGGTATCTCTCATAATATCGTGTGTTCATATGGAATACAGTTACTTTTATCCAACCCTCCCACAATAAAATTATTTTTTTGATGACTATCTGGAATCTCACTCAGATGTCGTCAATGGGGCAAAACCCGCTTTTCAAACTATTATCAACCGACTGTCATTACAGACTTAAAAACGGCACATGGTACTCGAGTTTCAGAGTCAACTTTACTTGTTCTATTCCCGCCGCTAATATAACTTGTTTTTCGGGGTCCTGCTTGTATACCGGTTGATTACTTAAACGTGTTTGGCGATTTCTACCCGACGTTTTGGATGAACAGATGTGTCGAGCTCTCCTAGAGATCTGAGGCAAAACGCCATTATGTCAAACTTACACCTTCGGCGTTCAAAAGCGCTTCGATACAACGTGAAGAAACTTAGGTCTCATAAGCCACAAAATTAACATGAGCTGTAAATCATGTGCTGTATACCAAGTAAAATATGCTATTCCCCATACTGATTTCAACCAATGGGTTATCTATTTTCCATGATCTCTTAGCATATTTCCCTGTTCTGTTTAACTTCCTCGACTGCTGTTTGACATGCTTCGTCTAGTCAAGACAGTCTACGTTATACTTGACAGAATCTACTGATTAATCAGCTGCGGAGAACTAAGTGGTATGTTTAGGAAAGTGAAGGATGCGCAGATTTCGGAGGGTCTTCTCGGAAAGTCAGAATGTGAACTCCACAAAACTCTCGTGAGATTTGGTGGGCCTTGCAGCATCTATGTGATGAAGAAGAAAAGGTGCGTAAGAATTTTCTTGCACTTGAGAAGCCCAAACAAGAATTTGCAGGCCTGCCAAACTTATTAACTGAATTTCCAGGAATCTACGGATGTTGCAATAGAGATTTCGTGCAGCAGGTTAAATCCACTTATACCGAAAGGCTGGGAAACGCTGACAAGTCGTACAACTCCATACATCAGCAGCGTGCACGCCCCGAATCTCCCGAAAGATTCGACTCGGTTATTTGTGGTTGGTAGTTACAGACTAAGCCATGTGGCCACGAGCGGTTGATTACCAGTGTAATTAAGTTGCACTTGGACAGGATATAGCGTCACTCTCAAATAACAGCATCTCAGATGGACGTTTTAGTCGTGGTGTGAATTATTTGTTCTCCAAGTCCATTGCATTTTGCCGGTGGCAAAAGGAGATGCATAAATTGCAACCAAGATTTTCCATACAAGTGAAATCAACCTATGCTGAAAGCTGGGGAGCACTGTACACCTGTTGCATTCGTATTTATAATCATAGCCAACGGATGCGATTTTTGAGTGGCATAGCATGAGAGGTGCACTAGAAGACGGTTCTGGTAGTTAGTTAAATATTGTGATCCCACTGTTTGATGGTTTTTTGGAGAGTGATCGTAATCTTGGTAAATAAATATTCGTCCCGTTTACTCACTGACTGACTGTCGGCTGGTAGCTAATATCACACCAGCGCCGAAATGAATGACAAAGAGAATTGGGTCGATCGACACAGTTCTGTTGGGAACGCTTGAATACACGCTCCCTTTCCAATGCCGGGTGTCTTCTTGGGCCAAATTTTCAAAACAAAATTGCATGTTATCAGTTTCGTTCCAAACTGGAGTTTGGTGGATCTATAGTCGATTCGACCAAGTCTTAATTTATTCAATACACTGCTGTTTGTTTTGACGTTCAAGAAGGGGAGTATCTTTACTTTTGCACTAACGTAGGTGAATAGTGTCTTGTCACACTAGGTTACAAGGCGCACGCACTTCTTAGGCGTGTGCTACTTCACCATTGCCCAATGTGTATACTCCCCTGTTTACCTTCCCTTTTTACGTACAGCACATTTCTACCCCTAACCTTCAAGCCTAATGCAACTGCTGATAACACAGGATCAGTCCCTCAGGTGATTTCTGGCTAAGAGGATATTCGGTCATTATTCGGTCATTCAAGTGTTCTCCTTCCTGGTTTTTCAAAATGAAAAAAAATTTCTCGCTGTTCCCCGGTCTGTTCTACTGTCAGCTGCTAAGTAACCATTATCAATTTCAAATTTTGCAAAATCCCGTTCCCCAGAGTTTCTGTAAAATATTTGTATGTGAACTAATCAAGCAACGTTACGTGAATTTGCGGTTCCAAGAAATCTTTGGTCCAACTTTTTATGCCATGAAAATAAGCTCTTTTCCCGCTCCGATTGGTCGTATTCGCAGTTTTGTTGGGGCATGTATTCCCCCCCCCCACAATTTCCAACTTGTCTATCCACAACTGCTGCAGACGGGTTTTGTTTCATTGTCAGGTCAGAAAAACACGGTCATATGTACAGGTGACAGTTGTTTGTATGTTTAGCAGGCAGGCAAGCATCCAAAGGATTCTTTCTGAAACAGTTTGGTTTTACCATCTGGTAATCAGTAAAGCCATGTCTACCTAAAGCTCCCGTTCCACCTACACATGTTTGCCCTTCAGAACTTCCACATGCCTTAATACTATGATCCCTGACGTTTCCAGTGTACTAGCTGAGCCCACAGTTCAGCAGGTCTCACCTTCTGGAGGGTTTCACTGCTGGATGGTTCAGGAGTTTTTTTAAATAGAACCAAACTTTCCCATTGCTATATTTGTAAATTTACATGCTGAAATCGGTTTTCGAAAGCATAAGCCTTTAACCGACTTGATCTGGGTCGTCTCGAAATACCGGTTCATCTTGATGAATGAGTTTTACAGGTTGGCGTTTAGGCATCTCTGGAGCCAAGGACGATTCTGCACCATCCGAGGGATAAAATGATTTCATTTGGACAGACAGAAAATGTGACGAGGATCGCTCCAGTGGGTCATTCCTCAATTAGAGGAGTGCGGAGAAACAGATAATTCTCAGAGTCAGAGATACAACCTGATTAAAGGGGTCTCACGCATTCCGAATCTAGTTCACCACTAATTCACAGGAATTTGCTCAAACCTATCTTAATTACGACGAGCAGTCATTTGTTGATACTTAAAATATCTCTGTGAGTTTATGACAAAAATCAATGGTTTTAGGAACTCCAGGCCCAACTGGACCAGGATATTGTTACAACTTTTGAATGCAATGTGCTTTATGGTTTCAAGAATCTTAAATTTAAAACACACCATAGTGGAATAAGATATTTCCGTAGTCGTGGGGAACATTTGTCAAAGTCTTCTTTAATCACTTCCTGCTAAATTTGTTCATGACAGCATAAAAGTCGGATTGTAGCCCTTTGTTTTACTACGCTGTGTTTTGACTTTAAAATTTTCTATATTTCTCTTCTATATTTTCTTTGCATTTGTTGCTTGCTTATTTTTTACTGTCTGATTGGAGTCAGCATTTCAAGGAGGTAAACATCCAAGCATATTAGAGGTACTATTGGTTTAAGAATTAATTGCTGACCGAACATTGCTTGACGCTCTTTATCAACATTTTCCCCAGACACGTGATGCGGCAATTGATCCCATTCAAGCGCATACCAGCAGCCAGACAGTGCATCGCTTTTGTCATCGCCTAAATTGTTGTCGTTGGAAGTTGATGAACTGAGCAAATTCGTCGAAGTAAACTGGAACAGATACTTCTGAATCATGACTTCGTTGCCGAAATGTAAGCAAGCTCATAATCTGTTGCTTACAAAGGTGCTGTTTTACCATTTCAGTCAGCATTACTACTGCCATTTGTTGCACATATAGACCTACATTTCACATTATTCCGCTAATGCAGACGGTATAATAGACAAGGTCTGGAGGCGTCATGAGTAACACCTCAGCTTCGGTCATAAACGAAATGTGCGAACATCGGATTGAACCATCATCCAGGTGAAACGGCTGCGCGAATTTCCAAACATGACGTGAAAAGTCTACGAAAGCTCAATTTCTGGGGGGATTCTGCCTGTGAAATTACTAACACTGACTGAAGAGACTAAAGGCCAAATATTATTTTAGTGACAGATTTAAATTACGCCTAAAAACGTTCATTTAAAAATTAACGGTGTAGAATTTATATTGTTATTAAGCTCCGGTTACAGTGAAAGGACACCATCTAAGTCGCGTGTTACTCTAAGAAGTGAGAAAGTTCGGTGGAATATTCTCCAACAAGTAACTATTTGAAACCACCAGATGTCTTATAGTACGATTACATTTTTGTCGTAAAGCATCTCAGTGCTTTGCTGTCCACAGCCTAATTCCGGCACAGATCGGTATTCGTTCCAGATTTTCTGCTGAAAAATAGTTCCTCCAGGTTTTACAGTGGCCTTTTTAAGCTTTCGCCTTACACTTTTGACTCCCAAAATCTACGGCCATCAGTTCAATGAACGCTCATAGTTCGTAATCTGTCACAAACGTATGCCTAGTTTTTCGGTACCCCAATTAATCAAGGACCTCTAGTATATAGATAGGCGTCAATAATATACGTGTGAGCTATCCTTGTTCGTCACATAAAACCCCTAGGTTTAATGGGTTTCTACCCCAACGTAGTTAGCGCTCATGTACTATTCAACTGTTTGAATAGTCCAGTTGACGAGTTTTCTCTAGTTCATTACCCACACAGTAGATCCCTATAAGTAGAAAAGCTCAGCTCCATAATAAAGCTAAATTGCCCTATTCTTTCTCCGACTTAACTAGGCCTCGTCTAATTGGTTCCTCTAAAGTGTTATTTGCATACTGAAAGCCATCATCAATCGTGGTTACTGTGCCCAGATTTTATCGGAGTTGTAGTGGTGGAAATTTTGCGTTAACTTGGACGAAGAGTCCGGACACGTGAGGTATTTCCAATAACACATTTCAAAAGCGTTGCTCGTAACCGTGGTCTAACAATGCTTTATTGTAGGCGTCAGCTTACGCTAAATCCTTCAAGAGAACGATGAAATATCCTCGATGACCTCTTTATTTACAAATTAAACTATAAATCACGAATGAAAAATAGTTATTAGTTCATGGGTTCCGCAGAAAGTAGGACTGCACCAATATCCGTGTATTTATTATGTTTATTTATTTACTATATATTTATCGCTTTTAAATATGAAAGATGGTGATCTGACAATACCTTCTGGCCATGATTGCAATAATAAAATTACACCTCATTTTTAGCATGTGCATGTGTTTAAAAAGAACACATTTTTTGTCGTTGTTAACAAGGAGAAGCGTAGTGAATTGACCAGAAGGGCTCAGTGCTCCCCACCGATTTGGTGTGGGCCCACCAGCATAATTGCGCCAAGGCACGTGAATTCTACATATCCCACAACCCCCACAACTAACCCAATGCAGCCTGAATAATCGCTATTTCTCCAGTAAATGAGGGTCTCATTCTAGTAGATCATATCCACAGAATGCTGGAAAACGGGTGGAAAAAACATGATTTCAGCATTCCTTCATCAAGCTCACAGAAAGTTTGTCAGTGTTAGCATTTCGTCCACAAACTTGCAAGACAAAAGAAAGGACATATTTCCGAGTATGTTACAAATACCTCATCCAAATCGTTTTAGGCATGCTGTGTCATGCTTGTAACTCAAATGTATTCTTTCGTCCAGCATCCACCTCTGCTTTTATACAATTATTCACAAATAGGACTTCTACGAATAGTGGGGTGGTGTTGCACACCAGATCGGTCCATGTTTTCGTATTGATGAAGTATTCCCAAGTATGAATTATAGTGATTAAATCGCTTATATGTTTAAGTATCAGAACAGCAAATGTGCTAACACAGTATATTTGCATCTGTGAGCTGGAATGTTTTGTAGGTTTTGATGTTTTTACGGTTTGCCTAAAAAGTTTGCTATGGGCCGTCCTCCTGACTTTTACGGACACCATCTTTCTCTTCACGGTCTGCGATGTTGCTTGTTGATGAAAGCGACATGAAACGCTTTCTCTTAAATGGTGAACTATGGCAACAACCGTTACTTTTCTTGAGTTTTCTCTACCACAAAGCGACCAAATTTCAAAAAAATTTACTGCCCAGTACTTTTGTCCTTATAGGGTACACTTATAAACGTGCACCTAACAAACTATTCGAGCTTTGCCTACAGTGTAGTTTTTTTCCAACTGACCCAAGGTTTAGTCTCTTGTGATAATCGAACGCTGATAATCAGCGATCACATGCCCCACTTGGCGGGAGAAAGCACCTGGTGTGCTGAAATGCTGAATTCGATGGTAGACTAACACATGCAAAGGTGAACACTACCAAAGTGCCCACTCTCCTATAGTATTTAGATCTCATACTTTCCGGGGTCTGACCTAGTAACGTCTGTCACAATGTGTAAAAAATGATGAATAACCTTAAACCTTTGCAAGTAAAACAAACTGAGGCCATCTTTGTAGAGTGCATCCTTGTGTTTTGGTTACAAATTATCTTGACCAATCCTTGAAACCCCAAAACGGGAACAAAATCTAACTGCTGGACATGATGGCAGTTTTTCTATGTGAGTTCGGGATAAACTGATAGTGCTTATCATGGCGTAGAGAGGCAGTGTAATTTAATGCATAGCATTATTTCGTGAATTCGGAAGCAACTTCAACTTAGTTGTGCATTTGAATAAAATGCCTGAACCAAACTAATCCATGTAATTTTTATGAAGTTGGTAAAAGTGAAGTTTGTTTGCGGTTCACAGTAAGAAATGTCTCTAAAAAAGTATGCTTGGAGAGAAAATTGGGGATTAAAAATGAACTTCTGGCAGAAGTTCCGAGTTCGTCTTAATGGACAAAATGTTGTTTTAATGTAAATGGAATGATACACTCTAAGTTTGTTGTGGTATGAGCTGATGAACTTTCCAAATGAATCAATGTCCTGTCAGTCCTCAAAGGCCAAGGAAGACGTTAATTTTGTAGTGTCAACAGACGATAAAGAAATTTTTACAGGGTATAATCAAGCTCAGATGCGTAAATCATCCATGAATTAGTTATGTTCCCATTGACGCATTCCGTTATCCTTACTCTTTATTGCTTCCTCTTAGTTATTTGTTAGGTTGTCCGATGGTCTACTACTGAGTTGTTTAAAAAATCATAAATGTTTGCGACAACACTTGCGATGTTTCTGTGAAGATCTTCATGTTACCAGATGTGCTACTCAACCTTATTGGTGGAAATTTAGTGGAAGTCGGCAGTGCAGACAATCTAAACTATGAAGCATTCAACAAGCTTTAAATCTATACTTCATAGAAGGGTGTAGCCAACACCTCAGGACTTGTTCTTGACAAAACTCTCGCATTTTCCAAACCATACACCGAACTGTTGTGTAAAGGATAAATAATGCATTCAAAATACGATTCCGGATGGTAGCAGGTTGCTAACAAATAACTTTACTGCGATTGGAAACATCCACCGAATAGACACGATTTTCGAAGAGATGTGAATTTGTGTGAAACTGGCTTTCATATTGCGATGACATTGTCTGTCAATGAGGTCAAACAGACCAGAGATTTTGTGTTGAAAATTGTCAGATTTTTTGGGGCCTCTTTAGCAGGGACATCAATTGTGGAGTGAGACCTTTATATTCACTGGTGTTTTTTGGACAAACATAGCAAGGTCCTGTGCCTTTGTTGAGCTACAAGTATGCCGATATTACTTAAATACTTCTGAAGTCTTCAGATTCACTAAAATGTCTAAAAGATAAAATCTCCCATATTTTACTCTTTTGTGCACTCAATGTTTAATCGTTTAGTATTCTTACTGATTTTCTCCAATAGTGCGGCTGCCTTCAGTGTGTGGAATTCAAAAGCGCCTCAAAAGTAATCCATTTGAAAAACGGCCACAAGTATGCTTCTCAAGGGTTTTGCTTGAGTTGCATTTCCATCTTATTTTTACATCTCAAACTATTTTCCATATGATAAAGATAAGGGCCTTACTTTGATATGATCATTTCTCCCCAACAGAAGGACTGATCCCGCACATACTGAAGAATGATGTGGTTATGCGTACTGCCATTCCACGATCAAGTCCATAACTAGGCGGTGGATTTGTATTTAGCACAAGTTAGAAGCAACAGTTTTTGGTGTTTCTTCCTGAATGGGATGCAGAAAGCCAATGGCTTCAAAAAACCTCGTCTGTGCAGGCGAAACCGTCGGCCCATGTTGTGTAAACCTGAAGTCTAAAAATCGGGGGATCGAATCTAGTCACACGTTTCTGATAAGCTGACATAAGAAATATTGTGGTAAATTGTCCGTTCAGGATCAAGCACTTATACGTCCACAGATCATTGCGAATCTCGTCTTTTAGTGAGGCATCTGCAGGTCGTAGGCTGATGGTAACAAACCAGTCGTGTTCCCCATGTGCATCCAAAAAATTTGTCGTCAAACCTACGTTTGCATTGATGTAATATGCGACAGTATGAGGTGGCATTTGCTGGCGCTCATCAAAAGATAGTGTGTGTAAAAATGCAAACTTAGACTACAAAACGAACACAAAAACTTCTCTCTTTCCTCTCTGGACATTGCATTATAAATGCTCTGGCCTCAGATGCCGTTCGCCCTTGCAGTGTGACGGTTTGAAACCAGCGACTATCCCTAGTCAGGACTACTCCAATGGCTATATTTTGCAAGCGGGGTGGTCTGTTAACCCTCCCTCACTTATAAAGTCGCGCAGGTCATGCTATTCAACTCCCTGAACACCTTCCGTCGCATAAACCTGAAAGGTATCCAGAAAAATAGACGAAGTAACCCATTGTACCACAGTCACACCGCCATTACCGAAAGCCTATCTGATAAGTTCCGTACGATTTCACGTGACGAATTTCCCACCACTCGAAACAAAGATTTTTCATTTGTTTTATTAGTAGTCATGATCAACACGCCCAGCTTCTAAATACGAAAATATCTATGTAATTCCCGGGACAAGAATTACAAGCCTTATAGCCGCACATGTGAATTCTGAATTCTAGACATTCTAAATTTCCTCAAATTTCCAATCATTTGCTAAGCTTTCTGGTCCAGGACACATCCTAAATGACACCAACACAACAACCGCCTACTTAAAGTTTCATATTTCTTGAAGAAAAAATGACCGAATGTTACTAGTTTCTGTCAGATACCTTATCTTGGTCCACTTCCGTTTATTCCACTTGCACCTGGAAAAATTGAATTCCTCTTTAAACACGGTATTTGAATCCAGATAACGCTTCACTTGACTCGTACTTAATCGATTGCAGAAATCGTTGAAAACGATTACCCACAGCAAGCAAAACGTCGGATTATAACCTCCTACCTACGCTGTTTTGACTTTGAACTTTCCATACAATCCAACTCTATTGGGACAATAAGTTATTTAAATTGGCTATCTTACTATTCGTTTTGTTTTTCTATGACTGTTTTACCTGCTACTTCGCACAAGATGCTCGTTTTTCTGTGACTGTGTTTTACCTGCTACTTCGCACAAGATGCTCTGATATTGACATTCATCCTCGATAGCGTTTCCATTTACAAGCATACTGCAACATTTCACAGCCATCCTGAATAAATGTAACCAGATGACACCCATAATTCAACCGTATACGGCAAAAATGTGGCTAGTCTTATATCAGGTTTTTATTTAAAATTCACCACGTCCTTACTCGACTCTCTGTGCGGTGATCACAAGTTTCAGATCCACCACTCATAAAAAGTTTTCGCGGCATAAAGCTATATGAGAACCCACTGCTACACCGTAAATCGAAAGAAACGCTCAAAAACGCAAGTCTGGGAGCAATTTGTTTCTTCCAAATTATGTGGAACACAAATTAGGCTAACAGTTTGGTGCAAGGAGATGCTCACCATCGACAAACGCTAAAACCGTGAAATAGTCAGTGGCTGACAGAATGTGTCTACTTGACCCATGAAATTCAGGCTGAGAACTTCGATGATACACCCACAAACGTGACGGAAACCATGAGGAACCATACGAGTTACCTGGTTGAGAGGTAGAAACTCCAGTATGAAATGTTAAACAACAAAAACGCAATTGGATAGCCAATAGCAAAGTTTGCATCTAAGCGTTCGCCTCTGAAAATTTCTCTTAACTGCGAGCGACTAGGCAAACAACCACCACATAGCAGGTCACCGGTGCTTTCTTTATCTTTGACCGCCTGCCCCACTGGCTCAGTCAAACTTTGGCATTCCTGTCCTTCCAAATGCTCTGATCCCTTGCCTTTCTTTGCATCCGATTTCGTGAGCGCAGCTTCTGTTGTGACAGCACTCTTTTTCAACACAGGTTTTTGTTTCTCGGAGTTCCGCTCGCCTGGGCTTCTCCTACTGATTGTATTGGCTGCGGCAAATTCAAGCAATGAGGTTACCACGAATGCCAAACAGGTAAATACCCACAAATCCATTGCTTTGATATAAGAAATGCGAGGCAACTGCGTTAGAATTGCCGCACTGTGCGTGATCAGTGCCAGAATACAGAGTAAACCAATGGAGACTCTGCCTGGGACAGCCAACGGATCCAGAAGAAATGAAACCCACGAAATGGCCACAATCAACATGGACGGTACATAGGCGTAGATCAAGTAAAAGGCAAAACGTCGTTGTAGTTTGAATTCTAGCTCAAGGCAGGAAAATTTCCCCGTGGTAGAGTACTGAACGTCACAGTAATAGGCTGTACTAGCCACAAGTGCAAACTCGTTGATTTCAAGTCCGGGTCGGACTACAACCGCTTTCTCCGTAGATCGATTCCAGTAGATATTGTCCACAGGTATGTATTTTTCTTTTCGCCACCAGCAGAGATCCAGGTCCGTTTGGGCGTAACCGTAACTACCCATGTTCAATTTGCATGACTGGGTATCCAGTGGAAAGTTCCACAAATTCATGGGACAAGACACTTTGAGCGATATTTTTTGACTAAATGTTACAACGCCTTCTGTGTCCACCCAGATGAGATAATTTGGCTGAGTGATTTTGTGCAAAAAGCCACTCTTTGCATTCCTGAAAAATAGGTCTGGTAACCACAACATTTCTTTGATATAGGATATGGCTTTTGGTACCGGCTCCTTGGGTGCTATTACTAGCAGTCTTTCATCCAACCATCTTTGGCGTAACAGAAGATCGATTGTATAGTCCATAGCCACAACGCTGATTGAGCTGAAGCTGTACACAAAGATGTTGACATCCACCAGTAATGGATGACGCGTCCCATTCTGAAAGGCAGCCTTGTTCTTGGGGATGATATGTCGGCGATAACCTTGTAGTAGCACTGCATCGTCTGTTGTATCCGTTGCATTAGACTGGTTAACCAGTGTCGGCGATAACCTTGTAGTAGCACCGCATCGTCTATTGTATCCGTTGCATTAGACTGGTTAACCACTTTCCCTGAGACAAACAGCGAACACAAGGCAGCCAAGGAGATTACCAATGATAACATTTTCTGCATTGTGCAAGTGAAACGAAAAGCCCGGGGGGGTCAGCTGTCCGGAGCTAAAACCTGGAAACAGTGGAAAAGATGGATTTAGGCAACTTTGTTAAAGGGAACAAAGAATGACAAGCCAAATACAATATTATTTACAGCACACGTAAACAAAAACATCAATATTGCAGTCCCCTTCATGGCGCTCAATGAGCAATCTGACCAGTATTCGAACAGCCCATGTAACTCCATTATTCTCACTTCTACTGAGAAAGCAGTGCCTAAAACAGTGCGCACTTCCGAAGTGCAAAAAGCCGCATCACTACTTGGTAATTTTTACATTGTATACAATGAATTAATGTTGATACGTAACTGCCAATTATTTGGAACTAGCGCCAACCGGATATGAAACCAATGAGTGCACGTTCTGGTGAGGGAATCTGTGAGACTCTTCCAATTTTTGCAAGTAGATCACCTTTTCGTTGATTGGACTTTAGTTTTTATCGAAGTGTATCTTCCTATTATATATTATATTGTTATATCACAGTATTATATATGATATTATATTACATCATATTACATTATTACTAAATTTCAGTCAATACTGCTCATTAGTTTAGATGTTATGACCAACTACGTACAGGAGTGCTGGAGTTGCCAAACGGGGAAATGGGTGAATGTATTCTTGAACGAACAGTTTCACTAACAACGGTGGACAGACAAACTGAACGGACGGATACGTCGTCACGTCATATAAATCGTGAGAGTCGTACTCCAGCATCCAAAAAACATGTACAATGACGTGATTTGGACCCTTTGAATGAATAGTGTGTCTAAGTGCAAGTTATTCACATTGCCGATCAGCCGTTCTTGGTCGAACGGGCAGGTGGTCCGTTCGAGATTGTATAGAGTATTGTAAGATGAGCACGGCTTATGCACCTCAGTAAGGAGAAAATAGATGTAGATTGCTTCCCGAATTTTCAGCATAAACTGGCCTTATTTTCAGGAATGAATCTCCATAGTTTAATTGAATTCGGTTGATTCTGCTGTGCAATACAGACATGTGTGCGGAATTTTTGCAGAGAATCGTCGATGAAAGAGCTTACAACTTACTTTAGGCTGTACACCAAGTAAACTCAGTGGTTTCACTGTCCATTATTTAACTAAATACTACATGCATATGCTACATAGAGATGCTTAGGCCTCGTCGGTTTGGCTTAAAGTTTTCAGACAAACATTCCTTAAGAATTCCCGTGCAAGGCATCTGCCGTAAAAGAAACTTTGGCATCTATTTGGTCCGAAGTTAATAAAGTTTTTTTTGTAGGAGGATAACAATTTTTTCGAACAAATGGAAAAAACAGTCCGGAGAAGCACTTAACATCAGTTATGAACTCTGAGCCGCTCGCCAAATTATTTTGTTGTTTCTGAATCTGGAAAATACGAGTCGCACCGGAGAGTCTACTTTGCCGCGAACAGCTTCCTATGTTTTTTGTACTCCTGCAGTTGAATTTTACCCTGCCTCAAACGAAAAAGCAACTGAGTTGGACACTTCTGGTCGTTTAGCAGAGCTTCTTCGGTTATTGACAATACGAACTAGTAAATAGGCTAAGGAAGGATGTTTCTAGCTGAACTTATTGGCTCATTTACTTTGGTGTACAGCTGGACTTCGAAATATATTAACTTTCCCACATGATCGACTCTTCATGACATAGGTGACTATAGGATTTTTCAAACGCCTTATTCTACCGGAATGAATGCGCTGACGTATCATCCCTGTTACAAATCCCGACACTACTCAGTTGCCAGTGATGTTCGTTGTATCATACAATCAACAACGGAAGAAAATGAACATGATTATCAGAACGGCAACAGGTAAGCTGTTCGCTGGCTGAAATCTTTCAGTCGCCCAGCAAAAGATGTTACAAAACACACTTCGGAGTGCTATCTAGCGGGTGACAATATACAGATACTAGCACCATCTAAGCTTCGAAAATCAAGGACGTGTGCAAACTATTTCATTTTGCGACAACCCGCTTGTGCAGGTCGTTTTAGAGAAATGCAAAATTATTCACAGAAGACGATGAATTCGTCAAATTTCGCCTATAGACCGACCCTGAGCAACGTCCTCTAATTACCTCAAGTTTGGACCGTTTTTGAATCTGCAGATACCATGTCCAGCAGTTATCTCGCAGCTATTATTATTTTCGACTTGTATCCCAGGCATTTTTTGTGGATAATATAGTTATGAATTGCGCAATTATAAAGGACTGAAATGTTTGAGTACCCAGATATAATATGGAGGAAGAATGGTGAAGCAGAATTTTGCAGATGCAAATTCCTTGTGCTGCGGCAACCGTCATTCTGTCTAAAAGCAGTTTTTAAACTGGTCCCCAATTTCCGTAAGCTTTACGCGCAACTTCAGGCTACAAAGCATTGGGCTGGGATTTCCAATCACTCCATGCTGTTTTGAAACCATTGAGCAGAAGACATGAGGTTGTTGGGTGGTTCACATACCTAGAAAACTACAAAGGCCTCACTTGTATCTTTTTACAGGAATTCACTGCACACATTGCACAAAGTAAGCAGTGTTCCCCAATCTGCGTCAATTGCGTCGTCGAAAACGACTTTTAGTGAATTTACTGACTTTGTAAACATGGCAGCTCACGAGTTATTTTGATTCATGCATCATTCAGTTAGATCATCTTGTCCGGAAATCTCAGACACTCCAGAAAATTTGAGCACTGCTACCACCGTAGCTTAGCACATGTTTGTTGGGTGTGCTAGTTTGGGTTCAAGGTCTGGCTAGCGAAAATGTTTTGCAGGACGGGTGGTGAAAAAGTAGATCGTTCTGAGAATGGCTGTGGTCAAGCTGTGGAATCTTCCTTTCTTCCACGCCTTCACGTTTCGCACTGCTCGTGTATGGGAGCCTTCCAAACGACGGCGGGCTACTAAATATAGTTACGCGAATTTTTCCAGGTTCATTGCAGTTTGTGTTTTGTATTTGTCAGCCCAGCTCGTGCTAAGTGCGTTTCACAACGGATGGTCACAGGGTTCTCTGAGGGTGCTCTATCACGGTCACAGATTTCGGCTCAATTTCTGTCACAGTCGGTGTCTTAAGGTGCAAGTTATTAAATATTAAGTGAACAGGGTTGAAAACCCAAAGTCTTCATAATCCTTGGGACGTTAAGTTTTGGAACCACATGTCATGTTACAGTTAGACTTTGAAGGAGAAATTTTCATTTATTCATATTCACAC
Organism: Clonorchis sinensis; assembly: GCA_003604175.2. Classification (NCBI taxonomy): domain Eukaryota; kingdom Metazoa; phylum Platyhelminthes; class Trematoda; order Opisthorchiida; family Opisthorchiidae; genus Clonorchis; species Clonorchis sinensis. The sequence goes on from CM030369.1 coordinate 20,019,261, forward strand.
CACTCTCGTTTGAACGGTCGCCCTCCAGTTCTGGCGTAATTAGTCCCGCGAGGCCACACCAAAGGGAAGCACTAGACTCGACTTTCGCTCTTATTAGAGCTCATCAGCAGTGCATATCGCTCTAATAGGAGCGAAACTCGAGTCTAGTGCTTCCCTTTGGTGTGGCCTCGCGGGACTAATTACGCCAGAACTGGAGGGCGACCGTTCAAACGAGAGTGGTGTGAATATGAACAAAATGCCTATCCCACAAAACCCCAAATTTTCATTTAGTCACGAGATAATTGACAGTCATCTGAGACATCTTTGGACAAAAGTTCTGCATCGTTTCCGATCCCTAGTCCATCGAATAAACCGTGATCACTGATAATCTCTGCAGAAGAGTCACACTCAGTGGGTCCGGCATTACGGCTACGATTTAAATGTTTCATAACTTCATTTAAACGAGAATCATATGGCTGGCTTGCTTTCGGGCTTGAACCTGGAGAATGAGGTGTAATTATTACCCATACAAATGCTGTCATCACCGAACAGACTTTTGAGAGAATGATTTACCTGCAGTGACAAGACCCATACCAAGGCTACTGTTGCTACACTGGTGGGTGAGAAAATGTTTCGAGAAGACTTATTGAAACCAAGCACTGTATATTGTCAACAGCGGTGAGAAAGATCAAAGCCGAATGTGACTAGTATGCTGCTTCTGTGGTGGAGGGAGAGAAATCAAGGTTTTGAAGTAGCAGAAGTTGGCATATATACGAATCGCCCATGCATTCGATTTAGTTGGACGAACGGCCCCGTCAGTCAGGGGTGCGACAACCCCTACTGCAAACCGTGAACACTGCTAAGTTGAGGAAAAGGGCACAGAAGATCTTAAGGTATTTATCTGGATATCGGAAGATCCGGTGTAGTAGTTCACCGCGATCAAGTTGTCATTCCCAGTGGAGCAGTCACCTTGGGATTAGAATTATCTAATACCTATCACAGTGAGTCGAGAAAGTAGCCGTAACAAACCAGCGAGCAAACATGTTCTATGCAGCGGTTTCGTCACAGTGCAGGGAGCCAAAAACGTAAGGTGTGGCGTAAAATTGAGCCTAATTCACTGAAGATATTGTTTCAAAATTGAGAGCTTACACAGTTGCTTGTGCGGACCGCGCAACGCACAAGGACAACGCTATACAACCAGTAGGTTATCGGTTTTAGTGAACAGATCAACCGAACCGTTACGGAAACCAGGGCAAACTTTCCAATCTCGTTTCCATGTTGATAGTAAAAGTAGACTGCGGCCATCGATGCATCTGCACTCATCCTACCCATTGTACTCAGCTTCGTTGCAAATCATAAACAATTCGGGTGTTAAGGTTCCCGATACGAAACTTTGAGTGACGCGTAGGTTCGACAATCCCGAATATCAAAAGGAAGAATTGGGTTCGTAATTCTACGGTACTATTTACATAAGGGTAAGCAAATGTGTACAACAAACCTCAATTGTTCACGTTCGTAGCGTCAACAGGCTCACAGCTCTGTCACTGACCGGCACTGCAGTGTCAACGTCCGTACGCCAAACAACGGCGAGCGGAATGATGGCTCAGTAGCGGTCGTCCCTTCCGACGATAGTCTCGTGATTCTCATTGGACGTGCGATCACAGGGAACTCATGAGAAAACAAGTCAAGGAAGGCTCAGCAAACGGGACATGAACGCGCACGGGTAAAGTAGGTCAGCTGCGCGCATACACACACACACACATGCCAATACACAAGTGTCGGACGAGACGGCCTCTGCGGCAAGGTGAGTGACGGGTACGAATAAGCAAAACAACTGGAGATCAAACGTGCATAGGCGGAGTAAGCAAATGAATGGGGGAATTATCATGAGGTCAAGTTGGATTCAAAATCATAAACAATTCGGGCGAACAAAACTTGATGCCAAAGGTTTGTACTGACCTTCGGGTGTGTGTAAACATTGGACAGTACCCCACACTTACAGCGTGAATCAGGGCGTTTGGAGTTAAACAGTATCTGGACTGACTTTTTAAGTATTCGCTTATTAGACTGAATTGTATCGTTATGTCAAGTCCTAGAAATGACGCTCAGGTTGTGCTTGGCCAAACAGGCATTATATAATTAAATGTGGGTAAGGTTTTACCCCGGACGTGGTGCACTTTTAGGTAATTCGTTTACGGTTCACACTGCAAGACCGCGTAGCTGATTGGACTTGTGTTTTCACTCGTTCCCCACTTTCGGTGGTCAACTATCAACTTTGGTTCCTTAGTACCGACCACTGTGCATATAAACCAACAAAATGGAGCAAAAGGTTTGATGTCCCTGAATATTTTATTCATGAGCACATTGATTAAAATGATAATTATTTGAAAGGGATAGGTTGTCTCCAATACATGCCGCTTTGAAGTTAGTAACTTTTGTATAAACTATAAAATGTGGCGCATCAATTTAGAGTTTTTGCTCGAGCGCTTTGATCAGCAGTTGCTGGCTTCCATGAATACATTGGGCGTCGTTTGCGCATGAGTTCGCATCATGAAAGCGTTTCGGATCTCAGTTCCTTAAGTTTATTCATAGGGCTTGATATCTTAAAACCCTGGATTAGCGTTCCAATCTATTGTACAACCCTCTGCAAAGGCCTATGGACACTAGAAGCTAAAAAAAAGTAATGCAACAAAACTGCACAGTCAAGCATGGCTGGCTTTACTACATCCTAGTGCGTAGAGGATTTCACCTAAAAAGGACATCTGTATTAGTACATCTCGAGCCATATCGAAACGAGAATGAACAGCGACAAAGTCTACGGTAGGATAATTCGAGCGTGTATATTTTCTACCAGCTGCCTTCAAAGCAACAAAATACAAAAGGCTTACGAATCGGAGAACCCAGAAATGTTTTGGCAGTTGGAGTCAGAGAAAATAAAACGTGGTATAACAAATCTCCTTTGAAAAAATAAGCATTAAAAGAGGTTACACTCGATGCATTGATTCTCTTCCATGGAACTCAAGCGTTTTAGGAAACAACGGAAGTGTAGTTACAACCGTTCCCACCTGAAGGTTAACCCTTACAAGATTGCTGCCACTCCAGCAATCATCCATGGAGAAGAATCTTGTCAGTAAACTACTGGTTAGATGCTTACTTAGTGTACTTGATCGATGTAATACGTGAAGGAGGTATCCACCTCTAGGCCACTTTGGAAGGTGTTTTGCACCTCAGGGACGATTAAGCGTCGGTATCTGGACCTGACTGGTAGTTCATCATTAGGTACCAACTTCATGCCAACACTCGATGGGGTTGGATGAAATGAGCTTAGTTGAGATCAGTTGATCTCTAATTAAGTGGAGCTTATTGGCCGGACTACCATGTATTCCCGTGCCTTTGTATCGTATTTTAATCGGTCGTGCATTGTAATATGTTATCAAGAGAACTCCACCTCACCATGCCTCGATTCCATTACAGGCACTCACTTTTGAAGATAAAATAACTTCACGATGCTTGATAAAACTTCATGAAGTGATATATTGTACCCACTATGTTGGATGTGACAGAATCTTGATTGTGTGAAAGGCCACCATTATTCTGCTTCCCGGGTAGTAATGCCAGAGTTAAAGTACAATTCCTTGTTGACAACCGGAAGTCAGGATCACCGCGACAAAACATTTAACCCCGAAAACTATCTGAAGCCGAGTAGCTCACTGATTATTATCACGACGTTTCAAAAACACATATAAGCCTTCAGAGTGGTTGCCGGACCCGTCTTGGAAATTATGTGCAAATGTTGTATCTTTACTTCGAGTGATGAACTGAGTTTTTGAAAGTGTAACCAGCAAAAGAATTGAACTTCAGTAGAGCTTCTTAAAAAGGAAGTTTCTTTACAACGGTTTTGTATCTAGGCGGCTAGAATTTCTTGCTAACAGAGGCCTCACCCTATGCTTACCATATAACAGCGAAAAAAAGCTGATTTCACTAACGTTTACACGGTTTTTCACAGAAGTAAATAAACAGACCCAAGGAGAGTAACCAAACATCACTGTGTTGTATCTTTACTAGAAATTTATGAAGTAAAATTAAACCGGGATTTTATCTACTATGTTCTGGTGGATTCCGTTTGACAAGGCACCTTTGAAGGTCAAACGTTGTTTAAAACATTTAACCCAACACACCAGTATGGGAGCATATTTATTACGCTTATTACTCTGTTCGCTTATGAATGTGATACTTGGCTCTATTTCGTCAATTGGACTCCAAGGCTGCGACGTGATCAAAATTGATAGAGACGATCACTTACATTGAAGCGGGATTCAGTTACTAGGCACGTGTAGCCAAGTTAAAGGGCGAATTTGCGCAGTCAATAGTACATCCCATTCTGCACAGGTGTGAGTGGCGCATGTCAATGTAAATGTCAAACAGTGAATTAAGCTGGTGATGTGCGTACGCCAACCAGCTGTAACCAAACAATCCGGATTCACAACTGTAGGGCTTTCACCTACTACAAACTCAGTTCTTAGAATAGGTGCTTGTCAACCAAACTAAATTGTTCTCCATTCTATCGAAGACGCTGATCAAAGGTGCACTCAACTTTCCGATCCCAAATGCGCAATGTACTTTTCGTATTTATTCTTTTCTTCCAATATAAAGAACTGGTGCAACGGGCAGCAATCACTGCCGAGAAATTTGTAATCCTGTATTTTGAAACCACCGCTATTTCAAATGATTTAATGTGATATTCTGAAGATGGTTACTAGGAGCCAATTTGCACACAAATTACCACCCTCTATTTAGCTTCCGTCTGCCACTTCATCCAACTGACCTTATCACTCATGCAAAAATGCCGTGAAGATGAAAGCAAGCCCTTCAACAATCTTACCTTAAAACTGGAGTAAGTGCTTCACTAAGCAGATCGGATTTTCATCCCGATACATTCAGTCAATTCTGGGCCACCCTTATTACAAAACATCAAAGTGGTGAGTCTGCTTTATCGGAAGATAAATACGTAAACGTCCAATGTGCACATAATCGCCTGTATGAAAAGAGATCTACTGTACATTTGGAGACTTCTTCATGACCAAACGCCTTGAAATGATAGAAAAAACGGAGCAGATACGAGAAATTCCCCAAGTAAACTGAATGAACTCTGCTACAAACCTCTTCCTAACATAAATATAATTTTGTGTTCTGCGTGTTTACGTCCAGTGCAATGCAATGCATGGAGAGTGGGTAAAATAAATAACCATTTTTAAGTGTGGGTTGTTTAAATTCACTATATACCAAACGTATTCCTCTATCGTTTTGTTTGACTTTCATGCAACGTCGACCAAGATGGTATTGCTATTGCATTTCACTTGAAAATTGACCACATAACAAGTAGTACAAACATCAAACTGAATTACCTCTCCCATAGTTTTGGACCACTCGCTCAAAGACCGAGCTATCTAAAGTAAACGCTTATCACAAGAGAATTATTTAATGCCCACTGAGGCTTCTTCTCGGTGAGAGATTGAATCCATCGTAGCTTCATGACTCACCGATCAAGAATAAATCGATACACCTGGGAAAATGTATTTCCAGCAAGACATATATAAACTACCAACTTGAAAAGTTTGGAAACTAATGGTTAATGTTTAAACCGGTTAAGATGACGCAATACAGTCTTCGTAAGCCCTTTCAAGGACTGTGACGTCAAATGTTACACGCAAGAAGGCGATTTAAAGAACAGGCCCCAGTACGAGCTCACGGGTTTAAAAAGTGGACAGATATGTTACAATTGACCTTTCATTCCCCGTGAATCAAGTGGTAGTTTTACTGCAAGAAATGTGGTATTAAAAATCAATCATGCCAAGAACATAGTTGTGTTCGAATTTAGCGCAAATCTAGTAAAATTGGGCTTTGTGATATTCCTGGTCACATTTTACTTCCACTACGTTAGTGGTCATCCTTAAGGTCACAACACAGCATTTTAAATTGGATTGTAACTTCCCGGTCCATTGTCTCCTTAGTAGTCACCGTTCACTTTGGTTGAATAAAGAGTAAACCAGCTGCTTAATTTTTGGCTATATTGATTTCATCCGAATAAGTTAAATGGAATACACCGATATGTCTCTTGAACAACTGGAAGTTTGTCCCTCATATTGAGACCCAAATGCACTCAGCGAAATCAGCCAACGAATATTTTTTGTTCCGCCCCAGTGGTGCAAAAAACATGTGGTGATAACGCCAGATTTTTGCCCCAACCATTCCCAAAGGTTTTAAAAATATGGTCACGAGACACATCCGTTTGCCCAGATTGATGTTATCAGTGGATTCTTGCACTTTAAGGACTCTTGAGGATTCTTAAACAAGTATAAATTTTCCACAGTTAATTGGTAGTACCCCACTAACTAAGACAGTATTGCTCATTTGGATAACTGGACCTAACGGTATATTAACAGATTCATCAGGTTATCAGATTATCATATGTATTCTTCACTCGATTAAAAAGCTGAAAATAGAAGGGTTGTCAAGTCTAGGTGGTAGTATTGTAGGATATTCGGAGGCGGACGTGATTAAATGTCAAATGATTGACCCTATAAAAATCGGAGATAAATGATGTAATGGCAGATTTGCAACATTTCCACCTTAAAAATCAGGAGGTGTTAGGCGGCTTTGTAAAACCGATTGGAATTATGTTTGTGATTGCTCTCGATCGAAAATACATAGGCTTTCTCCTTTGATTTTTGTCAATATTTAGCAAGATGAAACCAAAAGGCACTTCGTTGATAAACTTTACTGGATGGATGGTTGGCCTTATAATTCTATTTACGAAGTAACCTAAAAACCGACAGTCAGCGGGGTAGCCAGTTAATGTTCTGTTACGAATAACGTTTGCAATTTCAGCTAAACGTAGCAGTGATCAACCTGTCTTAGCTTAAGAACGAAAAGCCCGGTTTTCAGATAGTTTCCAAGATGTGTACCGGCGGAAAATGCTGACAATGATGAAAGGTATGGCAAGAACTCATGAACGCTCCAGTATCGACCAACGTCTTAATACAAAAACAAACCGCCGTCACTTCATGATTTTTCGAGATTCAAATTCAGATTGGTTAACACGTCATACAAGTTTGAAAAAAAGACGGAACAGCTTGACAATCAGCAATAAATCACATATGGATGATTTATGTTGCGTTGCTTTCTAAAACCTCAAAGCAAGCATTACTGTTTTTCTTACAAGTAAAAATTCGGAGAACTGCAGTCACCCTATTTACAGTAAGACCTATTTGCAAGTATATTACTAAAACTACAGAAACGTTCCTCAAAAAAGAAATTCTGTTCCTAAGTTATGTCTTAGTTACTGTTTCCTCATGGCGACTAAATACACTATTTTTCTTGGCAGAAGTGATGTGTCACTCTCGATAGGAGGTTCTATCACGAAGACCGACAACCTCACCAAATTCAAATGCAGACGAACTATCTTCAGTTGGTTTTTATGAAGAGACTATCCTCCAGGGTTCGGTTTCCAAGCTTCTCCTCTATGGTCATCCTCGGACAATACAATTAATGCGAATACGTCAGAGGCCGTTCTTCCTACTCATTGAAAGCAACACTTGGTTAGCGGAACAGCACAGTATTACTAGTTTCTGTCAATTTCTAATTTGCCTTCAACTCTGATCTTGAGTGATCCATTTAGGCTTCTTCTATAACCGACAGGCAAACTTTGCTTGCTTACTCTTTTGTCGTACAAGTCAAAGTTTAATGGACACATTTTTACTTATGTGCTGACACACATCAACTGGATTATTCTTTCCAATAGAGTAGTACATTATTCGATTCGTTCTGCAGCTGGGCTAATTTGCGGTTACCTTGCACATTATCTCCGCATTAGTATTATGTGAGTATGCAAATTTTTCACTGAGTCGACCGGTTTGCACTCCAAATGAAATTTTCACTTTCTAAAATGGATGAAACCACAGTCACAAAAGAATTCATGAGAATTGACAGACACAGCTGCATGCTTGGGGGATAATATAATCAGCAACAGTGTTGCAGCTTATATTAATAACGTATCTAAATATTCCTACTTCCTCCGTTGAGGTGAATCGGTGGCATAGATAGGTTAGTTCTAACTGCTCAGCGAGCTTTGCGTTGTCCGATTTTGAAGAGAGAAGGTCCCTTGTCAGGCAGGAGTAAAACAGGAACTTCCAACGGTTCTGTTCATTTTCGGAAAATTTGTGTTTTCAATACGAAGGCAAACTGGTGCTTTAAGGCATAGGTCATTATTTGAGAGTTGAAAAAAACATCACTGTAAGAAAATATCCCTAAAGCGCAATATTACATTTATGTTGAAAATAAACTTGTCGCTACAAACTTTATACTATTTACAATGTAATATCGCATTATCTTGGCTCAACCTGCTTGCGCATCTTTTTTTCTACGAATGTTTTCCCATTCTCATTCAAATTGCTTTTTTCTAAATAGTTCACTTAAAGTCCCGGTGCAGTCATTCTTGTGAGAGGGAAACAACTAGACTCGTGTTTCGGTCTTATTAGAGCCCGTCATATCCTTTGCCTTACCAGGTTTTGAAATCACGCCGGCATAGTTTAACGCGTGAGCACTGGAGCGGTGTAACCAATGTGCCCGACCCGACACAGTCACATCTCTGGAATATGTGGTGAGACCACCGGTCACAGTCAGACCAGTTATCATGACTAATGTGGTTTTGTCCACGTCACGTGTTTCCGTGGAAGCTGATTGCAAAAACGACAACTACTTGGACATGAAGGCTCATGGCATTTGGGGGTTTTGCTGTTCGACCGGACTATTTATGCCTCGTGTGTCTTCGCTCGCTGTCTTAAAATGTTTGGGTCTCGGACGTCCGGTCAGCTGGTAGATAAGGTTCAGCAAATGCTTCTCTTATGTCCGAATTGTTCGTTCAACACACATGCAAGGGACCTGGTGATAGCCTTATGCAAATATTCTAAACTGCTTTTAACTTCAAATGCCATTCCAGATAGAGAGCTACAGTAGACAACGCACCGATACCGATTAGCCGTAAACTACAGGGGGTTACAGGGGCCCTATCTGCCAAACACAGTCAAACTTTTCGTGATCTCCTTTGACGACCTGCCGTCGATTCACATGCCGTCTTCACCAGAGTCCGATCTTTTCTGGAGGATGCATACAAAACAACACTGGCCTTGGCGGGCGATGATCTGGCAGACCCACTGCGATTGGTTGTGTGATATTTACTCAGCAAATAAGATGCCTGCTATACAAAAAACCATCTTGATGTGATTACCCCGTTAGGAATTTCGAACACCAACCAATTCCAATAAGATTTGTAGGAAAAGGGTTGGAGACATTCCAACTCAACTGTCCGCAAAATCCACGTCAAGCAACCAAAAACGGCACAGCCTGTAGTGGGGCTTGATTCATACAAAAGGTAATACCTAGTGATATTCCCTGTTGGAGCCACCAGTAGTACAACTTGGCAAGTGAGCTTCTGGTCTTAGGGATTTGTGCGTGAATTCCGTCGGACTTAGTTTTTTCGGAGCTAACATAAAGACCGATGTACGCCCGAATTCACAACAAACTTCGCTGCTTTTTGACTGAATGGAAGAGGTTTAGAGACTGTACATTCTGTGGCACCATTTTACACTTTGCAACGCACATGCCAAAGGACCACATGACAGTGCCCCCTCATTGTTTGCCTTTTTCTTGAAAAAAATGAAGACGATAACGTGTTCACGCTCCAGTTCAACAAGGTTGCCGCCAGCCCCGGTTTAAACCCTGACTCTCTGAGAAGGCTCTAACTTTCTGTTCTTGCCTTTCCCTGTGACAAATTTGAACAGATAAGCACAAAAGGACGTCTTGTACGGGGTCTCCATATATTCTTCTATACCCAGGGGTATCGGACTATGTAAACCGATAGTGTTTCGCAGTATCCTCTCTTTATCTGGCGTGGTTACAAAGACTAACCAAACAACAGAACCAAATGAACGTAGAAAGTCAAAATTCATCAATTTTATGAGTATCCTGAACATGTGGGTCACATCCATAAAATCAAATGGACTACAACGACGTAACAGCTGAAGCTCTAAGTGGTCGAAATCTTGCTTGAAGACCTCAGTTCGAGGTTTTTCGAGGCATCAGTTGTACTATGTCCCCTTTCAATAGGCTTTGGACTGGACCTTTGCCCCAACTAAATTTTTGTAGGTGGAAATTATTGTCGACTCATCTCACTCGTCTGGAAGGGTCGTCTTCTTATGGTCAGCTGCAAACAAACCTGACAGGTAATGAGTGAGAAAGTCACCGCCGTCCATGAACTGAGCATGTGGGAATTCATTGGGACCGTGAGATGGGTAAGGCTTAAGTGAGAATATGCTTGAAGGAGGAAGTACTGGAATAAAAAATCTGTGAAGACGAAATTGTGTTCTGTTAATCAGGAGAAAGCACACCGATGGGAGCAGCTAGTGTGTCGTCCTTTTTCGGTTAGCATCGTTTAGCGCTCGTAGTGTACAGGGAAAAACAACCTGCCAACTCTGTTTTCCAGCAAACTATTTAAATGGTAACAACTTAGCGATAGTGCGCCAGTGAATCTTTCGACAGAGCCTCACTATATATCTAAGTGTACAGTAGCATATTTTTGTTTAGAAAAACAACAGTGGTTCATTACAAGTGAATCAATCAAGAAGCTCCCATGCAGAAAGGGGAGAGAAGGTAACCTATTCAGATGATCAGCGATGCCCATATCGTGACATCTAATATGTACTTGATTCGTTCAGAAGGCTGTTGGTATCTCAGAATATGTATGATTTCCAACAGCCTCATAATTCTCCAAGTAAAATTCCCAAAATACGATGTAGAAGGGAGCGACAAGTAAGCCCAGTGTTTTAACAACCGTGCGTGATTTGAGTAAACCGTTTTGAGGCGTTATTCTGCTCAGCTTGGTTTTCGAACCAAAGTAAAACTATTCATATCGTATTTCAGTTTATTATTGCCAAAGGAGCCAAAATTGAGATATAAAAACCCGATGATTGACAATCAGTCATTTTAATGCGCTAGATTATGCCAACAAGCAACGGGGCTTCAGTGAAATTTAAATTCACAAAAAAGACAATTATTGGTCTCCGATTCGCATAGATTCACACCCAGAATGTAAAATTTGCATGTAAGCCACGTATAAACTACTTTTCAGCCGGCACATGTTTTGCTTGGCCTAACCCAGGGATTAAACTAGGCGAGGGAGTGTAGTTCTTGTGTATATGCCTTGTATATATAGTGGAATGGCCTTCTGACTCTTCAGTGCATCCACGTGATGCCTCCGTCAGGACAAGACGTGTGGAAGATTGATTTCCAGGGAAATACCATATATATACATATATATATGCATATATATATACATCCACTTTGACAAAAGACTGTAACCAATTGGTGGTCTTTACAAGGCAGACACCTCTTTACTTGCAAGTTAAACCTTGTTTGGAGATAAATTTTTTGTAAATTTTTCCGGAAGTAACCAGAGTTTATTGCTAAACACCAGCTCATATGCGTGATCTACAGTGTCTGTCCGGATGACAGCACTTCCTTTCAAAATGATATTTGTAAAATGTATGCGTATAATACATGTATTATTACACACTAATAAATCCAGCCCACAAATGGGATTTAAAATACTAGCAAGCTTTAGGCAAATGTTGTCAAAGTACAACTGAGTATCACTGACATCGTCTTATCCTAATACAAAAATATTCATTGTTGCTTGTTTCCCAAGTTCCTATTATTTACATTTTCTTTGCGCCCTAAATCCTTTCAACACTGAAGCGAAAAAGCGTCCAATTTCTCCCAGACTCCTCGATCCCACCTTGTTTTACGCTGCACCTGTTCTTCTCTCAAACTGTCATCCCTGATTTTGCACCTATTGCAGTGCGGGTATTGATCCTTTTTCTAAATACATTTAATGCACGCCCCTCGATTTACGACAATTGGCCACCAGCTCAGCAGAACAGGCCGGCAAGTGAAATTCTGACGACAAAAATACGGCTTGATTGTATGCATGATAACGTTTTACCACAGCTTTCATATCGCTTCAAAACTGCTCATGGCAAAAGGTACAACAATCTACGACGGCTGGTTCAAGTGCTACTATAAACTTAAAAAAACGCAACATGTTTGTCAAACCAGTAAGTCTTCACCCTCTATTCTTAGGCTTGAAGATAAGCATTGTGCACAACAAACGTCACAAAATTCACCCCCTGTGAAAAAAAATTAAAGAGGATTTTTACCCATCAACGGCTCTCGACTATATGCCTTTTTAGTAATTCGTTAGCCCGAGAGGATGAATAGCAAGCGTTTTGGAATCGTACATACAGGCTGCATTCATCCGGATCTGGGAAAAAGATGGTTGAGGGTGAAAACATAAATATAAATGTATTTTTATTGACTCATATGTTCGGCTTAGATAGCAGAGTGATTAACGCAAATGGCACATTAGGCTAGTCTTGGTAATTTTGCTAAATATTCATTTCAACCTTAATGTTTGGGACATAAAGTCAGACCTTATAGATAAGTTGATGTTATTTTGTAGAGGAATCTCAAAGGACCAATGAACACGAGAGGATCATGCTTTTCAGTCATAATTCACCCCGGTGGAACCTGTATGAACATTGGTTTCATAAATCTTTCTTTGTGTTTGCCGTCATCTAGTGAGCCTTTTCTATTGAAAGGCGAATTAGAATAGCTATCCACTTGAGGGCCATTGTAACACTTGAGTGAAGGCAAAAAGGCCCCTGATTACATTACATACGGTTACAGTGAGTTTATTTGCTTCAGAAGAAGTTAAAGCTCCAAAAAAAGCACAGCGCACAAAAATTGCTGACGTTTGACCAGTGCCCACTACGACATAATTATCCACTGGGATTTATTTTGCGTTCCACCAATAGGACGAAAATCAAGGAACAGAAAACATGTAAAGTGGGCAAAATCCGTTGGTTGCAACTGGGTCATGAAGTGTTGCTGTTTTATTACTGTCACTACAGTGTGTCTAAAACGTTCTCCCTTGGAATCGACTGTCATTTTTCATTAGTTACTTCGAATAATAATAACAATAATAAATAATAATAATAAATAATTCTCAAAACATAACGATTCATACAAGGGGTCACATCTCATCAGTCAGTTGAATGCATTGTTTTCATTGTCCTTATATTTTTAAAAATATTCTTATTAGGTTCAGTGTTTAAACTGGGTGCTGCAGATTGTTTTCGCGAGCGTTCCATAACGGCTTAACCGAATTATGATCGCTTTGCTCACCGCTTGCACTGTGATAAACGCAACGAAGAAAGTTTCAAAATGCATCAAACTTTTCTTTGCATGAGTAAAAAGTATGTGTCAAACTTACCTCTATGGCGCTTCTTCGTTTTGCGGCATAAAACATGAATGAATGTATGGCAAACCGGAATCAGATAAATATATTATATACAGAAATTCTACACGCCCAACGGACAGCTCATAATTTACAACACCCGATGAACAACCAATCCAAACGTTGTAAAATTTGGGCACCTGAGAGTGAATATTATTGGCTTACAACCTTACCAAATGCACAATTGTAGACATTAGGTCAGTCCACATTCCAGTTCAAATCAATAAAAATCCGACACATATAGGACGCTATTCTTGTGCGGCCGAACTATGAAAAAAATATATGGAAAAAACTATTCACATGTTATACTTTCAGCATATTTTGAAGGGCGCAAAATAATTCACTTGTACAATTCGACTGGGTTTGATAAGCGACTATGCAAAATAATTCACTTATACAATTCGACTGGGTTTGAGAAGCGACTAAATCCCTTTAGCTACTCTTTCTACGTTCTCTATCTGATGGCCGATTTAAGGTAAAAATGCTGTCCAGGTTTAATTCTGATCTAGTTGGAGTTTTTCGGCGTGAAATGATTTGGTACAAACACTAATATACACTAGACGTTTATTATGTACAAAGCAGTGTGTACTATTTGCACTTGTGGATGATTTTAAGCAATGTCTTCAAAGAAGAGCTGAGAATTCCGCTGCACGAAGTAGTGCATGCATTAAAATGACGTATGGTTTTGTCACTCATACAACTTTTGTCGGTATTCTATCCTAACTATCGCAATCCGCTGTCATTGAGCCACCTGGTAATGTTGGTTTCCGCGCAACCTTACACAACTCACATAACCAGATGTGTTGTAATATAATACGGAAAGCGTTTTTGAATGCAACATATATCCCGGTAGTCGTAATTTTCAATGTGTTCGTACTGTGTTTGTACTGTAAGTGAAGCCAGTCTACGTTGAAAAGCCGGGATGAATTTTCAGCTGCTTTGTCCTTGTTGAGAATCATTAGCAGCGCGCATCTCATGAAATTCCAGTGGACAGTTTCAAGCCATTAGTTGAACACTTGACCGTTTGGCCACCAGTGTCTGATCAGCAGTGTAATTACCTCTCAATGAGACAGGGCAGTACCGGAAACCAAATCACGTGATCACATGTGTTGACTGGCTCCTCGAGTCAGGACAATTTCCAGCCTGCTGATGTGACATTCAGAACATTTAGTTGTTAAAAATTTAGGACTGTGACTTTTCGGTTCTCCGTTTCAGCTAAAAAGCTTATTTCATCTGTTCTTATAACCCGTTTAAATAGTCCACTTTGGTTTCTTTGAAACAAAGCTTCTCTTCAATTGATATACTTAAGTTACTGATAGGTGGTGTGTACAAAGAGGTTTGAGCAGTAGCCACTCGATTTTACGTTGTTTTGTGACATTACACTAACGATTTAGGTTAATTTTGCTTTTGTGTGTCTAGTTTTGACTGGTTCAAAGGTATGAACAACAGATATCAAGTCAATGTTGAGGAGCTGACAGAATCCTTAGTTTCATGAATGACTCGGCCACTGAGGAAGCTGTTCGAGCTGATGCATGGAACCTGTTCGGCAGTTCAATGACCGGAGATGCAGGAATATCGTTGTGATACTAGTCGCTTTAGTTGAATGGGCTGTGTTTCTCGCTAATCAGGAATATCGACCTCATAGTTCCGATGCATGCGTTTAATAGTCAATTTAAACTAGACGAACACTCGGTAAACAGTCGATGGACAATGTTTCGTTTTCACAAAACAGCACGTCGGTCCAAGTGAGTCAGATATCGGGTAAGCGAATTTCCATAGCAACTGACTGCTACGTAGTGGTAAATTCTCCGATCATTTATTAAACAGCTCTCGGACGAGAACTTCAAATATTTCAAATTGTGATCAACCATTCTTACGTGACGGATCATTAGTGAAACTTTAGGTTTTTTAATGGAGATTTTGTTCCTTAGGTGAAGCCAGTCTATACTGAAAAGTCGAGAAGTACTGTACATCTGTTTTATCCTCACTGGGAATCATGAGCAGTCCGCACCTCAAGAAATTCTGAGAGCCCCGAATTTGGGGGCTTCCGGACAGTATTTTGAACAGTCAACCGTTAGTGGGCCGCTCGTGGCCAAAAGGCCCTGGCTTCGGGAAATCGTAGAGAAAAAGCATGAGAAAGGCGTGAGGAACCGTCTCTCAGGGCTAACCGAAAAAAGTAATCATAGTTTTCGATTGTACGACTGCTTATGAGTTTTCAGGATGGACTGTATCGCGTTTGAAAGTGTATATCACTCGTTCAACTATTCCCATAAATAGTCTTTGTTCATGTATGGAGGTCACTCTGTGAACTTAAGCCTGCTCACCGTATGTTTGGTCGCAGCATCGATGCAATATGCTGACGCAATGTCCGATGATTGAGCGCCTTTAGGGTGTAGTGCAGATGAAAAAGTTCCAGGAGCTGATATGAAAATATCCGATCGGAGTTTTTTCATAGGCCTTATCCTAATGGAATGGTGATTGCAACTAACCAGAATTTTTTGAACATTCGTAACGATTATGGGGTACGAAAATTACAGCGCAGCGTTTTAACAGACACCTGACCATAACCCAGTAGTACAATGCAGTCTGGAACGGTGCTGTAAAATAGGAAGCTGAGAACAAAAACAGGACGGCTTGACAGCAGCTAGCGGGACACTGTGAGTTTCACGAATCCTCTAGTGTCTCCTGGATTTTTGACAAAACCCAGGCCTGCAGCAACCTCAACTTGTGCGCATTTTTGTCTCTGACTTATTAGTCGTCAGAGAAGACAGTGTTAGGTCGTCGAAACGTCGGTAGGTAAGTCAGGTTTATTATATACGTCTTAGAATTTATAGTTTTATCGTTAGTTACAACGACGAAAATGTTGGGAGTAAACTTCCCTGACCCTCCGTCCCAAGGGCCAAAGCCGACTACTTATCAGCTTGTGAGTGGCACTTCTTTACAAGCTTTCAATGTGTTGTGCTTGCAACTTTACACTGAGTGAGGTTCCATGGCCATGATCCCACAGACCAACGCAAGTCGAAACAGAGCTTTCTGTAGTATGTGACACATTTTTTCAGCAAAGCAGAAAAGCAGTTTATCCGAAACAGGTTGTTTAAATTCAAGTGTGTAGATGGCCAAATCTGGCAAGTTATATGCCCCACATTGATGGGTTTACACTAGTGCTACAAATGTGTTCGCGTGATCAAACTAAGTTAACTCTTATCTAACGATGCCATCTGTGCGCACCAGGATGCGTCGTACGACCAGTGTGGACCTTAGGACATATTCCGCACACACTGCTAGTTTTGGAATTTAGGTTGCCCACTCCGCGCGTCCTCTGACCCCAGTACTTCGACCTTACACACAGAAATCCATCCTGGCCGATGCCCACGCAACCAAGAGTAGCTTCTTTAGAGCAACACATATGGAGCATGAGGGCTATCAGCGTCGTTAGATGCGACAAGCAAATCTGAATTCCGACTCACTTTGACAACTTTCAACAAAAAAATCAACTACTGGATGGTTCTGACCGACCAACTGTCAGTAGATCAAAAAAATATTATTCCCACAGCAATCCGCGTTGCATCTGATTTGTTTGAGAGTTATTCATTTTTAATTACTATGGGACCAAGATTCACGAATGTGCATGGTTTCACCACTTGGTGAGTCATTGTTGCATGGTCGATAATTGAAGTACGTACATTCAAATTGATACTTCCCAGAATAGCGATTGATATTCCTTGAAATTACCATCCTCCTCAACTTTAGCGTCCTTCAAACTCCACCGGGGAAAAATCATGGAAATGTTTACTTCAGTCTTCCTCCAAAATTCCCACGAAATGCTGAAAATTGCTACCGTCAGAGTGCATGCAAAAATTACCAACTGCTAAGTTTTTTGGTAATTTAGTTTTGCGGGCTGCAGGGTAGTCACAGGTTGTAAAAAAGATTTATAATAAGACGGTTTTACCACCAGGGCTTCGTACGCCAAACTTGCGGTTCCTACGTTGTTAGGAGTAGTTTCACAGAAGATTGGGGGTTGCAAAACCCCGCTATGATAAAAAAGGGACAATTTGCTGAGGGAAATCCAGGAAGGTTTCTGAAACTTGCATACTCACTGTATTATTTTCGATTGACGTTCGGTTGACGTATCACCCAGAGAGTGAATCTAATCTGGGGTTAGAAGTCAAGAAGAACGCTGCTATGAATCAGACTCAAATAGCTTCTTACAAATATCTAGTTTGATGTGGACTCATCATCTACCGAACACCCGGCAGCTTTGGCACTAGCGATTGGCCAGTAGCCTAAATAACTCGCACCTTGACGAGATTGAGCGCCACCTAAACGTGAACAATGGAACTCACACTGTGGACTCACGTGTTAAGTGGCTCCACGCCTGACCACTTCACGACTGCAGGGATCAAATGACCAACTTGACCGTTTGCTCTCTGAGTTTTCTAAGCCCTAACCTTCCTGTGCTCCTAATGTTACTAAATTAATATGGATAAATTATTAAAACTCAACTTATCTTTCCAAATGACGAATAGGCGCCCGGGTGAACTCTGTCCCTAAAGTACAATTTCAAACTGGTTGAGTAAAAATTGTTCTATCCTCATCGCGCTTTCAAGTATGAAAACATCGAAGATCGCATACACACATACTTTGAGTGCATGGGTAGATTTGTTTCAGTGCAGTCCGAGCGTAAACTTGGTTAAGTGACGTGTAAAACTGCTGTAGTGCCCAGTACCTAGTAACATTACAATGAAACATCAATATAACATATAAATGCACCAGCAATTCAGCTGCTGCTGCAAGTTGACGAAAAGTAAATGGTTTTTTTCTACCGGGATCATTAAGCCGTACGATACACTATGCCGTCACTAAATGCATATCTGACTGAGGAATCTAGAAATCGCCGACGTGCTTTTTCTACTCAGTGAAAGAGGAAGAGCACGATTATTCTGCCCCTGTTTTTCATCTCGATTGGTAAAAACGAAATCTATGACACATATTCACTATCGAACCAAATTGCTAACCGATTCCTCTTGCCTATCATAAAGTAGGCCGTGTGCAATATAAACCTCAAATAAAGTTCATGTGTAGACCCGTAAATTGCCACATTTTGTTCGCGTCTTTGTTTTCAAATAGCACTCTCCTAGGGTATTGTCTAAATACTATCGGCGTGACAATGAGTAGGTTTGTCGGCGCTTAAGTATATCTAGCATCCATTCTCCAACCTCGCAATTTGTCGGTGCTTAACTATATCTAGCATCCATTCTCCAACCTCGCATTAGCGTGCATATAAGTTTACAAAGAGTTGAGTAAGTAACCCAATATGGTATTTCACTTCTGGAGCCGCTGATTATTAGCATCCTAGAGCAAAAATGTTGTCTAGAAAACCGACATAAAATCAAGCCAATTCAATCCATCTACTCGTGCACCACTCAAATTGAAATACAATTTGCGGAAAAACCTGAAGATTTTAACCTACTTGAGCCGTACAAAATAAAGACTTGATCAGATTGTTTACCGGTCTTGTAAAACACATTCAGTCTGACTTAGCTAATGTACCAACAGCAGTCAATGACATTTTAACGATCACGAATGAACTTTGGGCCTCAGTCACCTTAAATGAGAACTATCTGTATGAAGTGGGAATGCTTCGCGCTGTCGTGGAATTGATAAGTTGTCAGAAGAGGCGACGCGCTCAGGCGACGTGCCAGCTTGTGAAAGTTAGCGGACTCTCTCCGGGTACATTAGTTGTTACAGGGAAGTGAAAAATTCATCTCGTCCGATGCACAGGTTCCCTTCAAGTCAAACAATCTTCGGGAGTTTTGCTTCGTTGAGATAGATTTTCATACTAACACATATACGTAGTAAAACCAAAACATATTGAAAAGCTACGAAGCGAAGAAATTGTCATTTTAATGAGCTCTTAATAACGGATGAGTTGTTAGGTGATCCGCACAAAATCTATCCCATGAGTCTGAATTTCAACAAGGCTTCCATTTTTGACGAAAAACGAGCTGTACTTGTAGGAAGTTGAAAAATTATCCAGAAGAATTCATCGATGTAAAAGCAAAAAACAATGTGACTTTCACTGTGTGCTTCCCAAAAGCACGCATCACCGAACCCATCGGGCTGACGACCAAGGTTCCTAAATGTCGGTGAAAGCCTATGGATCGTTGACCATCCCTACATTTTAAAAGCACTTTCGAACTTTTATTTTCAGAATGACACGGCTTGCAATAAAGACGCCACAACTGAATCTTGCTTCCACAGAACGTCACACAAAATTTCAGGATGATGGTTTCTCCCTGAAAGGAGAGAATGTTTTAGAAACACAGAATGCAAGAATACCGTTGAAAATGGATAGTCCGGGCGGCTTTGGGAAGAGATTTTAGAACCACTTGATTATCCAAAAGTACACCTTTTAATGTACATTCATAACAGTTTTATTGCTCACCCACGCCCGTTTAAAAAACGGGTTTTTGTTATCTATACACATATCAACAAGGTAAAAGATGGGCTGTATTCACTTCGATTACCAATGATCTGCGTGTATGAAATATACGACAACAATAGATGAGTTGAAATCTCTCTTTCAATTTTTATGGATCGTTTTGATAGCTACAAATTACGTGTGGATTTTGACACAAAAAATACATGTGCGCCACAAACACTGGCCTTATTTTACTCGTCCGGGCAGTCATGATCTTTGAAGCCGAACCAGAACCGGCTTAAAACACCACATGGCTACCTTCAAATTCATTGCTGGTTCCCGTTTCGACATTCGGAGCAGATATTGCTTTGAAAACACGTATTCGTATTTTCTGGCAGAGGTAGTTAGTGACAATGACAGCGCAAGGGAATCCCAACTGAATCTCTCGCTTGCGGTGCTCCTCAACTGGATCTGCTGAAGAAAGACTGTCTGAAGTTTATTTTATTACCACTTCCAAGGTGTCGTTGTATGTTTTCGCTACGGAACACACCACCCAAAAGTCCAAAGAACATCCAACAACCTTATGAATAGTGTATTCCGTCGAAAAACAAGTTTCTCCTCCATAAACTTGAGGGAAATTGAATTCCTAAACTTATCCAACTGATCAGAATCAATAAAGTTCAACATTATCACGAAAACGTTCACTTATCTCTTAACTGTTATTTCACTGTCTTGTTTACTGTAACAACTCCACAACGTGCACCAGTCATGCCATCTTGTTTGATTTTATCCTTCTGAACTGATATTCATCAAGTAAGCTGTAATTATTCCGCGCGTTTTCACATCCGCTGCGAGTTCCTAACCTGAGACTTTGTTTTTTTTGGATACGGATACCAACTTCACCGAAGCTGTTTGCTCTTGTACGAACGCGGATCTCTACAAGGGAAAACTAAGTTATATCTCTGGCTGGTATCTATTCCGGTAAGGCTGTAAGTCCGATGATAAAGCTCGTAAAACACATGCTCTACTCGGCGGCTATCATATCCGTTTGAGCACTATTTAAAACTACACACCGATCTTCGTATTTTATGATATTTGGAAAGGTTCAACCGGGATACGCGCTCAAGATTGAGTGACGGAATCTCCCGTTTCGTTTAATGTCTTCTTCTCGTGGAGATACGAAACTCTTACAAAAAATCAATTGCATGACTTGTATGGCACAATGTTTGGAACTATTTCTGTGGATGGTGAAAGTCGGTACACACATCAACAAAGGCAGCACTCTACAAGCAATGGCATGCGCAAGGTAAAACTAACTGCCTCACCACGTCCTCTTTATTTTTACTAGACCCTACACGAAGAAATTCGACATTCAGGACCAATTTCATCCCCGAAACAAACGTGCTACACGAGTA
The DNA here is from genome assembly GCA_003604175.2 of Clonorchis sinensis. NCBI lineage: Eukaryota > Metazoa > Platyhelminthes > Trematoda > Opisthorchiida > Opisthorchiidae > Clonorchis > Clonorchis sinensis. The sequence goes on from CM030369.1 coordinate 20,040,487, forward strand.
GTGGCACCAGTGGTTTCCTCAACTAGTACTCATCCTCATTGTTGATGCCAGAAGCAACACGTGATATCACCGATACTTCTATGCCATAAAAAGCAAACCGCAAATATTTTATCTAGCAGCAATGGGGGCCAAAGTATTTGTCAGTCCTTAAGAATAGGTTCACAGATATAGTGTCTGCAGTGGAGTGAAGAGAGACAGAAGGAAGAATAAGTAAGTCAGAAAAGAAGGAGGCGTCAATAGTCGCCTGTTTATGCTTAGCAGCCCCACTGCCTGCAGCAAATAGTACAACCCGGTTGATGTGGCGTAAGGGTGCTGTAAGTCTGAAGTTCATGGTTGTACGTGAGCTGGGATACTGCCAGGCCATCCAGACTTAGACAGGAGGATGATTAGGATCCTCACTCAAAGCCTCTGGCTCAAAAGTTTAACCACAGCAGCGTTAGTTAATGTAAGACTGTTATAGCAGTCTACATTTTTAAGGGGCCATTCGTTCCCCATGATCCGTCTCCAAACAAGCAGCCTGTGTTGGTCTGACCTCTACCCATCGACCAAACTCGTATAAGAAACTCTGTGCTTGTTACAAGCACACTACTCAGTATCTCTGAATAGGTTAGGGGGGTCACCATCTCGCCGCGGCGAAATTTATTCTCTTCTTGCAGGCCACCACTAATCATGGAGGACTGGAGTATTTCTACATTTCAGTCCAAACCAGAGGTGGTGAGTGAAATTGGTCGATACTAACAATATTGCTTGTTTCGAGCCGGTCTTTAAGTAATTCTGATCTTAAGCAACACCTTCGGGATCTTACCTACCCGGTTTGAGCTTACGCACCAGACTTGGTGTTCGACAACTTATTGGTTTAGGGTTACGTTATTGCGGATATGAGATATCATATATGTCGTGTATACATCCACCATATACACATATATGACAAGGTAAGGCTGGTTAACAATAACAGTAATACTGATAATAACAGACTCAGCTACCTGAGATACAAACAAATTGCGGTTAATAATGTCGGATGCAGTTATACTTCCCCATGAGTTCAAACGGCACAGCAAGACAGCATAACCTGGTAGATATATGCTGTTCTTCAATATCAGATTAAGATTACCAGTAACCAGAAAACAGGATTTCTCGTATAGGATCTCTACAAAAATGAGAGGGCATGCACTTAGATAGGGGCTCGTTGGCCAAGAGTGATAGGTCACAAAGATCTGCGATAGGTCATAGGTTCAGAGCACACTTTAACAAAAGAAATAGAACTAGTGTTGCCAAGCCTTACTGTTTATGCCATTTGACTGCGGATCAAAGTACATACTCAGTGACCGTTAACCGGATCAGCCAATTCGAACTGAAAATTCTCCTAGGATGTGACAAAATCAGTGACCTAAATTGTGAAAAATAGGCCTAAATCCAATCGCAGCCAGCCGATTGGTGCTCGGAACAGGTGCTCCTTAGCAGGTGCAGTAATGGGGTCAGGTGTAAATGTGACGGTCTTGTTCTCAAATCTGGTTTGACCAACAGCACGTCTGTTCAATCAATCCTTCTGTTGTAGGTCTTTCTACGTTTAGTACTAGAGACATGTTCTAAAGTTTGCCGTGGCCGCGGACTTAATTCTTTCGTGCGCGCGCAAAAGAAACATGAGACAACGCTTAACCGATTTCATTCAATATGTCCAAAAAGCCTAAGTTCCTCATCCGCGGTAAAAATGTAGCTCACAATTCTGTGCAGTGTAAGGAGTACTTCGGTTTCTGATCTTCACCTTTGTAAGAAAAATATCAGTCAGGACTGGGTCAGATGTTTTACGCAGAGCAGTGCTATCCAAAACAGTGTGGAGAACAAAGATAGAGGTTCCTGTGCACAGTAAAATATAGTCTCCATGGTACGCACTAAGAAAACCTAGAATGATAACAATATCATTCCAAATCAAACAAGCTGTATATTATAAGCAAGAAGATAATGTGATAAATAACACACTGAACGGCATTTCCGGTGACATTCATACATCTTGTAGGTCGGGTCAGAAATATGCTCACCGCCAAACAACTGTATGGCTGACAAAAGTTTTGAATTCAGCCATTCAGGCGCGTAACTAGCCAACCTGGCCAAGGCCAACTCGGAAACAAACCGCATCCTGTGCTCAACCTATATGCAAAGAGCAAGTCGAATCGGACAGTCGGGCCACAAATCTCAGCATCTGAAGCTTACTCGGTATGCGACTAAGCTTGCGAATTCGCCGATACATAAATGTGTACAGTATACGTTGTGAGACGGATGACTTGTGCCGAGGAGTTATTGTATCTCAGGATATGGTAGCACCGGATGAAGTCATACAGCCTTATTGTTGGTACCAGCAACAACATTCGAATAAGCAACCAAGCACACTGAGAAGTCCATAAATCAAATAAACAAATTAGTCTGACAGATTTTCATAGCATAAATTTTCCCGAATAAATGCTTCGGAAGCGAAGTCTTCCGAGGATGTGATAGTTGAGGATAAAATGTCACGGAACTGTATGTCATTGAGCGTTGTGTCTTCGGGATGAATTTTTCTCAAGACTTGCTTTCCCGCCCTAGTGTTCATGAGGAAGGCGTACAGCAATATTTGCTATTCAATAGCCGCCCAAATATCATGGCTCATTTCGTTCAGGTTGTAAGGATATAACCGTTTGTCTACTGTGTGTTAGTGAGTAGCTACTCACAAAAACACAATAAAGGCTTCTGAAATACAGTCATATGTTTGTCGTTCAGGAGACAATGCTGAAATTCATGAAATCGCTGGAAAATTACTCTGCCTGATGGAATATTAGAACCTAAACAGAATGAGGCATGGCTGTTACACTCTCGAATGCATAAGTTGTCTAACAAAGTTTCTACGTATAAACAAGCATTGCTACCCCAATTGCGACGAATTTGTTGATTGGCTCCAAGCACGATGCCTAAAGCCACTTGTTTTATTTCGTGGTAGATGGGATAACAGTGGCGGGGTGAGATCCCCCCATTCCGTTTATTTGAATGTTGATGAATATCCGCGAAAAGGTGCAGTAATTCGACGACATAAAAAGCGCTACGGAGGAGGTTTACGCTACCAAGTAGTTATGAAGTAGTTATGCGGATGCCTCACAATCTCACGGACATCTTATTTCGATGCCACAGCACAGCTGCCGAATACAAGCAAAAGTAATTGCCCCAGAAGACGGAACAAATCCGTTTCTGTTTGTCGCAATTTAGTCGAAATAAGTGAACACGATTTTGGCGTTTTCTAACTAATAACACTTTGCAGGAACACTAGACAAGGCAATCTGAAAAGAGCAAAAATACTGGCCAATTCGGCTCGATGTAGGTAGCTGACATCTGTTTCCATATTACCTAGCTTTCATCTACCCTGGATGCATAATTTCACATATCGTTTGTGTGCGCTGATCCACGTGTACAAATAGCTCAATACCCTTTAAATGGGGTTAGAACTGAGAGACAGAGGTGGGAGATATGACAGATTTGCGAAACCCTAATTTAATCACCATACCCAGCTAGTAGCCCATATTTGTCAAAACATGCGGGTACAAGCAAACAGTTGAAACTCGCAGTCTGTGAAGATGGTAGTATGACGAACCGCTCTACCCGCAAGATGTTACTGCGGATATGACAAGATAGCGCCAGCTAACAATGGAAGTGAGGAAGATAGTAATGTGTCCACTCACAAGGCATACAAACAAATTATGGCACTCCGGTCCATTTGCGCGTGTGATTTCTCGTGTTTTACAGTAAACAGAGAAAAGTGACGCCACTTTCCCACTGCCGTTGACTACTCTTTTCTTAATATCATAAGTTGACAGCTTTTTCGGATACATCTCCCTCCTCGTGAATTTTGTTCCAACAATGCGCTAGTGTGTTACTGGAGAGATCCAAATAAAACAAACATTCACGACCACACTGTTACCACAATGCTATGATAAACCGGTGCCAGAATGAGGGTAGAATTTTTCCCCATGATAGATCTGTAGAAGCCGAAGGAGGCAAAGGTCACAATGAAATTATAGTGAGGCTGAGTTGGAAAATAGATCAGGTCTACGGAGCGACAAATCAACTTTATTCAGGTAGTTTAGATAGCGCCACACCTCGCGGAGTTGTTTGTTCGTGTGCCCATCTGTCGTCGTCTCATTGGACAGTTGGCAACCCCATCTCGGGTGCGTCGACCATACCTGGGATAGGAGATCTAGAGTGTAAGTTCAAGTATTCAGGTTCACCGGAATTCGCGTGTATGCAGGAATCCATCTTTTCGATGAAAGCAGATGAAGCAACAGTCAAAAGTACCAAATATCCTTAGCCGACCGAAGGGTAGTCCTGCACACAAGCATGAAAGGACTAATTTAGGTCGGCTTGGAAAAAAGACGCGTTAGGCAACGACACACTCCCTTATTGGAAAGACTACTAGAGGACCAAATTATGGAACCACCTAGAGTCTGAAATATCGTCTCATTCATCACACCGAAAGTGTTGTCTTCCTAACTCCCTGATTGCTACATGTGGTTCGTCAACTAGGTTGTTAGTGACTGCACCAATTTTAGGGGACAACAACCTTATTGACCTGCATCAAGATCGTCGAAAATACTTGTAGAAAGCAGCAGAGTCTCTGGATAACTCCTTCTAATATTACGCGATTTACGGGGGACAATTCCTCAAGACCGCTTGACACTTCCGCCATAAAACAAAACGGCGTAGCAACTGGGAACTCGGTGATTTTCAGGCAAATAACCTGACAATTTTAGCCATGGTAACAAAGATATCAGGCTTTTAGCCGGATTTTAAAATCCACAGCCGAAAGCTGAGGTTTCATTTGTCCAGAAAATAAGGTGCATACTCGTGGCCTTATGCGCATGATAATTTCAAGGAATATTATAACATATTTCCGCGGAACATTGGGAAATCGTGTGACTGTCACTGTTCAGAATTGTCATGAATTTCTCCAAAAAAATTTATGACGAACACAACTAACACTGCTCGGAGAGCTTCACCTAGGTAGATACGAATGACTACGTAGCGTTTTGCCCAGATGGCTACTAAAATGATCCCTGAAGGTATGGTGGACTATGCTTGCCATCAATTTTCGGAAACATCGAATTGCTTATTAGCTACGTCAAAAACTTCATGAATTACAGAAAACGGAGAATACTAAGGCTTTCAATTCCAGTATTATGCTTGCTGTGATTACACACAAATCTTAAGTTAATGGCTGTTGTGTGCGACCCTAACTTTGGAAAATGTACTCAGGTTAGAACGTGTAGGCTTGGCTCCGAAAAGTGGTTGGTCGACTGGAATAAACTAATTAGTGATGTGAGGCATATGATCAAAAGTACATCTGCTAAACCGGGTCTTTGATCTCATTGGGTCCATATGTCCCTGATGTCATGTTATCAAAAAACGTTGTCTTCTTCTTAAGTCGGCCATGGAAATCATCAATATCTTTATTTCTGGGCATGTTTGTAGTTTATATGGCCACCTAATGGACTGTTTGAATGCATTTAGTTTAGTTTCCTCACTACTGCCTTTACTCTAAATGACTCCGTAAACGGGGACATAAGACTGGGGAGAGGATTCATCGGTTAGATGGGTCCGTAGACAATGGGCAACAGTATTTAATGGTGAAAATATGGACGTTTGATTCGTTGGGTCTGAGCCACACCGCCTATTTCTACATAAGTGCATTTTTTCTTCAGGGGTTTGTTCATAGCCGCCAGTCTTAGCTTGACTGGCACACTCGAATTTTGAAAAACTTTCCTAAATTCGTAATTACCCAGTGGGATTCTTCAAAATGAAATGTCTGCGTATTTTGTGTCGCGCATTCGCCTAGAATACACCAGTGAAAGTTTATGACACTTTGATCTAACGGGTTACCTGAAACCGTCACCGAAAATCAGTGAAGTGTAACCACTGCCATGTTGATAACAACCCGTTTTATATCGTAAAATGGGACATTTGGAAACAGGTAGGGAAAGGCACTCCCTTGGTTGAACGTACTTTCCCCAATATATCAAGCAAAATGTAAACGTTCATAACTCTGAACGTAACAAAAATGGAATCTACCGACTGGAACAAATTTTGGTATACCTAATGGCATTGTTTTATTTTTTCGATCAAAAATGGAACATTTCAAGCCGAAGTGGGCGTCGGAATCCAATGAAAACCGTATTATCATTCGGCAGCTTATCCACAAATGACGCAACCGTATGACTCGTTGAATAAAAGATAATGTGTGTATGCCTTTTGTTTTGACATCAGTTCTTATCGTGTTATCAGTTTCCGCCAATCGTTTGTTTGCCAAGCGACGGTGGCATGTCAGGAGTTTCCAAAAATGATAACGGATGGGAATAGTGAAAATTTAGACCAATGTGCATATATAAGCTAAGCCATACATAGGGCCATATATAATTTCGAAAAGGACACTCTGATCTGGAGTGGGTAATTGAGTGCCATGTCTGCTGGAAGAGTTCAGGGGCTCTTCATAATGATATGTGTCCTTTTCACCACATCAGAGTCACGCCAAATCGGAGTGAGTCTGTCTGTTGCCCTAACTGTTGCTTTTTCTTTCTTAGTATCAGGGCTGTGACTGTAAGTCTTCTGATTAGCTCTAGTCCACTTGCTGTGCGTGGTTGAATTTACTGATCTTGGCAATGAATATATATTACCGCGCATTCGAATCGCTTGGCATTTTGGAGGATCACCTTCTGCGAGCCGACACCAGATTTAAACCTGGTCGACTAATTCTCCTAGCTAAACAGTCATATGGTTAACCTCTAATCTCTCAGTATTTCATTGGAACGGAATGAGTACACATTTCACATGTTTCCAGTGTCCAGTCAGTAATGTAGGCCAACAGTATCAAAAGAGATAGTTATTTTTGGTCGATTAATGGCTCATACAAATTCTCCGAGTTGTTATTCAAGGTAGGAACACCATCCGTTGTCTTTTCTGTAATGCATGACGCCCCGCATCCTCTAAAGAACAGTTGTAGATCAGGACCAAAGTTCTTATCGCTACCATGTGTAGTTATTTTGCACCCGATCGAAAGTGAATTTGCTACTTTTAAGGTAGGTGTGTATTCCTGGGGCTTAAATACGGTTGGGAATTTTTCTGGTAAAGTGGTCGTACCCGTGAACAGCTGCGCAGAATCAAGCGAACAGTCTGCTAAAATTTTGCCCTGAGCCGGATATGCTGTCGCGAGTAGTTCTGCGAAAGAATGAAACTGAAGGACAAGCGCGTAGAAGCCTGTTGGGACCTATCACTCGACCCAGTCATGATTTCATTGCAATATTCGATAGCACCACAACCAGCAATGATATACTGGTGTCATCCGTCACACCACACCAGCTCTTCCCCTGCACAGTAGCATACAAACCTATCCACCGAGAGCTGTTTAGGATAAGAGATTTTGAAGTTCACGACTAAACCAGCCGTATACGTTTAGTAGGAGAATAGCTTTACCTTTTAGGAATTTATACTAAATCGCCCCTTATTTCTCCTCATTGCTTCACGACTGAAATCGCCGGTGTTTTGCAACTCTAGCTTTACTCAAGTAGATACCTACACAGAAACCCATAGATCTACCTGGGTTACTGCGTTTGTCGCTACTCAGTCATGAACGGATTTTTCAAGTTCGCACGCTAATCCAAGTATGACTAGAAATTCGCCATCCCTGCAAGTATGAAGTTACTTCAGGTACCTCTGTTCACCTTGGGTTCACTCACTACCACTGATCAAAATGAACGATTCTTGAATCCACCGGATATCTCTTTCTGTGTGTCCCTAGACCCAGCATACCATTCTTCACGTGCTCACATTGTACCTACTTCGGAGTGCCATTCGCATCATACTTCTCTCATGGCCTAACAAACGCAAAAGCCAAATCAGTATCCTTATGTTTCGTTTTATAACCTCTTTTCAGGTCATTTCGAGTTTGATACTTTTCCTCCATCTGAACAACGGCAAAATTTACTGTTCTACCGAGAGTGGATGCGATCCATTCGGGCTGCAATGGACTTCAGCAATAAATTAGTGCCATCTTGAGGGATTATGAAGTAGTGTACATCGTCTGATGGAAAATATCAAGTACCTTTGATATACTTTAAACCAGGCCTGCGAATTACGTTGTAATCTCGCTCAGAACTAGTTCACAATTGACAGCATGTGGCAATAGTTAGCGGTTCTTTTTGGATTCTTCCACGGAACTAGCCATACCTAATGCAGAGAAAATTGAAAAAATCGAACGAGATTTAGCTTGTTACTGTAAGGTTCCTTTTTCAGCTCCATTATCCAAGTGTCTGATACTCCGGTAGGGTGCCAGTAGAGGTGAACTGCGACACTTGTCATCTACCATACATTCGGTGTCTACGACTGTACTTGTGTGCTAACCTGCCAAGGCGTCTGCGTCTGCGAGTACCCGAGAAAAACCTGATCAAAAGCAACAACCTGGCAATAGATGTTGATGCCAGAAAAAACACTAGATGAAATTTGGTGGGACGTACAAGTGATCAGGTCCTCACATCTTTCACCTAGCTCGTGTCATCCAAATTTTCTTAGAATTCTTCAAAGGTGAATCGGTCAACCATCGAATGATTTTTAATGAACTCTGGTGTCGATCGATTTCGACCGAACTTGCCGGTTGGCTATTGAACTTGGATAACTGTAACACTTTTAAACCTTTTGAACTTTTTCTGGTGAAAAGCTAACAAACTTGGCATATGATTTTGACATTCTAAATTAGGTTCTAGAACGTTTTGGTGACCAGAATTAACCGCAGTTAGCTGGTATATGTATGGGCCTACAGATCGTACTGACTGAGGTTTATATATTGTTTCTATTTTCTATGCACTTCAGAAGAAATCTCACGCAGTAATTCTGTCCCTATTTATGTAATTCTAAGGGTGTCAAACTTTATATGCAGTCTCAGTAAAAAATAACAGCACTCAGATCCTCCTGTATAGTTGAAGCATCTATCTATTAGGGTCATTCATGACAGATAAATATTCAAATCCGGTCACTTTTCTATAACTCATCAAGAATGAGCAGAACTTTACCTTAATTTTCTACCCTATTTGAAGTGATTGATGATTGACGAACAGTTGACAGGGACACGCCTTTGATCAAGTGATGACAGAACATGATTTATTCACAGACCTATGTTGTCCACAGTATGTTTGATTGTCTGACATTAAGCACTTATGGACGTGCTAAGTGAACATTGTGCAGCAGTCCAGTACCTAGTAGTCATTGGCCAAGACTTACGTCCGGTCAAATTCTTGAGGTTTACCTGATAAACCTGTGAACTGTTTTCTCAATTTCCAGCTTGTTCCTGTCGCACTAGAACACCAGGGATTCTTGGACTATCCACTGTGGCTATGGTTTGCTAACGGAGAAACCCCGAAGCCATTGTTTCCCAACTTGGCCGCATCAGTGACTCCAGCTGAAGCTCAGAAGGGCGATTCTCAGATGGAACTAACACTCTCCAAGAAGCGCTAATATTTTGATTCAGTTTTTTTTCTAAAACTATCATACCGAATTAACACCTGCGATTTTGCTGGTGACTCCTTGGCTGTACATCCTTTCACGATGAAATCACAGCATACAATCCTGGTGTGAACTTCTGTAGACGACGTCGTTTCCAGTTGATTTTCATGTTAAATTTGGTACACTGTTCTCGTATTTGATACACCAAAACAATTTCAGTGCAATCACTGCCGCGACCGGTGGAAGACAATACAGAGGATAATGTTAGCCGACGCGTCTGTGTATATCTAATGTAGCACAGCACAATGAACCTCTGAAGGATCCGTCCGTAAACAGGAGCCTCCCGGATCTAGTAATTCTCTCTGGTTGATCAAGGCAAATTCGGATAACTGTCCATATGGGCTAGCTTCTCATATTTTCCCCGATGTCTACTAGATAATACACGTCTTCTTTTCTTCACCTATGTTATAAAGCGAAGAAGCATGTCCTATCAGATACACGTTACTTCAGTGACGGCCACCATGATGCACCATTCTTAATAGCAACCACTTTGAACTAGCCCTGCTTATGGTTAGTCTGTAGGTAGTTTCGGATGGTAGACACTACATCAAACCGATACACATGTCGTGAGACAAAGTGGATTAACATATGCACAGTGCGTACGCGATCACTTCGGCCGTATGCGGGTGAATATCATGATAGCTTTGTAACTCATAACCGTCTTTGCGGACGATAACAGTTCTGTTTGAGTCAAAACCGAGTTACACCATTCCTAATGTTGCCACTGATTCGGCCGCTGTGAAGAGCTATGAGACAATTCATGGGTATATGATATTTTCCCAATATGGCGGAAAAGAGGGGCTTCAAGAGTCAAAGTTATCAATACTACACAGCTTGCTTTCCACGGTATTCTCAGTATTTGCCAGAATAATATTTGGCTGCTAATGGTGGTTGGGGAAAACTTAATTCGAATGGTTTCACTAACAACTGAGTCAGAGAAAAAGTCTTACATTATGTACTACCGAAATTAAATTGGTTAAATTGGCGACAATTAGGAAAGCAGCAAATGATATCATGTTTACTTCGATGCAGCAGTGTCAGCAACAAAATCAGTGAAAAACAACGACCAATGCATTAGAATCTGCTAGACGAGGATAAGCTTGATACACAAGATGGACTTTATCCTAATTTCTACGTCAGCGTAACTATCAAACGCTCGACACAAACATTGCTAAAAGATTTCTGTCTGGTGGTATTCTGTGCATAATGTATCGGGTACAAATTAGCCGAGTAAATGCTTTGGCCGAGAAATTGTTACGTATCTAATTTCTAATGAAAGCACTGAAACACCGGGGAATAAACCACACTTCAGTGGTTTACTTCACCTATTTAGCGAAGGATCTAGTAAGATAAAACAGGCCGCGTCAATAGTTTGTTGAAAACTACAAAAAGGGCTTGGTCTTTTGCTCTTATTCTGGAGTCAAATGTGAGTAAGAAGATCGATGATAAGAAACAAACTCAAATTAATTTTCAGGACTGTTGCAGAATATTAGGAAAATTTGCATCTATTAGGATACATGTAAATCGATGCCCAACTGTGCACTAGTTCACTAAAAGAAATCGCGAGGAAGCTAGGTAGTTTGCTTGGCTAATTGCGCAGATGCACGAGTTCCCACTCATCAAAGTATGAGCAATCAACAATTCTTAGGAATATTAAAAGATACAGAATAAAGTCCACGGAACCGACACTGTACTATCTATGTAGTGTTCTCATTATGTCCCAGAGTTCGCGTAGACCAAAAAGGATCTTTTGAAAGGTCTAGTAACACAAAGTCCCACTAACTGAACTAATGCGTGTGCTGCTTTGTATTTTCGGTCGGTATTGGTATCTCCGCTTTCTGTATTTGGTGATCTAGAAAAAAGAATTCGTAGGAAACCAGAAACGCTGTACATAGTTAGCTGACGGGTCGTACAGGAGTGGTGCCGTAATTCCGAATCAAAATTACACTTGATCGGTTCTGTACCTTATAGTGGTATGGAACGTTCTTCGTCTTTTTGTATTATTTTTTTCGTCAAACCCCTGATTGTAGGAGGTATTGTAGCATTAACAACCCTGATTGGATGTTCTGTATTCCATTACTGCGACCGTGCTGGGTTATGCGCTGGTGGTACTGCTGGCGGAAAGCTCTAGTACATTCCGCGGTTGGTGGTCAATTTGAAGAAGAGCGGGTAGTGTGTAACTCCCTGAGATGGTGCAATGTATCCACTTTTCGTTTGGGTAACATCAGCCAATCTATCGCTTAGTTGACCTCTTTTAACTGAAAATTTTCTAGCAGCTCGGCGCAATTAAGAAACTTTACTGCGAACCCAGTTAATAATTATAGTGACAAGTTATACGAATGCGATTTCTGATAGTTTGACTTCTGGGTTGGTCCGACGTCAGTTTTTTCCACTACAAAAAGCGTTCCCATAACGGCAGTGGAAGACAAGATAGTGGGGTAACTTTATTTAATGTACCCCTACCGGATGACGGTAACATGAATAATAGAAAAGCGTCTTCTTGAATCTTATTCTCTCAGTGGGTATAGTATAGCATACAAACTAGTCAAAGTGTATTCGTATGGGTGCATGTGTTCCCTTAGTGAACCCCGTGTCGACAGGGTTATGAGGCAGATCAACAGCAATGACAGTCTATACAACCCAAGGTCGTGGACAGAAAACTCTCTGGACAGCCAACAGCGTGAGACTGCTGACCACTGACGATGATGATAATGGCTGTCGAGTAATCAAGAATTTCAGGTACAACACAATACATCGGACGGAGAACGTGATTACTGTTACTTCAATGGTTGGGTTCAACCAGATGGTCCGACGTGGTTGAGGTCAGGCAATCTAGAGACCGACTAAATATGTTCATATGTGCACCTTGATGCTCCCCAAAGTGGTCTGCACAACGAGATAAAGCGATACTGTAGACACCACGGAAGTACTGTATGCCGATACTATATCCTGTAGTCCCTGCATCAAGGCATTTCAAGAGGCACACCTGGCATACAAGTGGCCGTATTGTGCCACATTATTTTTAGCTATTAGAAGAAAACTCAGTATGCTAGTTGCTTGAATGGTGACATGAAAGAGTCCTTCAAATTTTGGTCAACTTGAAAAAGTCCCCCATTACGGTTTGTCGCTCTCTCTAGTCGACATCACATCAAACCAGATCTACGTCTAAAGCCTGCAAAATGAATGAGCTGCAGGTTTTAATCTGCTTCCCAACATTGCTCCTCTTTTATCCAATTAGTCTAGTTCCTGTGATAGCTGATCAGCTAGAAAGCAATATATATGGGATTTCTCTGCACGCAGTCGAAACATTCAAAGATAGTTTTAGCCTTGGTGATGACCTTTAACGTCTAAAATATCATCAATATACATGAAGCGCATTATATTCGTAGCTCCCCTACAGTATTCCCTAGCTTACTGATTAACGTGCTTGCAGTTCGAGGCTGTGCAACCGGTTCTATTACCACTGCCTCCTTCTGGCGGTAAAGTTCAACAGGAAATATATACCTCAACTTTCTAAGACAAATCGGTAACAATCCTTTGAGATTCTTGCCAAGAATTCTCAAATCCTACCCTTAAGTTTGCGTGTATTAGCGGAGTTATTAAAAAGTCCATTGTGGTAGGTCGTTAGAAAGCTACAGGTGAATTCGTTTGGGTGGTACTTCTTACGTGCTTTTTCGTATTTAAAAGCTCAGGTGCTCAGTAACTCTAGCAAGCAACTAAATCTAAGTGTGCCCTATTCAGCTGCATATGCATGGAATTGAACTGAGAGTAAGTCCGTCTTTGTTGACCTTCAGAACGCCACATATTCCTAAACTTGCAGATCTAACTGATATAGCTGATATATATATATATATATGCAGGGAGAGAGAGGCGCCAGCGCCACATTATAACGTTGAGAATCAGCTTTCTGTGCTGCACTGGCCTTTCCTTCCACGTGATGGATTTACCGAAATTCAATGGGAATTGAACGTGACCTCATTCACTTCTTCAATATAATGTGATTTATCCATGAGGCCGGGTCCTGTATTATCGTTTATTTTTGAAGAGCATGGTCACAGACATAAAAAGTGAATGCAAGCGATGAATGCGAAAGGGTTACAGGAGAATAAGAGATAAAAGAAAGAAATGTCTCATTCGAAGTCATGCAACCAACAGTTCCAGTCAGATAGGATGAATCCCAACGTACGTAAGAATTTTGGTAAGGAAACATGCGTGTAAAGTCTAACAACCGAAGAAAGGACAAACAATGCTGAATGCTCTTCAAGGCGCGGTAAGCGCTAGCACAGGCAAGACTCGCACATCAGGCACAAAGTGTCCGTCATACTGGGTCTGGCGTGAGATTCAATGGCAAGAATATACACTCAAGGCCATGTGTCACGCATAAAAGTGTCATACGTACGCAGAGAACCCACAATGGCGAGCAAACACAAGTCACTGACTGTGACTTTAGAAAGTCCCAGTCCGATAACAGCTTTGGCGGATTGAGGAAAGCAGATCCCTCGATAAGAGATGACCATCGGTTGGTGGACCAAAAAGTCCACATCACAACCAATAGCACGTAGAGCTGAGATTATGGCGAGGGAAAATTCATCAACACCATACTTCTGCTTTTTCTCATTCCACAAAGTCATTCCGCGCCCATCCGAGACTATGCTGACGTCTATTACAGTCGCTCGGCGCTCCCGAACGGCGATCAGGTCAGGCTTGATGAAGGACGTCGAAGTTGGTGCTCTCAACTCCTCAAAGACGGTGTATCCCAGGCGACGGAGGCGTTTTGCGAGTTCCCTTGCAACCCGATTATGACGAGCACATCTGGCGTCATGCGTGATCCAGCAGGACTGCAAAATATGCACCAAACTCTCTGGTTGGCCACAGTTTCCACGACATAAGATCGTCTGGCCACCGTGACCATGTCGAGCGCTTCTAACTCTCGTCCTGAGCAGGTTGCATCGGAGCTGGATACCGCGGATAAATATCCGAGGAAACACTCGTTCTGGAAATACAAGCCATCGATTAGAAAGAGGCGAAGCGACCAACTCTCGTAAACCGCGACCGTCAACGCTGTTGTGCAGGCTATCACCCCAAGCAGCCACCAGTTCTTCCTTGGTGTTTACGCATGAACCATGGACACGGATCGGAAGGCTGAGATCCCGAACAACCTTGCCAAATGCGGAATCGTTGACCACATTGCGTAGTACACGGCACTGAGTAGAAAGCAGCTTTTCCATACGCACTCTCCGCTGCATCGGGATTGTTGCACTCAGACTTGGGATACCAAGTCCCCCATGTTGTTTACCGGCATGGATGTAGCTGATCGGGGTATCCTTCGGTAGACGTAGCCAGCCGCGAATAGATTGCCTGATGTAGTTGTCCAACCTTTTGAGCGTGTTTCGGTGGACTTGGCCAAGCACGAGCGAATATGTCAGCCTCGGTATCAGGTAGTTCCTTGTGATCTCCATTCTTTGATGCGGCTTCAACGGGGCACGCGTCACCTCGTCGAACAGTTTGAGCAGATGCTGTCGATGGTTGAAGACTCCTTTCCCCTTGAAAGTAAAGGGGATGCCCAAATATGTTACTGTGTCTGTCGGACCCAGAGGAGTGATGAGTTCCTCGGCGAAGCAAAATGGTTCGACTGAGACTGCTGTCGCCCGATGTTTCCTGTCCCCACAGATCACCATCGCTTTCGTCTTCCGGGCGTTTATCTTCATACCAGCTCTTCCCAACTCAACCGCGGCAGCTTCAAGCTTCTCTTTGAGGCGAGCTTGACTTTCTGCACACACGACCCAGTCGTCAGCGAAGGCAAAACCATCTACTAGGGTGTCATGGAACTGGTATCCCAGTTGCGGCATCGACAATCCAAGAACCTCATCCATTGCCATGATGAACAATAATGGGGAGAGTGGATCTCCTTGCCTCACACCTCTGTGGCAGTGAACCTCGGAACTGGGGAAAACTGCTACAGCATTCTCATAGGACTGTGCGATGTATCGAACTAGAGGTGACGGTGCTCCAAACGCCTCGGCAGATCTGACGATTGTGTCATGCGAAACCGAATCAAATGCTTTCGAGATATCGACGAACGCCAAGCTGAGGTTAGAAGCAGTCGCTGAAGAGTGACGAAGCAGGGCATGTAACAGCGATGTAGCTTCCAAACAGCCGTCCCGATGTAGAAATGCAAACTGGAGTGAAGGCAGTTGCAATCTACGACTCCAGCGATCAGCAAGCACCTTGTGAAAGCATCGGACAAGAATGGATGATACGGAGATCGGTCTCAGTTGATCCGGTGAAGTCGGATTAGGGACCTTCGGAACTAGAGTAATACGAGCACGACACAGGTGTGGGGGACAACCCCCAGATAATAAAAGTAAGTTGAAATACCCAGCAAGTACGTTCGCATTGAACCGGCGGAGCATCCTGGGTGTGAGCTTGTCCAGGCCTGGGGACGAATTGCCCATTGAACGGACCGTACGGCCGACTTCCTCTCCTGTGATGGGCTCAATCAAGCTCCAATCGGATGGTACTACTACGCGACTGGGCCGGCTGTCCACGTGTTTTGGGGCTGAGAGCACCTGTTTCCAGTACTGCTCGGCGTCTGGAGGTAGGCCGCAGTTGCCTTTGTACAGATCTTTCCATGACCCATCGAGCACAGCAGACGCTGCATCTTTCCATCTTTGGTGGTATAGGGTCTGGATGGCGGCGTAGTTGGCTCGGCGGATCTGCTTTCGGTTGACCGGCATCCGATGGGCTAACTGACGACGGCGTCGGGATACGGTTTTCCAGGTGTGTGGAAATGTCCTGGAGGCGTGGAGGTCCAGAAGCGAGAGGACTTGTTCCGGTGTCATGATGCCAGACTGCAACCCTCGGGCAAATGCCAGAAGGTCAACACTAGCAAGTGAACTGTCAGCATGGGATTCTAAGAGTGACACGGCGCAATCCACGGTTTGTTTAAACCAGACGCTATAGTCATCGGCTTCTGACGAGTAGGCCGCTATTTGACCGATGGTTTGGTCAGGTCCACCAGATGATGATTCGTCCTGTTGTGCTTGCCAGTTAAGCACCCGTAACCTGGTTTTGATGCTGATAGCCGATCGACCAGGAAAATACTGCTCCAGTCTCGCGAACAGCGCGGTTTGCGTTTCACAAGACGGATATAAATTGTTAGCCAGGCGCAAGAGCGATTGTGACTCTTGTTGGGACCAGCGGGCACCGGAATGCTTCACTCGGCTGAGCTTATCTGCATTATGCTGGGTGGGGTGTGCGTGCCGGCGATGTTGACTCAGGCCAATCTTCGTCGGAAAAAGGCGGGAACAATCAGCACAGGCCAATTGGGCGACCATGTTCGTACCAACACTATCATTGTCGTGAACTCGATGGTGGGCTACCAAGCCAGCTTTCGATTTACACCACTTGCCACATTCCTCACACGTGAGCCCCACGAATCTCTCCTGTGTACTGGTTGGAACTGGTGCGGAGGCGCCAGATGTTTTGTAGTGTACATTGTCGAAAGTAACCAGCACATTGAAACCAAACAGGGTGGTTAGCCCTGTCTGGAGTTGCTGAACTCTTAGCTCACCCAGACTGGCGTCCAGGCTACCCAGTCGGCACCACGAGGAGGTGGTTCAGCTCGCCGACCTGATCTGATCTGCCTACTAACAAAGTGTCACTGGCTCACGGGCGTTTGAGTGCATACAGATTTGCAGTAGTTCGTAGGTGACTGTGGCACCGCTTTCACTTGGAGTGCTGGCTGCAAAAATCGACTAAGGTCAACTTAAAACGTTTGACAGATGAGATGGGAATGATGGGGACTGAGTTCATGAACGTGTTCAAAATATACTTCTGGTTTAATCATGTATTATTCTACCTGCCAATGGTATAAACTTAGCGAGATTTCCGCGGAAGTGATGATCTCTGGAATGGGACTTGCGCGAGGAACCCTTTGCTTGGACAAAATTGTCTGATAAGATTTGCATACGTTCGACGACTGAAAGACCTGTTGGGATATGCTCATAAACGGTTATGCATACACACAGCTTACAACGCACATCTCAGCATACGTGCACATCATAACCAGACGCCTGTTCGGTGAATAGACAAAAGCGGTCTTGTTCTGTCGAAGATTATCTAACAACCTTTGGGTAGGTAGTGTTTTCCGTCAAGAAAATGTACAACGACATACACCACGACGTATATCAGAACATTCAAGAAAAGATCATGGCAATTGAAACATAAGGCGGCGTTTATGCGAAACAGTTGAATATCATAAACAAGGGATTTCAGTGAGTCTCCCACATTACTTTGGCAGTGAGTAAACAGAGGCGTTCTTCTTATTCAACCACAGTCACGTCGCCGCATTTAGGACAGTTTGTGTCGTGGCGCTGAGCGCGCGAGACAGGATAATGAACGACTGTGCCTATTGAATAAGTGGTGAATAGCAGCGCCACGTCGGAAACGGCAACAAAATTCTAACGGTTGTATTTTTTGTGCTTTATTTCTAATCTACCGTTATTTCACTTGAATGATATTTGTTCAACCGTGCGTTCATCGCCTACACTTAGGGTGCGTGTCGTAGCACCATTCGTTCAACCTAAGCGCCATTAGTATGAGTTATGAGACGACCATTCTGTAGCACTTCGTCGGCATTGACCGTACTTTACGAGCATCCGCCACGCATGAACCAACGACCACATTTCTTCCAGGTCCGCACACAGATAGACCATCATCGACCGTTCAACCAGTCATGCGGAATGTGTTCTAGTCCGTTATGTCGGAAAAGCATGTTTTCCCTTCTCATTTTTTGATGTCTTACATGAAAGCGCCGAAACCGTTGACGTGCAGCGCCCACACCTAAGATCTTATCTAAGCGGAGCTGATAAGAACCGCTTGCTCGGCTACAAGCCAATCATTAACAACCTATCTGTGCTTCAAAGATTTCTCTACTTGTCGCGTTTGTGTGTACGCGGTTTACATATCTGTGCCGGATGAGTAGTACAAGGTTTATTTATTTGACTTAGTCTATTTGAGGTCACATTTACGCTCATTCCTAATATATCGTCAAGTGTTTAACAATATTCACCAGTTCAGTTTGCTGAAAATCACTTTTGTTATGTTCAAGGTTATGGGGCAGAACGAATAGCACATACGAAATAGGCAAATTTGGGCCGAACAAATGTAGTGCGTATATTAACTGGCTAAGTGAGGGACCGTATGAAGCTGATTACTTTGCAGTTCATTTGTCACTGCGTAGCGTTTATCTACCCAATAATATTTTTACCCATTTCACAGCACTGCCTAACTGGCTACCCGCGTCACCCGTTGCCCATTGAAACAGGGTTTAAGCACTTAGATACTGTTCTCAGGTGTTTGCCATGTTTATATCGCTTACTTGATGATATTACCTAGAAAGAGGGCGGTGCTAACCGACTTCCAGGCTGACTATTTAAAACTCTTATCGTCAGTTGCATGTGTGAAATTTACGTGCATTTACGTGCAACCGTTTAGTCTGAGCGGAACTCAGAAAATGTTCACAAAAACGTGCTGGGCTTTCGCGGTGCTGCTGACATCTTAAGCCATCTTGACTTGACATAAGCATACCCTTATTTCGATCTCCAGTCATTTTAACTATGGCGTCAACGCATATCTTAGTTTCTACCCAGACATTTTAAAATTACACCCAAAGACTTAGTAAGAATCTGGAGTCACCTTAACTTGGAAAAAATATAGACCAAAGCCTGGATAGACGAGCACGTACAACACTCGCTTGGGTGTTCCATCGAACCCTATCTATCCTTTACTGTACGTTTTTCTTCTTTTTTGGTGAACCGTTATACCGATACTGATATACTCCACCAAGTTCCAATAATGTTTTACATTTTAGTGACTATGGCCTGCCAAGAAACTCTTAAGAGTTTGGTGCTTGGGTGAAAAAACGTTTGAAGAAAATTCGCCGACTAAGTCTACTAAAAGAGCCTACACTAGCGAGGTCTCTAGTAGTTTTTTTGACTGTAACCCTTCACAGTGCCGTAGAAGGAAATCCGAAATATTCTCCAAATTACAACTCACACTCTGTGATGAATTGACGCGTTGAATTGGATAAAACCTCACACTATCCTTTCACACGTATGAATAGGCTTAGTAAGTATGCAGTTGAGCAAAAAAATTTTCAGTCTATGTCAGCGAAGTAGATTTGGAAGTGGCCGGTTAACAAAGACCTGGTGCTTCTTACAAAAGTTACTCTATTCCAGCTCTTTCCCATTTCCAACCATATAAATAAACATTCATCGAGTACGCGCTGACAAAGAAAATTTGTGCGAGGTTTTTATATTGCTTATAAAATTGCACAACAAGCTTCAAAGTGAAATTCACTTAGAGCATACTAAGAGAGATGTCTTGTTTAAGCACTTATCGTTCGTAGAGAGAAACGATTACGCTCAGTGTTTTTTGCTGGGGTCCTCTTTGGAACGAGTAATCATTAAAAGTCATCATTAAAACGATCCAGGCGTTGCTTCCTTAGAGAAAATGTAACTAGTAAACAGCAGGTTCTCCCCAAAGGAAAGTATCACATAGTTCTGATATTGCAAAATAATGCACACAGATGTAGTGGTGGACATCTCACAGGTTCTGTGTGTGAACTAAGCAGCGAAGAGTCCGACATCATCTTGTTGAGCTACTTACAACTGTATTGAGTAGTGTGCCAACATCACTGAAACTGCCGGAGGGGAAATCGGTTTCCGAGAATTGGTGCAAGCCTGCGAGGCTCCAGTTAACTGGAAAAACTCACGAAATCTTCCATAAAGTTACCATTTATCAGAGTTTTCGCGCAAATAATGTATGCTTATCAGGTGATTATGCTGCGACTGATCTTTCTAGGGTATAATCGGGGCGGCATCGACCACGCACCGTGCTACATCTAACTTGTTTTTATCATTCCCTGCTCCAATATTATTTCACTGTTTTATGAGTTTTGCACAATTGCATTTGTCTCCGCGAACAAAGCAAAAGTGCATCAAAGCCTATACTAGCAGCTCCAACCGGATTTCCTTTTGAATACATTATTGATAGGTACGATTCTTGAGGTGATGATTCACTTTTGCATTTGATGAGATCTTTGCACGACTGGCAAAAAACCTGGGTTCAACGTTGTCAGAGTAAGTAGTTAATTCACAAGCTAAGGCTATGATTAAATGAATGGGCACAAACACACATTAATGTAGTTGTACATAAAACCCTAAAAGTTGTGAAACTCTACGCCGCGCATATTACCATATATAATTGAAGCAAAATTGCATTAAATACGCCTAAAAATAGTTGAAAACTGCAGAATGAGGCCGGTTTGGCTAGCTGTCTATGTAAACAGAAATCGTAAGAAGGGGTAAATTGACTAAAATTAGTTATCCTAATAAAGATGGAGATTGGATAAGTATACTGGTGAGACAAAATGTCGGCAACAAACTCATCGCAGAACAGAGCAGAAACTGTAACACACTATGAATTTTTTGGGGTTGTTCACAGATGAGCCCAAACAGCAAACTGTATTATGCTAGGTGGAATTATATTATGGCCATGAGGAGAGATTTGACGGGAACAATCAAAAGTATTTATGCATCAAATTGATCGACCGCAACGGATTTTGTTCGAGAATGGGACACTTGAGCGCCAGAAAGAAGAGGTAGAAAGGAAATTGGCCAAGCTTGCAATTTTGGAGGCCAACATTTCATTAGGGACATAGCTAATGTCTTATTGACGGTGAATTCTTTTTGCAGATTTTCAGGTATATTTCAAAGGTTTATCAAAGCCAGAATCGGTACCAATCGCTACAGATTGCATGATGAAAGGTGACTTACAGCTCGTTGGTCTGCAAAGATAACCAGTTCAACATAAAGATTATAGGTTTGTTACATAGGAAATATTGTTTTAAATTGCAAATCAGTTGTAAGTTATTGTACAAGATGCATCATGAAGTGAATAATTGGAATATCAAACGAAGAACACAAGGAACAGAGGGTAGATCACGGTTGGACCAAGGCGTGACACCAGGATGCAGAATCAGGAACTCTGTCGAGTTCAGTCTTGCAACAGTGCGTGGTTGGGACACACCGATTTGGCAAAGACACCGTCACTGAAATTTCTGTAACTGCAGCTCCGGAATCAGTAGTGGTTCAGTGGAAATTTACGGCTATATGTGTGTGCCAAATTCGGACTGAATAGCCAACCAGGTTATCACTGAGCTTTTCACATCATCACTATCCTAGGAGTACACCAAATGTGACTTCAGTAAAACTGTTTTGGGAACACGCGTGGGTAACCGCCTGTTTACGATAGGTTCTTCACTGAGTTCGGAAACCTACTATATTCGTGAAAGTATAGTTACGTTGACCAGCGAAAAAAACTAAAAATGCTGGGTGTGATGGGTATCAAGCAACAGCGAAAAAACCAAAAATGCTGGGTGTGATGGGTATCAAGCAGACCGGAAAATCATGGGCTCACAAATTGCATCTTACTTTGTAGACTTTAAAATAGCTAAGAGGACTGGTTTGTGCAACGTTTATTATGGTTATCGTCCTTATTATGTCTTAAATAGGGGATGATTTACTACAAATAGCTTCCACCAACAGAATCCACCAATTTTGGGCTTCAGCGACCATTTTATTATTGGGAACGATCTTTTGTTTACATTGCAACATATGAAGCCAGGCGAGTGTCAGACCTGGGATTTTTTCTTTCAGTCTGAAGGATATTTTTTGGAATAAATGTGTGGCCGTTACAGGCAAGAACAGAGTACCCGTACATATATCACTACCGTTTACCACTCAACCATCCCCAACTCTACAATAGCGTTTCCGATGTCCTAATCAGTGGCCTTATTGCACGGTTTTACACAAAGTGACCATGATAAAAGTGGCTCAGTGTAAGAGTTGCAGAGGAGAACATTGTGGCTGCTTGTGGCGGGAGCCCACACTGATGGCTTATGCAAATATACAGAAGCTAAATGCGGAATGGTCATTTGTAGACAGAGAACGGCTAGTGGTACTCCATCCACTCAGAAATATTTTAACTGCCATTTATACGAGTAAATTTGTGGGCCAAATATCCATAGTAATTTTGCAGTCGTCCTTTTGTGATTTTTGTCATGCAGTATTCAAAAACCACATTTTCCCAGATATTGAAAAAAATCAAATTCGACACAGTTGTTTACCGCGAAAAAGAAGAGCGATTACGGTCCTCGCTTTCTGGATTCCGTGCACACGCAAAACCGAGATGGCAGGCTTCAGATACAAGTACATTAAGAAGCCACTTTGTCTTGTCAGTAACCAGACTTCCGCCGTTTAGATGATCTACAATGTGGACGAAATTGAATTAAGTTTCTGTTCAATAAGAGCTTGCAGGATTTCCACTGAAGACATGTCTGATAAAGAAACCTGTATCATTTCAGAGTGCCTACTGGAGAATTTTGGGCTAAAATGCTTTGATCGGCCGTGCAATTACCTAAAACCAATGATTTCCTTGGCAGAAAAGCGGTCTATATACATCCAATTCATCCATATATCTAACAGGGCCTCGAATACTCAAGCACCGAATAATCACTGCTTTCAAGAAATGTTCGCAGCCAAGCGAATGAAAGTTAGTTTCAGTAACCCTCGAATACTCATCACTAATTCGAATGATAATGTGGCCCTACAAAACTGATTTGTCTTGAGATATTCCTTCATTTAGGAGTGTTCCACAAACTGTGGGACGAAGGACATGGTGCCTATCCGTAGGCACTACAGAGCCCACGTAACTCTGGAGGCGTTCTAACAAAAAGTACTACATGATTGATGCGGCTGTTGCTGCACTGTGACCTGTCACGTGTCACCAAATTGCTTCTAGACCATTCGTGGAAACACAGTCATAGCAGCCAAAGCAACTTAAATTTGACTACGCCTACCGACTCTTTACCTCCCGATTGTTACTAAGCCTTTCCAAAACCGCTGACTACTCAATCGCTCACAAGTGTTTTTCAATTGAATGTACCTTATTAATTTTCCATTGTCACCTTTGATGGAAGTAGACCACCCGTTTGGCCATGTTCGGTGAAAGTCAAGTGGGCTGTTGCACTAGGAAGCTAGGCACTTCGTTAGGCTTTTTGACGCTATTCACATATAAAATTGTGTTAAAATGGCCGAGTCATCCAACAACTTTTGAGGCGTTTGTGGTAATCTTCAATGTATGGAGCGTTTGCTAATAATGACAGAAGCATTAGGGAGGGTCGCTCAGTACACGTACCACGAGCTGTCAGCACAGAAGAATGGCCTGGCCCAAATTTTGTACAATTGCTTCGTTATACATAAGGTTGCTGAAAACTCTTCAAAAGCTCACAACTGGTTTTGCCCTTCTTGGAGCTCATCAGATGGGAGCAGTCCCCGAGTTTCCGTCAACCTTATGTTCTACTTGAACCCAGATTGCACGAAATTCGACCTATACACTCAGCTGCATAACAATTTGGTTTTCACAGGGGATTAACCTGGGAACCAGCTTAATCTCTCGTTTGTGATGGTATTTTTGTGATATCTCAACTATTGTACCAGCTGGAGCATTCGGCGCTGTAACACATTCAGTTGGAGAAAAACATCATAATCAAGGGATCCGGCCGAGTTCCATGTGAGTTCCCCGTGAAAACCAAATTAGAAGGCAAGTGAATGTCATTGTTCATTCGAAAGCAGCTTGATTTTCCTATCCATTTTAATGTCTGCCTGTCGTTGTCTGTTGTAAACAGAGAGGACAGTAATTGAAGCCGTTCCGTAAACTTTTTTGAATCTAAAACACCTGTATGATTATGATTATGATCATTAAGGTCTTTAAGATGCTTACCTTCACCAACATAAAATTCAGTGCAGGCAAATCTATGGTGAAGTGTTACGCTATGAGTAGTGTGAAAGTAAGCTTGTCTCTCCCCCAAAACGAACTTCAGCTTCACCACCGCAAAGCGGATAAAACAACAAGATGTGAAGAATTTTGTTTTCCTAAAGAAAGATCAATTTTGTTTCTCGCTGCAAAGTGAAATCCCATATATCCTGATACATTTCAGTGGTCCAAAACTCCATCGTGTAAAACTTTGTTAACCTCATGACTCGATTTGTAACTCCCTGTAGGTCTATGTTGCGCACAATCACCAATGCTGCGTTTCCACCCTAACTGGGCAGCGCTGCCATAAAACATCCTTCTGCATTAATTGTGCCCTAGCTAAAGCCTATAAGATCCAGCTAAATACGCTCACCTGCAAAGCATTTTGGTCTTGACATTAGACTACCCTGAAACCCAGCTGAATCCCTCATTTATGGTATTCTCGAGCAACTGAATGTGCTGCAACAGACCACCCCATATTTCAGTTGACACAATATCCGAGATATCGCGATACATTGCATAGACGTAATAACAGTGTATTACGTCTATTACAAGATTTAGTTTTGAATGACGAAATGTAGCCAATGTTCTGTTCTTGAATTCTGAATGTGTGAATGTCTTTTAGTAAACATGAGAACATTTCTATAACCCCTTTATGTGGTTAGCTCTCTGGCTATAGGTAAAAGTATCCAAAAGGACAGACTGTTGTTGTTTAAACTGAAGTTACGCAATTGCTGTAATTTACTCGACTGCGTAACAACAGCACGGTCCTAAAGTTCACTCATATCTTCACACCATGGTCTACATCACTGAAAATTAAAAAAAAAGTGCGAGCAAGTAATTATCAAGAGAAGTGATATTCTGAATAGCCATTCGTCCTGAAGGGACGCAAATGGCCTGAATAAGCATGAAGAGGGACAGACTGAGCTCCACCACATAGCCTGTTCTACATTATTAGCTCGACCGAGAATGGGAGCTTTTAGCGGCATTTTTATTTGAGCAGTGGCAGATTCGAAGTAAACACAACCAAGCCCACTGCCTATAAACATTACTCAATTTTCATGCCAACGGAATGTTTGTTTCTAATATTTTCGCAGTAACGTAACACCATGTAATATGACATGTAAGAAACACAGAACCAGGAAACATTGGTGCGAGTCTGACAAGGATTTCTGGAGACTCTGACAATGTCAAAGGTTCTCAATTACTTTCAAATTGGCTGCGGCTTA
Source organism: Clonorchis sinensis (assembly GCA_003604175.2). NCBI lineage: Eukaryota > Metazoa > Platyhelminthes > Trematoda > Opisthorchiida > Opisthorchiidae > Clonorchis > Clonorchis sinensis. The sequence goes on from CM030369.1 coordinate 20,066,160, forward strand.
ACTGGCTGACTTAATTAGTTTATTTCATTTTTTTACAGGTTTCCGAACCCTAGGGCTAGAAGGTCTGAAAAATGACTTTACATTTGGCTACATGTTAACAGGATAATATTTGACAAGATAAAGCACTTATCGCCGATTCTACCCAATTGCTTGTACTCCGTGCTGGTTTTTGTGCAATTCAAGCGACTTCTTGAGTCCTTTCCGTCCCAACAAATTTTTGCGGTTATATTCTCACCAATATTATCTACCTAATAATTGACTAGTTCCGACCATATTAAACAAATGCTCCGACGATGATTGCAAGATGGTGAAATAGACGCAGCTAACTAGAAATGACAGCTCCTTGAGTTGTTTATTTGCGAAATCTTAGAAACCGGTGAGAGAAAAATATTCATTGAATGACGAACACTTATCTAAAACATGATGGGATCAAAATATGCTCGCCTTTTGAACATAATAGGATCAAAATGTGCGCGCCTCTTGAACATAATAGGGTCGAAATGTGCGCGTCTTTTGAACATGATGGGGTCGAAATGTGCGCGTCTTTTGAACATGATGGGGTCGAAATGTGCGCGTCTTTTGAACATGATGGGGTCGAAATGTGCGCGTCTTTTGAACATGATGGGGTCGAAATGTGCGCGTCTTTTGAACATGATGGGGTCGAAATGTGCGCGTCTTTTGAACATGATGGGGTCGAAATGTGCGCGTCTTTTGAACATGATGGGGTCGAAATGTGCGCGTCTTTTGAACATGATGGGGTCAAAGTGAGAGAGCCTTTTGAACATGATGGGGTCAAAGTGCGATGCTCTTTTGTCACTGTCCATTAATTCGTGTTCATCTTCAGAAACCTGACGCAGAATGTCGGGTGATTCATGCGGAGATAGCGGGTATGCGCTGAACATCTCGTGTTGCTCGTCCATGCTTTTTTCTTCCTGAAAAATAGGATTGATCCGACTGTGAGCCAGTTTTGATGCAGGTCTAACGCATAGCACACAAAACAATCCATAAAGTTAGATAATTAACCCTTTGGGCACTCCTACTCAGTTTCCATCGAGCAGCACCAGGTAGATGGTCAGTTGTGAGTCATGCAAAGAAGTCTATTGTTGAAAAATATAGCTGTCTTCTATTGGCAGACCACCAGTAACGATGAGTCATAGTTGATCTCCTACACGGTCTATCCTAATGGTAGAAGGATATACCAGAAATATGTAAAATCGATCAACATGAAGACCTTGTGTACTTACCATATTTTGACTCGCTTCCACCAGGTAAAGTAGGACCAAGCATAGAGTACAAATTCGAGCTGCGTTCTTCTGCATCATACGTTGCCTGGTCTGACGGACGACGTTCTCAGGCAATTCTGCTCTGCCTTATATACTGACATTTTGTCTGGAGTAAGCCGTTCGAGTCATACGTTCTTGTAGTGTTTTTACAACCGATACGCCTCCGTTTGCGGAAGAAAATGAAGGCGGAATTGTCAACTGATAACGCGATAAGGCTGACTATGACATTTATGACGTGGTGGAGTTCGTTTTGTGAATTACAGATTCAACAGAAGCGAAATAAAATTACTTTACCGCCAATTATAGTTGATTTATAAATATTCCTGACGATAACCTTTATACGTGAAAATACACTTCAAATGACAAAGGCGTTACCTCTGTCTAATCCACACATGTCAACTAATGGGAATCGACTCCGTGCGCAACAGTATAGTGGCTTGCATAAGCTACCTGTGGATTAGACGCTGAGGCACCTTTGTGGGTAAGAGGAATGGGTACTTTGTTTCTTTTCGCCTGTCCCCCAAGTAGTTCGTTCGGTTGCAGAATAAACGAGCATTTGGTAGGTGTTGCAACTTCGTATATCTTTAAAAATTGCCGCCCATCTTGAATGACTGCCTTCCCGGTTAACAATTCGCCCTTTTTGGACTGGTGTAATTGAACCCTACTTCAGTTTGACAAGACATTTATCTTTTCCGTTTTCCTCACCGCGCAAATCGTTTTTGCCGTTTCTGCTATACTATTTTTGTACCAAAACCTTGGTCAGCGATAAATTTGTTTGAATGCATGAGTTTGCGACCCGGTTTTGCTCACGCGTTGACTGTTGATCCATATCGCTTTGCTTGCTTTTTGGAGTACCTCACCGTTTGTCAAAAACCGTTGAGGTTTGTAATTTTGTATTCCGTGTAACTACTTTCATTTTTATAGTACAGCAAATTTGCGTAGCCATTCCTTCGGAGTTTTGCCGGTTTGGTTGCTAACCTCGTTGCTCGTTGCTCAAGAACTCGAAACGGTCATTACAGTAGGTAGCAAGACCCACGGAGTCATCATGACACTGAACATTGGATGCAAAGTTGGATGGTATTATCGAACTTAAAAGATACTGTGGACGTGAGTGGACCAGCAGTATCTCTTCAGAACTAACGCAGTTAATAGAGTAAGACTGTATGCAATGATTACTGACTGCACTGGTTGGGAACGTCCTTTACACATGGGCATAAGTTAGTGTGGACGTTGCAACCGGCCATTCGTCTTTGAATGATGTATAATATAAAGGCGGTTTAATTTCCTTTGAGGAATGCTGTAGTAAATGGAGAGGAGAGCAGCTTGACCTAAAAGCAGTTGCAAAAATGATGTAATGATGTATTCACAATAACAGCAAAACAGTGTGAATGAAGGCGAGCTTTTAAACACCTCTTCCTGTTCGGGCAACCGGCAGGCTCTCCATCCTCAACCAAGATATACCACCACCCTACTCGAGACCATTTAAGTTTGATACCGGGATATTCTGCTCCAGCTTCACATCCCCTGGGCAACTATCTTTTAACTCACAAAAAGAACATTTTAGGTGACCCTAGTGGCAGCTTCTCTTCCCAACCACGACCGGGATGGAAAACTTGTTTCTTTTTCTACACCAAGACACCAAGTCGGTAGGCGGCTAATCGCAATTGTATTATCATTTCTTGTGTTGTTTCAGGTTAAAGTGACAACTGGTAGCTGATATTTGGCGAGCTTAGACACCCATTTGCCGCCAACGTTCCTCTTATTGTGGCAAACTATGTAAGTGTTGTCGACAGGCCCCAGCTCCTATCTGACATATAAGCACCAGTCCCTAAGTTAAGCTCAACCTCGCCCTTAGCCACATGTTGAATTCTATTCATATTAATGCGTTTTACAACAGCATTCACGACCGCACGTAGCCCTCTCTGACGCATTCCACTGGTAACTGAACTTAATTTCATTATCTGACGGGAGCAACCAACATGACGCGTCAGGAGGCAGATGACCCAATTAATGTGGACAAATTCCCAACAAGTGCCTCCGCTACTCATAATTAGTCAGAATTAAACGGTAAGATTTTCAGTATTCATACTTCTTCATCAGCGGCCGTAGCTAGGGAACTAACCTGGTAATCCTTAGGCTTCTGCCAAACTGCTGCCCGTAAAAACACATCGTCCTGCTCAAGATCAAGTTACGGTACATCGAGAACGCATTTGATACATATTAGACAGTCACAGTCCAAGCCTTTAAACGAACTAGTGCAGGAGTGCTCTTCGAAAGTGAACCAAAGTGCAAGCAATTTATTTTGGCCTCCCGGGGGGATGGTTTCACTAGAGTTGCCTGTGGGTGAATTCAACATCAGTATACCATGGTTTTAAATGATGCAGTAAATACGGTTTAAGCTGGAGGAAAGTTTTATTTGAAAATAACTTTTGATTGAAATGTACATTTGTATTGTGGCTAAACTTGCTTGGGTACAAAGAATTCAGTCTGAGCCATGTTTACGAAATGCCGCACTGCTATGTGTAGGATTGCCACAAAATTGTTTGTAGCGTGGTTTTTGCAGATGGAATATATTCGAACGATAACAATAAATAAAAAGTAGATAGACGGTTCAATCAGTTGAAAAACGTTTAGAACCGACTAAGTAGTCATCGTTTTCGGAAAGGTTTGGTAACAATCGGTGGAGTTATTGCTGGGCAACGTTTCGCTTTTGACACAAAAGCTTCGCCAGGCCAACTGACTAGGTCACGAGGTTGGTCGAGATTTAAGGCAGAAGGAGAACCAATCAGCTAAGTCAAGCTAAATCTCTGTTGGGTATCGGTCGAGGGGGTTTTGTGTTAGGGTGGGCGACCAAGTGTTAGGCTGATGGGGAACCTAATGAATAAGAGAAAGGTTGAAGTTGGTAGATATCTAAGATCAGTGGTAAACCATTTAGGGCATGGTAAGTGGTATCGGTTGTACCCGAAAAGCGCGATTCAACCACGACTCTACGGACTGCCAAAAATCCACAAGGCAGATGTTCCGATAAGACCAATAGTGGATGGTATAGGCCCGCCACCACATGAGCTAGCCAGATACTTAGCTGGTACACTAAAACCACTCACGTGGAAATCAGGCACCTTCATTAGGAATTCGTAAGACTTTGCCAATAAGGTCATAGGGCTTCCCGTGGACATGGGCGAAGTCCTCGTTAGTTTTGACATAGCCTCAATGTACACAAACATCCCTAGGACAGATGCTCTAGAGGTAACAAAGAGGTTGTTACTGGCAGGCACGACACTTAGGGAACGGACACAGCTCTCGGTGGATGAAATAGTTGAGGGCATTAGAGTGTGTTTTAATCTCGATCAGTTTGTTTTTGACAACTGTTTACTCACAAGAACAAGGTCTTGCAATGGGATCTCCAATATCCCCAGTTTTGGCTCATATTTATATGGAAGAATTTGAACAAATGGCCTTGGCCGGATATCCTTGTCCACCAAAAGTTTTTTGGCCTTATGTTGACGACACGTTTGTCGTAATCAAACGAGATAACGTGGACAGCTTCCACGACTACCTCAATAGTTTAAATCCGCACATCAAGTTTAGTATGGAGATAGAGGCCACCTCGAGCACATTACCCTTCCTGGACTGTATAACACATAAGAGTGGTGGAAAATTAAAAACCACTATCTACCAGAAACCAACAGACACAGGAACCGTCTTAAACTATTCATCAGCACACACAAAGTCTGTGTACGCTAGTATTATCTCATCTATGTTTAGCCGAGTCAGAGCGCTATGTACAGAAGAGATCGACCGAACGGCAGCTCAAATCGAGACTGCCAACAGACTTCAATAAATAGGATACCCAGTGAGTTTGATCAGGCTTCAATTAAGAAGGATATTGGTTCCGGTATCTAGACTGAGGAAAGAATGGATTGGCACAGCAGTCATTCCATATAAAGCAGGAACATCGGAGGTTATTCGAAGGGTGCTGAACTCAGCCAACATTCGAGTAGCTTTCCAGAAGGGAAAAACGCTTCGCTCAGTCTTGGTGCGATTGAAGGATCCCCTCCCGGTTGAAAGGACTAGGGATTGCGTGTATAAAATAAACTGCAACGATTGCACTAAGGTTTACATAGGACAAACCGCCAGGGAATTGCACACCAGAATTGGTGAGCATAAGAGGAGAATAAACAAACCACCAAAGAATGCGATAGAATACCAAATGCTGGTCAAAGACTCAGCGATGGCGGTGCATGCTTTAGACACGGGACATACAATAGATCTAGGCAATGTGGAAGTTTTAAGACGGGGACTGCGATTCACACCACAGCGGCTGATAGCCGAGGCGGTGGAAATCACCAAGCACCACAGCGTGAACAGAATCGAGGGTGTGGAACTGGCGAGCATATGGAAAGCGGTCTTAGACAAGCGGAGTTGACACGTGACTGTGTGCGGGTGTTAATGCACGTAGAATCATTAGCAAATCAGGGGGTGGAAATTCCAACCCGACCAAAGTTCAAGAGGGATCTTCACATGAACCGAACCGGAAGAACTAGATCCTAGGCTGGACCCAAATCCATGTAGGTTCCCCATCGGCCTAACACGTGGTCGCCCACCCTAACACAAAATCCCCTCGACCGATACCCAACAGAGATTTAGCTTGACTTAGCTGATTGGTTCTCCTTCTGCCTTAAATCTCGACCAACATCGTAACCTAGTCAGTTGGCCTGACGAAGCTTTTGTGTCAAAAGCGAAACGTTGCCCAGCAATAAATCTACCGATTGTTACCAAACCTTTCCGAAAATAGATAGTCGGTTGTTGTTCTATCTTCATAGTAATCACTTTTCACCATCAAGTTCCAGCTGGGATACAACATTATATGGTCAGAATGGACTAATCCCACAAATAAGCAATGGATTTCAGCATCATCGGACTATTATCTACCTGTTGATCAGCAGTCTGCGTCTTATGTCCATTTACTCTCGTTATCAAATTTTCAATATCCAGCAAAAAACTGCCACCGCCATAGCTAGAGTATCGTGGATGGGCTATGAAATACACTTGCATGTAGTTGGTGCACAGCATAGCTATCCCAATTCGAACGAGCAATTTCACACATTCTAAAAACGTTTTATTGCGGTAAGCATCAGACTTATAAATCCCCTACGATAAACAATGGTTGCATGATGCATGATATCATGAATGCGGATCAAAGGTGGTCGCATTAGGGGAGGGGCGAACAGTTGTCCACTAGTGATAAGGCCCTATCGTTCGTACTGGAGTAGGATAACAAAAAGACAACCGTTCAGTAAAATCATTCAACTGAGCCCTTTCAGTTATCTGAGAGTAACACACGGTAAGTGTTGTGTGCCGGTCTCCGTACTGCTTTCTTATGTTGTTCGTGTTGCCGTAAGGTAGTTTTTGCATCCGATTGCCGCATATCACAGCATTTGCAATTGTGTTCCATAGGGGTACCCTAAAAATGGCATCGAATGATGTGATCAGATAACCGATCACAGTTGGTGATAGTGGAGCCTGGTCTTTGACTGTGTTAAGACACCGCTGTCCGCGGTAGCAAATGGAAACTCGTCTGATATATCGACAAATCTTGATGTCAACCAAAAAACCTTTCAAACAACAGTGGGAGAGAGTTTTCTCGATCAATCTTGAGATTTCGAACTGAATTGTGTTTTTTGGCAAACGTTTGAGGCAGCCGTGTAGTCGTATCTGAAAAGTTACGTGGGTGTTTTATTTCTCCTGACCACTTTAGCTTGCTCTTTTAAAGCCCTGAATAGTATTCACGCAAGCCTGCCATACATTTTACTCGGCTGCTGTTTTACTCTTCCTGAATGTTTACTTGACGAGAGCTTATAACAGGACGTCATAACGGGCGGATTACAGCAAGGCCAAATGAACTGACGTCGGTGATTTTTCGTCCACTGCGTACAAGCGGAGTTTGGGGTGACGGGGGAAAACTAAGAAGGAAGTCCAAGTCCACATCACCTTCGACTGAACAGTCATTTTCGTGTCCTGAGTGGCCATTCCAGTGGGTCCATAACAAACGGGAAAAGCACTGGACTCAAGTCCCGCTCTCATTGTAGCTCATCAGCAGTGCATGCCCTTGGCCGTACCGTGAAGTGAGCGTTTTACTCCACCAGAGCACGCTGGGTGCATTGCTGGACTTCCAAGTCAGGTAACACCACAGAGGCTTGAAACCTGCCGGGTAAGTTTCTGTCAAGTGTAGGTGTTTGGAGACTTTAAGAATGCAAGTTCATATTACACTGCACATTCCCGGATGCTCCTTTGCGCTTGATCTCGGCAATCAGGGGATCCTGCAGCTAGAATCCCACAGTACGTCATTTATCAGCTAACTTCCAGTTCCAGTAAGGCATGGGCTGATCTGATTGTCCATTCTTTTTCCCAATAGATTTCTAAGCATTTACCAAAACAGTCGCTACGAAACATTCAGCTAAGGAATAGCTACGCAATAGCATCTAACTAAGAGGCATCGATAACATGATACACCACTGAAACAAAGCACGCATTTGAGCCTCTTCACGACTTCGAGCAAAACCTGAAGTTTTTATTGTTCTGTAGAGCATTGTTAATCAGAAAAATACAGCCAAAATTAGGTGGGGAAAAGTCACTGAATCAGACCATATACCCTACCTTAACATTTGTCATAAACCTTTGTGTAGAATTTGATGACTGATTCTCGTTGCCTGTGAATACATGCTGCTTTAAGGCTCCGATTTACAAAAGCAATTGTGAGAGTAAGCATGGTGTTGTCTACTTTGTTTTTTCCAGTGAAAAGTCCAAATACACCACTCGGTATAGACGTAACGCACTACTAATGAGGTTTCCAAAAACTCTTCGGTAGCCCACGACAGGCTTCGCCCGTCATGTAGTTCATCACGTAGGCGCAGTCCCCGAGTCCCCTTAACCTTATGTTCTACTTAAACGCAAATTGGATAGATTTCAACAAATACACCCAGTTGCATATCAAATTGGTTTTGACGGGAGACGCACCTGGAAGCATCATAAACGAGAGATTCAGCTGGGTTCCAGGTCAGTCGCCCGTCAAAACCAAATGGGTATGCAAACGAGTGGATTTGTAGGTATCACTCGGTACTTGTGGCTTTTTTTTGTGAGGATCTATATTCCGGCATCACTTCTCCACGAAAACTCAGTAACCAGAGTGAAGTGAAGTTTAGGCGGATCTGCTACTGGCACCCAGTTTAATATAACTAGTCGAAACCCGAAGCCTCCGAACGCCTTTAAATTTCCCTGTTATTGAATTGTCGAAGATTTTCTGCGGCCTTTGAACTTGTCATATACTCGTGCCGACTTCAGTATCACTCCTGTAAAGCAAGATTATCACGTGATTTAGAAGTCCTCAGAAAATTGAAATGAGCCTATCATTTTTACGCCATTTCGTAAATGCAGCAATGATTGCCAGCATCAGGTGTCGCAATACACAATTACAGCCGATATTCTTCAATTCTGCAGGAAATAACTCTTGTTTTACTTACTGTAGGTATTGGTTTAGTTAAACTGATTCATAAAAATTTAAAGGGGGTAGTGAATCCTTTGAATATCCTGATGCGGAGAGCGTCGTAATTCGTGCAAGGTTCAGTGGCCGGACAACTTATTGGTTTGTCACCTTAAAATTGATTTCGAGGGCCTTCGATTAACGTATCGTCTGGATGACAATAAAATGCGTAGAAAGCTTATTTGTATAGGCTGTCATCTCAAGTGAAAATTCGCTCGACGTGGTGTGGTCTAATACTCACTTTGTGCGCTTTCATTTTTACCGACGTCATGTCGGTTCGTGTTGTTACGAATTTATGTTCTACTGGTTCTATGAGATGAAACATCGTCCATCTCGTTTTTAAACACTAGAAGGAGCAGGTGTTCTTCTGATTCTGCTACAAGTTGTACACACTCGTGATTTAGCTGAGAAACTGGTAATTTCAGAACAGTGGCTACGTAAATCAACTTTGAAGATGCATCCTAAGATCAGCAAAGCTTGCTCATTTGGTTGATTGTTGGTCTGTTCGCCGAGCTTGGCAGTTGGATTGCAAACGTTTCATCACCAATCAAGGTGACATCGTCAATGCGGGTTTGAGTGGGTGTTGAGTTGACCCGAGCTACATATATTCCACAACCTTGCTCATTTGGATTATACCTCCGATATCCATGCTCCAAAAATTAAAGGAACTCAAATGAAATAACTGTGATCAAAACTGTATTGACAGTGAAACTAATAAACTTATCACTGATTCAGCACATTTCGGTCAACCTGAATTATTGCAAATAAAATCCATATCCGGAATCTCTTCTGTCAAGAGAGGAACATTAGGGAACAAGCACACTGCCAATTTTGCAGTGAAATCCCCTAAATTTCTTAACTTGATATAGAGATATTTTGAAGTCTGTGTGCACTGAAGTGATTGACAGAGTTGTCTGAACAATTATGACGTCTGGGTTTGCGGAAGCACATCGATGACAAGCTCTTTTATTATATAGAACTGGGGCTTACAAGGTAGAATGCAACATTCAGCAGCCTCCGAGTAGCGTTGAATCGCTTGAAGTTAATCTGGATGTCAAATAGTTCAACATCAGGTGTTGTTTTTCATGCGACACCGTTGTCTGTCACTTGTTTTTCACTAGGTTCAGTGCTTAACATAATATGAAACGTGTCAGAGAGCAGTTGGATCAACTTCTTCGAGCTATTTGTCCGGAAACAAGACCAAACAACACAATAATGGTAAAGGAGAATAGCTCGTCTTAAATTTTTATTGTTTTGTTTGCCAGTAACATCATACCTTAGGTATACAAACAAAAATTTCAGAGCTTATGGTTTAGAATGCATTTTCAGTGAGACGCTCATCTGGAATACCACGATTTGAAAGATAGGACCATCAGTTATCAACGCGAAGTTAACGTAGGCTGGAGCAAAGAAAATAAGTCTGATAGGTTGATGATGCACTGGAGACCTTCGTTGTTTCCTGTCTGAAACGATTTACCTAGGTGTTGATAAACGCCGAATTGATTTAAGGTCATGTTAGCGATTTTGAATTTGGTAGGGAAACAGAGTACAAATAGCAAAGTTGAATCACCTAATCGATTTCATGAGTTTTACCTCACCTTCAGTTTGTCCTTAATAATTGGTCTTGCCGCCGGTTTTACTGGTGAACAACAGTGGGAGTGTAAGGGTATGATTCATGCGCTGACTAATTGGGTAGCATGCTGACGAACACCTTTCAGGGCTAAGTTTCGGAGACGTCAAAATGTGACTTGTATGCTTTTTACTGAATCTTTAGGAACCAAGCTGACGCTTTTCTTAGAAACATGTAGGACCGGTTTGTTGGAGATACGGACTCCAATGGTTTTCGTTCCATAAAAATATCTCATCGAAGCTTCATTGTGTACGCCCAAACAGACCAGGACTACCCTTTGAATTAAAACAGAACGTATTTGAAATCTAATCACTTCAGAATAAAACGAATTGTTCAGTGAGTTTCTGATGTTTCTTTAGGAGTTGGGAGCGGGGAACATCCACATCTGAGGTATTTAGAAAAAGGAAGTTCCAAAATCACATTGGTTTCAACCATCCTCTCCAGTGAAATACAAAAAGCAAAAAGTCTTGTTGCTTGCTTGATCCTCCGTGGTATGTAAACCCCAATTGTTAATACCTGGTGATCATCATCAGCCCTCAGATCGCATACATTTCCCACAATACTTCATTGAGGATCAAACAAATATTGCCATAACTTATTAACAATATGCACGAACTCTAATATGTTTATAAAAAGCACGAGCTCTTCTTTCCTAATGTTCGGACTGGTGTGGATTCGAGTCCGGCTGAATGTCTGTAAGAATTGATGTGATTACAGTGCGTGCTACCCAGTCATATGAGATCTTTCAAACTTAATAAGGGTTATTACCTAAGGCATGAGGGCATCTGTCAAACAGCCCTCTATTTAAAAATCCGACTGTTCGTTTTAACCAACGTAAACGACCAATTCCAAGCTAGCTGGAGCGCCCACGTAGGTGAGTTTCCATATCTTTGTTGTATTTGTCTCTAACAGATTGGTAGTGTACTGAAAAGAGGACACATCCACACGAATAAGGGAGTGTTGGGCAAAACATTCGACGGGATGTGAATCACCTACGGCTTGTAAAATAAACTGAGAAAATCTGAAGTTGAATACCTTGTACACAAGGTAGCTACCTAGAGCAACCTCATATCTCCTACACTCTGGAAGGTTAAAGTCCACCGGCCTCACGAGTAGCAATCTATCATTTGTGAGCATTCGTGGATCCACAAGACACCTGGGTTTACATACTGTAATTTTTATATTTGTGCACCTACATCATTAGGAACGGAATTAATCCATTGGAAGAAAATTTTTATAAAAGATGTAATAGTTCTTCATTCATCATTCAAACGGCAAGTGTTTCCAGATTAGAGCGTCCAATGGAGGTTTCTGGATATATTCCGTTGAGTGTTCTCTTACGAAAAAGAATTGGATCGAAATGGGAGCGCTTTTCCAAGTCAGGCCCAGAATTGCTGCGTCGTAGCATGGCTGGTTGTTCTCCGTCTGTGTGCCAAAACCAAAGTGGGTAGTCAAAATAACCGTGATCCTCCGGTTGGACTGGCAGCAACTAGAGTGGAAGTAGAATGTAGCAGAATTAAAAATTTCCCAGAAGATTGGATTATGTAAACACGTTTCACCACTAAACTCAAAGCACCAGATATCTAGACTGATGTGTAGAATCGCACAAAATGTAACGGTGTGCATACTCGCTGGGGATTGAATGCAAAGCATCCACTCATAAGCAATTTACCTCGAGATAGTGGATGCATGTCACTAAGGCAGTCGAGCAGCCTCATTTCTCCCAGTTTATATCGAAATCATGGGTTCATGTGCACCAACACATGCGGCTCTGTAGCAACCGTTAGCAAAACACCTGCAAACAGTTTACTGAGAAGCTATAAATCGAGCGCATCAACGAAAGCACAAGTAAACTTTGAGATTTAAACACACCTCCCTCGTACGAATGAGTTTTCATATTTGTTTAAAGAATAGTCCACTAGATTCTGATACCTTTTCAAGAACCTTATATGTTCTTGCCAAAAGTAATGCTCATTCTATGCAGTCAACAGCAACATATTAAAGCTACCGATTAATGTAGCGAGACACGAAACGTCTACTTTGTGTGGACTTTTGAACAATTGTCAGAAACTCTTGACAGTGGCTCTGACTTTTCAACTAACTCAATGTGTGACTGTTCACAGTATTATCTACGGTTTGCACATCTATGCTGACTTACGCAAATTGAGTCTCGATTAAATAAACATAGCATAACATTATGAACGGAAAACTCCAACATGTTTACTCACTCCCACTGTGAATGCTGATGAAGGAGTTATCACATCGCAACATATGAAAATCACGTGGAGAAGAAAGTAGCCAATCATCGTCGGTCAGTGAAAGTTCGACGATTTGGATGTGAAAAACTTTCGCCTTCAAACAGACTGTAACATTTATAGATGCGTGCGCCATTCGCGTGTGGGTGGATCAGACATTAAAAAAGCCGATTGGTTAGGAATATATGTGATCTCTAATGCGACTCAAACTGTTATTATTACACCTGGGATTTGAGTGACGTCAAAGGTAATGCAGCCTCTGAGTTCGAAATGTGAACAAAATCATCCGGTTCTTTTATGCATTCAATGGAAACCTTAAATCTGATGCATCCTTACTCGTGTTCCTGTTTGCTTTAACAAGACGATTAATCCATTCTGAAAAGCAGATCTTTCCAGGGCATGATACTTCACTTTTCGGCCTACTTAGAATGCTCCGTGAATTCAACCCGAAACATGGATGCATGGTTGGTTGATTTATTCAAAAAACCAAAATGTTGCCCCTTATTTCATTTAGTCTTCAGGCAGGTCAAGTGTCATAACATTAAACCGGCTCTTTTTCCGTTCCTTTTAATCACTGGTTTGCCAGTCTATCACCGCGCCTTTGTTTGTGTGGGTTGATATTTCGCCAAGTATATGCTTTTGGAAACCTGTCTTCGGTCCAACAAGCCAAGAGAATTAATAAAACTGAATGGAAATGTAAAAAAAGTAACCAAAGCCAGGAAATTATACTAGGATTTTAGATTGACCTAAACAGCCGGAAATGCCGGAAGCAACGGAATATTGCGGTACCTTTGATCGAATTCGGAGCTTTCAACGAAGAACTCAGTGCTGGAAAACGGAGAAGCACTGCGCAGCTGTTTCAGCCATATTGGGGAACATAAGCACCATACATCACACAAAGTCTTTGGACCTCCCAGATCCCGGGCTGGTAGTTGAAAACAAGCGTTTGGAGAAGACTATAAAACTGTTCACTTTGTTTTGCGGAAACAGACAGAGACGCAGTGAAGGTAGGGATAGGCCACAACAAATGGATAAAGCACGAAGCCACACAACATTTAAAACTGGCAAGTCAGCAGTGGTCAAAACACTGGATGCCTACGCGTAGTGAGGAGACCGAGTGTTTACGCTGAGCCGAAGTTGGTCCAACACGCCCACAGTTGGCGCCGCTGTACAGCCGAGAGAATAAAAGTGGTGAGCGGGAAAATGAGCCGAGGCCTGTCGCAAGCCGTCAACCGGCTCAAACAATGAGCGCCGGAACCACTTACATGTTCTCATCAAGATGAGAATGGCCGGAGGGAGAACACAATCGTGCTTTACTTCGGCAAGGATTAGGAAATCGTTCCAGTTAGTTGCATATACTCCCATCTGGGCTTTTAGTCCGGTTCAGTGAGGTTGACAGAAATGTGTCTGGACAGACAAGCCTTTGTAGAACCGTGAGTCCCGGCTGGCTGAATCAAAGACTTCAGCAAAACCTACACACGAGTGGTTCAGGGTACCCAGAATAGAGAATTTCCAATTACTCACACAAATGGTGGTTAAAGGTCGATGGCTACTAGAGTTAACAGAGGACCTTGATAATGACGACACTGAAAAATACGGTAATCACGTGGCAAACAAACGAGAACACGTGTTGTTATCTCGCCAACACTAAGAATAATTTTGAAGCCGTACTTTAGAGGAATATCGTACATGACCTCATCTATTCCAGTTAGTGTGAAAGGGTCGTACTTTCCATTCTTTGAATTCATAGATATCTTCGAAAGTGCTGCGTTTCATCACTTTAAACGTGGTCGGAGAAGGGCTGGATATAGCGCCTTCAAATTACATCACCGCATTGCTGTCCACTGTACCATAGCATTATCGACGACAGGTCATTGGGTTTCGAACCTAACAACTTGGTGTTTACAGCTGCCTGTAAACGCTTGAGGAAGAATGAATTTTACCGACGTTGCACGCTGCTCATACAGTTGCTGACCGGTTTGTCCCTCTTCTCAAGGTTCACCAGGAAGATGCAGTTTCCGAGCCCTCATCATTTTATATCCTCCTTGGACTCAAGCTGATCACCACGAATGAGAGAGAGTCAAAACCGAATTCGTTTGCAAACGAGAGCATACAAGGACTTAAAAGTCTGTGATTTCATGAATTTTATGCATGAAGTGGGCTGTCAACGACTACAAAAAACATGTGCTTGCTCCTAAATGCTTCTATGGACACTTATAAATAGTTGGTTGTTGCGAACCTTTCGAAAACAACTTCTTCTCCATAAAAGTCTCCATGAGAGTCCAAGAGTTGGCTCAGTAAAATGAAATTATTGCAAAAGATTAAGGTGACCAATGATTATCTTAAATCTTCACTGTAGTTTTTTATCGCCCTGCTGTAACTATATATCAACCCTTATATAGACGTTTGAATAAAACCAGTAAATTTCTTCAAAATTTTGTTTAGCTGAGGCGTGTTTTACATGGTATAAAGTGGGCTAGGTTTACACAAGTGCGGCTTAGCCGTTGTGCGGTCTTTTCTTACATAGTCTCCCAATATCTATCTCGAATATCTGTAAAGTATTCCATTCATAAAATGGAATGAAAAACAGTGTAAACTAATCAACATAAGTAAAACTTAGTCACGTAGATTTGCTAGTATGATATGGGTAAAAAGTCCGTATGGCTGCAGATATCGGATTGTGCAACACTACACGCACATGCTGTGGTTATGAACATAGTACGACCGAGCTTGAGCAGTGCTCGTTAAGCGAGATCATCCCATCAAGAATGCTACCATTTTCTATATTCCATTGTTCGCCACAGATACACATGAAGTTCCAAATCAGTACTGACTACGGGTATTAAACGAACAAGCCAAAGTGTGTGGTGATTCGTCGGCAGTATCCACCCATTTTCAGAAGGCCCAAGGTCGTTTGTTAGTCGGGCCAATTCCTGGTGGCAGTATTCTCATTCAATAGACTGGATTATGGCCATCACTAGTTGGCTTTTATCACGACAGAAAACCACCAATTTTCCAAATGCAGTTTTAAGTTCGGACATGGTTTGGAGAGCTGACTATAAAATTTCGTCTTCTCAGCAGTGAACAATCTTTGTGTTAAATTCTTTTCTTTAAGTTGTGTTCACAAGATAGATTCTGAATGTTGGAAATCCCGGTAACCAAACCCCACGCATGTTATAGTGCACCACAATAAACTGAAACAAATCGGATATCCGGTATGTGATCCCATTAATGATAGATGAGCGTGAGCTAACAAATCCAACTAAACTGGTTCCTTCCGTCTTTGCAGACTAGACTATCTTCCAGAGGATTGCATCCAACAGTTTATTGATTTTCTGATCAGTCTATTAGAGGATAAAGTTTAAACTTTTTTCGTATGGCATACGTTGAACAATATGCATGGAATGATGATCTGGAACGCCTCAGACATTAAATGTCATGCTGAGAGGACTGCACTCAGAGAGTCGCCGTTTACTGGTCGGTGCCTAGCAGTGATAAGAGTACATAGCTCCGAACTCCTAAGAGTGCTTTTCTCATATCCGCTTCCAACAGCACATGCTCCCATTCCTAGAGAAAACAACAACCCTGAATTTAATCGATTGTTCCACCGCATCCAAAAACGAATTTGCTCTGAGAAAACACGATGGCTACATGAATATTTCAACCTCTTATTTTATTACAGCTGATTGGCTCAAATCCCCTATTGGTATTTATATCACTTTTTCACAGTTTTAGTTCTTAATATTGCCGAACGCAGTCGAAGCTGACATTGACCTGATATGACTGAGGAGGCGGCAGAAAATACACTAAAGTCAACTACTTATACATATGAATCTAAAGGTAATTAAATTCCTACCAATGTCTTGGTGTGTCACATCTATTTATAAAACAAAATAATACCAAAAGCCCCTAAAATTTGATGGGTTTCACATTCAGTGTTAGATTGTGGAAGTGGTTGCTTTCCCCCAAAGACGATTTTGTAAATCCGTCGACAGTTTAAACGGACAGAATAGTGCCATGAGTTTCAGTCACCCCCTGTTGTTCTTTCAGACAGTTGTTTTGGTGAATAAACGCCCGAAAATTCTCATTGAATCTCAGGAATAAACCTCTCGATTTTGAGTTTTCCAACCCATGTGAAAACAAAAATTTTGCTTTTGGTGTCTGATTGCTTGTAACTTTTCGTTTTACAGCAAGTAGCTTCACATCAGGAGGCATAGTTACCCTACTCTTATGTCACTTAGGGACTTTTCCACATTCGAGGAATCAGAAAATTGGTGCTAAGCACTCCTCTGGACCCCTGAAACAACGTTTGAATGTAGTGTGCTCATCTGTTGCGTAGAACAGGCTAACCTCACCTCCGGACTCTCATCAGATGTTCCATTAAAATACTTTGTCTATGGCACATTTTGTTAGCAAACAACGTCTCTACCGACGTTCACCTTTTAATGGTAAGCTGCAAATGTTATGGTTATCGAGCTTTTGGTTTTACTGTCCAGAACGATGGCCAAAATGCTACGGTGAGTAAAGTACCAGAAATCTCCTAAAGCTAGGATAGGTGATTGAGTATCCATTAAGAGAACACCTACACGTGGCAGTTTAGCTTGATCATATATGTGGTCGTCTAAGGGTGCACTTTTCTGTTTCAGATTTGCAATTTGGAGAAGGCGGATACGAAAGACATTATCTTGTCTAGGTGAAACGCTTGCTACTAAGCAGTTGACCAGTCGATATCTGCATTTCTGACTGTATGCTTTTTCAATAGAACGCCTATTGTTATATCGAAAGGCATAACTGAAAAGCTCTTGGTCAAATTAAGAATAAGTTTGTTGAGGCATTTTCTGACCCTCAACTTTTTTGGGAATAAAAATTGAGAAGTATATTACTGAAAAATCCAAAACCAGTCCAATAAATATTCTAGGAAAGGTTTTCAAGAGGTTTTTGTAACTTCGATTCCTCATCAAGTCAGACGGCCTTCCTTAGTGCTCTACAGTGATTCAAAACAACGCGGAGGTCAACAAAGTGGAGGCCACTGACAGCAAAAGTTCAAGGATCAAGGCCAACTTGATAGTACTAGCGTCTGCAACTAAATTCCCTAGGCTTATCCTCAAAATATCGATGTGCAAAAAACTATACGGAAAAAAATAGTTAAACCCACGTCTGATAAGTAAACAAGATTGAGAAAGTTGTGATTATTTGAATTATCCAGGATGGGGATATAACAACAGGTTGTGTGAGAGGTGTCCAACATTTCATCTCAAAGTGTTGTGATGTCATTTACGTGGGCGGAATACTGATGAGTTAAAACAGTTATCTAGGATTTTTGGACGAACCGCTTATTGCTCGCACGGGACTGTATTTAATGAACGAAATTCGCAAAAAAACAACTACACGCAGTGCTACGACCAGGTGAAATTTTACCGATTAGCATTTGTTAAGCTTGCCAATTATTATTAGAATTAATATTACTTTCGTTAGTTGGAGATCACCTGGTCGATTCCACTGTTTCACGACGGACTCTGCGGCATTTTACTCTTACTATTGACAGTCTCGATGAGAGCTCATAAATGATCTGTTATGAAGCATTGTCAGTAGTAACCATCATTCTTGGAGCAACGTATTTTCTTTAACCGTTGCTTTAAAAAGTGGCACAACATCTGTCCTGCATTTCTGACATTCAGTCGGTTGTGCAAACTAAGCATATTAATCAGACTTGAGGAAAATAGAAATTGCGAAAGAACTATACTGCTTTCGAATGGCTACACGGTCTCAGTAAAGCAAGTTGAGTTATAGTTGAGAATTTTATTTTGATTTGAAATTAAATGAGAAGAATTTATGATCGAAACCACTCGTTGTAAAGTTGTCCGTCTTGGAATCATTCATCATCTGAATGCGTAGCCGCAACAGGATCCCCAAATCCGTATAGAATAATACGGCTTGACTGGAGGGTAAGTTGGTGAAAATTGCGAGCTGTTTTAGGTTCCGGTCAGAACAATCAACCGTGCTGCAAAAAAAAGCATTATTTCCACACCGCAAGTTATGATACGACACACTACCAAGCAGTAAGCCACTCATTAACACAAGCTACCTAATAAAGTGACAAATATTTGTGTACATTACAACCTAGGACGGACATCGACCCACTTCAACAGCCTGTACCGTGGGGACCGCATAACAAAAACATGACCAATCTTAGGGCATAGAAAAAATAAAGAGAGATGGAGGAGGCCATTGAGCATCGGACTGCATGTTTTGAGTATTTGGGTGATCAGACTTTGCAATTACCTAATTCTGATTCATCTGAATCGCTGTGTTTTTATCGACGAAGCTACGAAATATTTTAATCATTGGGTAAATTCAGCTAAGGATTTATAGTTGAGCTAGTTTCTTTAAACTCGTTTTAAGCAGAAGTTCGTTGAACCAGTCTTCATTGTAGGTCACCATACTACTGACTACTTAATCGCATGCTGAATGTTCTTTCTTGTTGAATCAAACTTATTACAAGACGACCAAAAATTGTCTGGTCACTAAAAACCTTTAGTCTCTAGCTGGATGCTGTTTAACTAGAAAATAGCTGTCCCCTTGCTGAGGTTGCCGCGAATTTCACGGTTTCTTACGTCTGACTGGTTTTGTTCCCTCAACAGCCTTAGACCCTTTGGGAGAAGTGTTGAAAGGAATCATACCTAGACGAATTTTCCCGCTAAATGAATAGAGACTTCGAAGAATCTGGAAGTTTCCAAACACGAATGAAGCAAGATTTGCATGGCAGGACATGTGGCGCATTTAAAAACACATTTCGAAACAGTGGTAACAGTTATGGTGACCTTGTTTACGGTAACCTGAAGGCCTTAGTATCCGCCCACAACAAATACGGTCAGTGCGTGTTTATACTTGCTTTGCATAGACAACGTGAAACGTACGGACGAAATGATGATATTTTGACCAGTTCATAAAAACCAGTTTTGAATATCAAATTAAGTCAACTGTAACAGGTCATCTTACGGTCTACAGCTGGCGGCTTCCACGCACTGACGCAATTTCCCACCATAAGCAAAACATGTGCATTTTTTTCAGCCGGTAGCTGTGCAGTGCTCCGTAGCAAACCTCATTGGCAATGTCAATAGCCGGTTTGGTGGTTTCAACGAAAATTGTTTTGTTATTATTTTCGCCATTTAATTCCCTGGAGACCCATAATTACAGTACCAAATGACGACTCTTTTACACTATTTCACTGTGATATTCTGTTGTTTAAGTCCGCCAACCTCACAAACTTCCAGTTCTAAAAGCACTATCTGACGCAATCAGTTCATCCATTGTGGTTGTAACGAAAGGCGGATGGCGTTGACCTTCATGAACACCGATGAATTGATTTTCATCCCCTAATGGAATTTGGCTCGCAAGGTTCTGTGCTGTCACAGACTGTAGTGAATGGTTGTCTTTGTAGAAACGGTCGAAGTTCTTCTAAGATGTGCAAACTAAACAAACAACGACTGCACTCGAACCGTTTTGCTGTCGACAACCTTGAAACGATATCCCTCATACTTATTCATCCTATCCTGGATACACGTGCCCATTAAATCATGCCTGCATGCACAGCCAACTAGATGTCCCACTTAAAGATTGAACTGATTCCAAGTTTGTTCCCCTTCTCGAAAATTGGTTTGCAGTTTTAAGTGGAATGTAGCATATCCTAGCGTCAGGTTGAGGCAGAGCCAAGAAACCAAACACAATTAGAGCCAATAGCCACTGCCAATAGCCGAATGTGTTCTACTGACTTTATAACTACGGAGTAACAAACTATAACATAAAATCCCTCCAGGAATTCAGCTTTTGCTGTTGAAAATAATTATAAAGACCGTTTTGGAATTATTAAATCTCTTATCAAGGACTATGAATATGGCAAGAGAAATATGCTTATTGCGCGTCTCTAGGTGATCCTCAAAAGGTAACCAACTTTAGTTTTCCCGCTGCAGTTGCTATTTCTCTCTCTTATCAAACAAGTCAACCGAAATTCCCGCTGTTTTCACGTTCATTGCCATTGCTCCCACATCTTGGTCCACTGATTCACAACTTTCGGCAGAATAGGAGAATGCACTAGGGGAATGAGCATGTACAACACACTTTAGCAGTATAGTCGGTCAAAAAACCAGTGGATGACGGCAGCAGGACGCCCTTCTTATCACTGAGCAGGATTGCTTCAGATTGGTCTCTTTTGCCCCTCATTGCAAAGCCACCTGAGCTTATGCTTCGCTACATAGAACAGCAACAACTAACGATTTTCAGCTTCGGTCTTTCTGTCACATTTTCACGTATATCTACCAGGCAGTAAATTCGCCTGCAATATTGAGCTTCTCTTTTCACGAAGGGGGGGGGCATTTCCCAGCGTCCTGACCCAAACACCCGAACAGCTTGTTTCTGATGCAACAAAAAATAGAGGACGACAACAATACAGGTTTTAATCGAACAAGAAAACTTCTGAAAAATAAGGTTCCCTACAATGAAGGTTCCTTCCTACTAGACAGGGGTTCCAAAAATTATAAACGCAAGTTTATGGCCGTCAAACCAAAAAACATGCTTTCTCAAAACTGATTTAAATTCTGCCTTTTATTGAAGCACATTCTCGTAGTGTTAAGAGCTTTTAACCGTTTGGCCGTAAACTTTTCCCGCGAAACTTTGACGGATAGTAACAAAATCGAGGATAATGAGAATTTTCAAGAATCACCAGAATAAGTTTAAATGTGATTTCAAAATTTGCACAAAAACGTTCAGCTGCCGACAGATGGTGATCTTCTTGAAAGAAACTACTTGCAAGTTTTCCGGAAACTATTCGACGACTCGAGTTTTCAACAAAGATGACAAGCATGTACGAAAATGAAGGCTGTGGTTTGTCATAATACAGTTAATACAGATGCTTGCTATTCACGCTTACTGGAACCGACAATTTCACCTAATGTATATTTGTCAAGAATAACCGGGCAGGTTTCACACCATCGTCGTCTTCACGCAGGACTAAACCCGCACGTATATTACGTCGTACTGTAGGAATACTTGATGAAACATCTCGTGTTGGTGACTCTGACTTCTTTTGGGGATTGTTTTGGCCGCAATGTGCAACTGTACACAATGAGAATAAACCTGGGAAAATGTTATCAAGTGTATGTAGATGCTTAACAAGTAGACATTCACAATTTTCGGAACCGGATGGTCAAATTAGGCTCTTCCACTTCTTAACGGATTAATCTATCCTAGCAAAATCTTCAGTGCGCAGAGTGCCACCAAGATTTCAGCATGGGAAGCTGCGAACAATTCTCTTCAACTTCGGAACTAAGTAGTCCACTGAGTTCATGATTTTAGCAAAGATATAGGCAGATGAGTTCACAAATAAAGATGCAACAAAATTACTGTTCAAGTTGGACAGTGATTTTCACCTATTCCTGTTTAAATTCCCGTTGGACTACTTTAAGGTGGTCTCTGGTTTCCGTGCGGTCTTCCAACATGACGTTTTAATGCCTCCTCTGAGTTTTGCCAAATGATATTAGACCTTCCATTTCCTTCGACAAAATCCTTTTAGCTCTTATTGTTCGAACTTTGGATATTGAGAGGCGGAGCTTGCGGTCTGACCTGATTCATTGTACCCATGAATCAAGCAGTTGAAAACAAAATTATGGATTGAATTTCTTTACATTATAAAGTCAGTAGTGACCTGCATGGAACACAACGCCCTGCAAATTTGAAGGTGATTTAGGGAAGCCCAAAGTCCTCATTTCTATGGTTTAAACCATCCATGTATGCTACCGGAAGTTCCAATTCTAATTCCAACCCCATTTTATACCTTACCTCAGAAAAACAATGGAAAACAAAACTCGTGCGCCGCTCAGATTGTTTTGTTAATTGTTATAATATAAAATGCCAACACGTGTTACAGTAGTGTAATTTGTGCATGGATGTTTTCTCATGTATGCAGTACTGTTGATTGTTGGTGTATGCCTGGTAAGGAGTAACACATAAATCACTCGAGTTGGGACATTCACATCCTCGCTTTGGACCTGTTCTGTCAAGCAGCAGTTTGCCCTCTGGTTGCCCCGTGTGTGGTGGATTTGCTTTAGAAATTTGTGTGTAATTGTGTTAACAAACATTACATGGCCTTTGCACTGGGGATTATGAAAAGTTATGAAAATATACCACGAACAATCCGTGAAAGATAGAAGAGAGTGGGGTTTTGCGAAACTATTTCCAGTGAAAGCCGCGCATTTATTGGGTATTAATGCACAGCCGTTTACAAACTGATCTACTGTTGCGTCATGAGACAGGACAAACCCCCCGACTGATCCTGTGTCCTTCACCCAACTCCCGCAACGTCCCAACTCTGTTCCCACAACTTGGTGCGCACCTATTTAATAGCGGTCTGCCAATACGTGCAGCCCGAATTCTTCTTCTCTTTCGAATGACCAACACCTGTTGCAAAGCTAAAAACTCCGAATTGAGCATCCTGCATTCTTTTTGAAACACTGTCACTTTGAAAACACTTCTTCAGATAATGGAGAGAATTTAGAATACTTTCATTTTGCTGATGGAACAGATAGTCCTGATATCTGCGTACATACTGGATGCTGTCTTTAACCCGAAGTAAAATGATAAGCTAAAATTTGGATGTGCTTATTATCCGTTCCATTTTCAAAAAGAACTTTGTATTAGACTAGCCAGGTTTAGTTGAATATGAATACCATCAAAATGCTGGACTATCCACTGCTTGTTTGGTCCCGTGTATATTTTCGCAAAAGTTGAAAACACTGTGAATGCGTGATGCATTCAAAATGATTTCTTGCTACTGTGAAGCCTATGAGGAAGTTAACCGAACGCACCAGATTACCTACCTAGATGGTAAGACAACGACCAAAGAGGCTTTTTAATTTCATTCTGGAAGTATCCAATCCCAGTTAAAAATTTGAGCACGAACTTATACACTAAACAAAACCACTACCAATGGCTTCGTTAATAGTCCCCTGAGACACTTTCTAGGTAACAAATTCGGACTCATCAGCTGACGTCTGTGTAGATCACCTGGTTTCCAGGTCTTCAGGGAGCATGGGATGTTGGATACACTTCTAGTAGGCCATAGCCATTGTGTGTAATTGAACTGGCTTAGTTTCTACTTTCAGCCCCATCTATGTAGACACAACACATCAGTGTTCAAACAACTTGAGTGACCCAACCGTGTGGTCCTTCATCACGCGTTGGAATGGTTTTGTTCAACGGACTATATTTTGACCTCAGTTGAAGGTAGGGTGACTTCAACAGGAAGAACCATTGCAGAAAAGCCCATCGTGTTGCTCTTACACATTGTTCGCTTATTTTTCTTTGTTACGTGAAGCAAAGCACTGCGATCAGGTTCAGATTTCGCCCTCGCATGAGAGTAGAAAGTGCAGTGGGACCAAAAATCAATACACTGTTTCTGAACTACACCGACCAAACTGCGTTAGCCAAATTCGGATGAACGGCATTCAGAAGTGGGCCATTACTGAGGACTATTTAATAGGCTGTTCCCCGGACGGAACAAAATAAGTGTACGTTAGATCAACGGTGACGCATAACTTGCAAAGTCAAAACCCAACCATTAAAATATTGATTCGACATCTTGGTTACCTGCACTCGCCAACCCATAAGCTTATGTCCACAGCAAGGGAAAGCGTGTACCTATAAGCTTGACACTGATTGTGCACTCTAAACCTCCGTCGAATTTCGGAGTTGTTGTTTTTCTTTTAGTTAGCTCTGTTTTAACCAGCTTGTTCATCACTGGTTACATTAAGTCCCTTTTCCTGTCCTCCTAATCATGCAAATTGCGGTCTCCGGGTTTTTCCCTCCTCTGCTGATGTTCGGTCATGCAGAAGCCAATGACCCATCATTTTTGGTACACATTTGTGATGTGCAAAGTCCAGTGTCCCCAGTAGTCATTTAAAGTCTTCTTTAGTTTATTCGAGTTTGACTGTCCCAGGGATACTTCACCACCAAACCTATCAAACTGACGTGGAATCTCATCGTGCATTTCTAGTGCACACCTCTGTGAGTTTTATTTTTTTCTCGGCTAAGTGAAGAGTGCATTGACTTTATGCCTAAAAGCAAGGCGAGCTTTTATAGATGCTCTGAGTTGACTCGTCATTGTCATCGTAGTGATTCCCTTCAGAGCATCCAATAATGCTTTCTCAAGTGGCCAACAACTCACAGTCTACTTCCCAAACCAGTTTCAATTAACAAGCTCAATGCCTAGTTTGTTTCCAACAAGACCTGTCCTCTGCTCTTAACTCGCTTAGCCTGTATTTGCCTCCTGTAGGGTCCATGAACTTATGAAAAGGGAGGTTACATCACATGACACCGTTGCAAAGATGGGTTCATTTAAGATAGACCAGTCTGAAACATCATTTTGAGCAATATATCCATGTCACTTTGGAGTAACTCAAATTGAGGAAACGTAAAGTTCTGTCTCTAATCTTCAGATAGCCCAATAAGTGTTGTTTTGGCTCATGTAACATTTAATTTTTGCTGGACATCGGAAATCACGAACAAAGAGCCATGTTTCGCGTTAGAATTTTTATTTATCACATTCATCCTTGAGGATAGGAACTTTGGGTCTTCCAAATATATTAAAAACATCGGTAATGTAATGGCTATAAATTCTTGTCACTTTGGCCAAATCAAGTCTAAATCCAAGTCCAGCAAGCAGCAATGCTTTTTTAACACCAAGTCCGACTCCGCTTAGTATCAAAGCTCTCATCTATATTTGGGTTCAGAAATTTTGAACTGGGGTTGGGCAAGAAAAGATAATTAAACAATTCTGAATTTACTACTCGCATGCAAAATTAGCGCATCAAATTAATTTACGAAGAATAGATTCGTGTACTCTACTAATATAATATGTTTGTTATATAACCGAAAGTTTTCGATATCTACCGTTTTCCCCGCACGAATTAACCTTTGGGGAAAGATAACTATTCTGCCCGAGAACTGTGGCATTTAGAACGTTAAAAACCGGTCTTTTTTAGCCTCTGTACTTTAGCGAATCCAGTAGTTGACACAGTGAACAGATTACCTACAGTTTACTTACAGTTTAAGCGGTTAATTTCCGCGTCCAATCAAAAATAACGGTCACTGGACACGATTAGAACAATTTGACAAATCCGATTCACGCCTATGCTTCCAGAGTGTTTGGAAAACATGCGCTCGGGCTGCTAATTCGAAGGTGACGTCATTTCATCCCAGTCGCAAAAGTATAAATCGAGGGTGGAGCGTCAACCACATCCAGCTTACAGCCAGCACTAACGGACACCGCAAGTAAACGGTAGGACGACACAATTCTGATGCAGCGACAAAACTTGGTCTTATACGGTGTCCTATTTATGTTGCTCGCACTAAAATCAGTGAGTTCACCTAAAATCTAGTGGGTTTGTTAAAATTTCCAGATTTGTTTTGCATTTACTGTGATCATTTGTATTGATATGGCTTCCACTATGTGAGTGTGTTGACCTAATTCCAGTTTGAAACTTTTTTCCCCTTAAACTATACTCACTTAGAGCAGCTGTCCCGCTAAAGTCGTAGGCTTGTTTTATGACAGGTTGCACACTGAAGATGCCGCATTTAGGACAAACAAACTCCGGACGAACCCTAATAAGAGCAGTGTGCACACTTAAGTTAATCACACTTCCTACCAGCCGCCCCTGACCAAATAGTTTAGCCTTCTATTGCTGAAGGCAGCGGTCGCGAGTATGGATCTCAGAATTCGTGAGATGAGCTGGCTCAAGCCCGATATGGGCGAAACAACCGTGCAGTTTTTCTCGGCTTTGCGGCATAGACTGCCGCCACTTGCACGAAAAAACCCTTAACCGAAAAATTCACATCTCTTCATACCATCAGCAAGTTCCTACTGAGGTTATTATTCAGAGATTTCGTAGTGAATCGGTGTTTGGACAACTTAGAATGAATGACCTTAGATAGAACCAGAATGTATCACTGGCCTTGGCCCGTATGAACAATCTCCAGATGTCAGTAATCTTTCTCCAAGGGAAAATTTACTTCATTCCGCGTGGTCTCTATAAGACTTGTAGGTTGGCATTCTTATCCATTATACATATATAACATGCTCTATTATCGATTAGTCAAAATATCATTGGGAACCAGTTCGGAGCCTCTATGGCATAGGATAAATAAGACTAGGTTTTGAGAGAGTACTAAAAAACACTAGCATTTTGCTTTTATTCCCGGCAACTTACTTTTTAACACGATAATTTTCCAAATTCTCTGACGTTATCTGGTAGGGCACACTACCGAACAATAGTTCATCTGTAACGATTTAATAAAGAACAAGTGGTTTTGCTAGAAAATCACTGTAAAGTCTCAAAGTCATTCCTAGATCAAAACTTCTAAGTAACTGTGAGGTTCGTTCTGTCGAGTGTATTTAACCCACGCTCAGTAGTTAAGAAACACTACTCATATTTTCGATTTTCAAAAGGAATCTTCCACAGTACCAGAATTGCGAATTTTCAGCGGTTCAAACCGAAAATTCCCGGACATATCCTGAATACAAGTCAGTGTTTACCTTCTCCAAACGACTGAGCCATAAGTAAATGGAGTATAGTCCAACAAGTCAAACTTTTCTCCTATGAGAACTCATCTGTCGGCAGGCCACTCAGATCCAGGTCACCTGGTCTAAATCTACGGTTTTGTAGAACTGGAGGTACTGTGCGCGATAACCACACTACTGATCACTCCTCCTTGAGCTCAGAAGTGGTGTTTGACTCACACTTGCAAGGACGCCGACTAAAACCACCTTAAATACTTGTGTGGTGAACACTGCCCGTGATTTGCAGTAAAGAAGAAACTTTTTTGCACTGCTTCAAACACCAAGAGAATATCCAATGAATACATGATTTGAAACTTTGGAGACTTTCTTGAGGTTATATATTTTTCAGTGACTAATGAAACCCTGAAATCCCTCTCCAAGTGATAACTTAAAAACTCTTGCGGCACCTGAACTTGTTCAGTGGTTTTGCTGAAAGAGTGCGGCAGCACCATGAACTATCATGTATCCTCTCCAGCTGGCAACGTCCCAGAATCCATCCATCTTCCGTGAGCCAATGAGGTAAATAATCTTTCATAAAGTCGAAAGTGATAATAGGTAATAAGTAATGAAATAAAATAAAAGTCAGCTTGAAAACAACCATAATTTGTTTTACACAGTTGTTGGGTTCTGCCCAGGAATAAGAAATAAATCCCAGAAACACAAGAAGTAATAATTTTCTGCCTGAGGCTAGTTAATTCTAGTCGCTTTGATTCATGCATCATGACTATTGCTTCTTATCTCAAACCTGCTCCTGTTTCTTGGAAATTTCAGGAGCTCGCCCGATCAGCCCAGATATCAAACGGAGGTTATCCAAGACATCCAGCGGCCTACAGGCATAGGAGCCAACCGAGCACTTGGCGAAAAATACAAATCGAAAGAGAGAATGCACAAAACCCGGATATAGAAGACATGAAAAGATCGTATTTTGATCCAATAATGTTCTGACATTTCAAACTGTCCTCTTCCTCGTTGCCATCTTAAGCAAGACTGTATTAGGTGAATTCTTAAGCTGTATTCACAACAACTTTCCTCAGGCATTTCATTTTTTCTGCACGTTAATGGCCAACAAACAACTGTCCATTTTATTTGTTGTGTAATTTGTGTGTGACTGAATGTTGACTTACAACCAAAGCAGTTTAATGTATTGTTCAGCTCTAATAGTATATTCTTCCATGACCCTGATTTAAGAGGACCCAAAGCTTTGAAATCGTAATATGACATTCGTGGGCTATAAAATCGTATGAACGTTTTTCCGTTCTGCGAACAAGCATCAAGTGTGCGCCAAAACACTATAACAGAAGTGAGGATAAACGCAGTTTGCAGTGACTTTCGTTAGTCAACAGGAGGCCCAGATGAATTTCTTGTTCCAACGTTCTCGCATACCGTAGATACCACCAGCCATTGCACTAGGACCACCAAACACCCGAAGAGTGAAACGTGAAACATCTGAGCTCTCCTAAGCGGCCTGCGGTACCCGACCAAGGTGAGGTCTTGGAGACACAAATTACATCAACGAAAGGAGAGGGCAAGCCTTCAGTAAATGGGTCCTGTTGTCCAACTTGACAGTCTTCAAGTTGATGTTAAAGACTGTCAAGTCAAATCTTTTCGGGCGCTATTCGAAATATCGCAGCACATTTCCGAGACAGAACACAAATCATAAGTCTGATGAAAACCCATCGAATAATATCATTAAACATTTAGTTGACCGAGTCCCCAGTTGAAACTAACTTGATTTGTAGCTCAGCGCTTGCGTATATTTTGGTGTTTACGTAGGAAATAAGTGTGATGTAAATTTGAANATGACATTCGTGGGCTATAAAATCGTATGGACGTTTTTCCGTAGGAAATACGTGTGATGTAAACTTAAGGGCTAAGCCCGCCTGATGAGCCTTGAAGACGGCGGCGTCGGGAGCATCCTCAAGAAGAATGTCTCGTCAAGAAAAGCGTCCAAACTTACCCAAAACGCTCACATATTGAGCTTTTTCATAATCAGGCGTTTTACACGTGTTCATTGTTGGCGGACTAGAAACACCAGCTAACTTTTGACGGGCAAAGGACCAGGTATCGATAACAAAAATTACTGCATGGGACACCAGCATTTACTCAAGTTCCACTGAACTTTAGTTGTAAATAGACAATGCTCTTATTTTTACCAAAACAGATTGGTAATACCCAGAAGAAATTGTTTACATGGAGTACAGTCAGATGCTTTAGGTTAAAAAGCTCATTCTAGTCAAGCAGGACTTGAAGAGTTGCGAAAAATTTGGTTTACACAGCGCTGTTTAAAATGGTTGCAACAGATAGCAGACCGTGCTTTTGCTAAACCTGTTTAATGCTTTTGTGTGCTAGTATAAACCCAGTATAAATGAATCTTTTGTGGCAGGACGCAAGAATATTCCTTTGAAGGTGGGCGCAATATAAGAAATGACTTTAAAGGAACGCCAGAAAACGACTGGCTAAGCTAAGCAGGGTTTCAAAGTTATCGAGGGCCAAGAGTCGGATATAAACCACTGTACCTGCGAGACTGACGTGTGACTGTGTACGAAGGAGAAGAAACCACCATGTTGAAGAGCTTGTACTGCAAAACACGGTGTGTTTAACCTACAAGCCGGAGTTTCCGAAGGACATGGAAAATGAGTCTTTTTGAGCTAATTCAAACAAAGCTGACTTGTAGGTGGCTGCTCACCAAAACTCCCAACGGCTGTGCTCGTACCTCGTAAATCAGTCAAACTGATCTTCGAAGCAGCTTTCACGTGACACGTAAAAGTACCGAAAACGAAACAGTCAGTTGATTGGAAGAGTTTGTTTGTAACAACTGGTTGTTCAAACCAAGTGCACATACCGCTTGATTCAATTTAAGTGGAATGGTCGTCGACCGATGAAACTAACGACCTTAAAAAGCCTTGTTTAGTTCTACCTGGTATCTAGTACTAACTATTAGATGTGAAAATAAGGCAACATAATTTTCTCACAAACATCACTTGAATACTTCCCGACCAAACCTGAAGAACTCCGCTGTTCTAAACACCATTCTGGATTTGAGAAATTTGCGGTAAAAAGGATACGGCCAGACAACTACATTAGGTGAACGGGAAAGCTTTCTAAATAGGCTTCGTAGCTGATCCCGATTGACGTGTGTGCACTCCTTTTGGTAGCATATTGCATGTTATACAGCTGCAAATACCGTCGCCGTATCAGAATAAAGTGAAAATCTCAAAGACTTGATTGTAATTAAGCTCAACGAGGACAATGGAAGGGCCACACCAGATGATCAAATTTGCACGAAAGTGAATGCCAGCTTCAGATGACATGAGAAAACTGTAACGAAAATTACTCGCTTCTGAGGACAATTCGTAAAATGTAGAAAACTGCAAGAAATACGTTTCATGATGTGCTTACTACCAGTTCACAAGATTTTAAAATACCACCATCCGTCAGTCTATCCTATACTTACAGGTTCGTAGTTTTGTTGTGTCCTTTACTTCGCAGATTGTTCAATCCTAAAACAATCTTTTACTTTTGTAATAAAAAATAAACCTGTCTAGCAAGCTCTTCGAAGAGAAAAGCGGTATTTTCTCGCGTTTTTCGATGGCAAAATGAACCCCTTATTCATTATCTGTAAGAAACTTCTCCCCAGAAGGACTTTAAAAGGAAATTTTGCAATCCATACTTTTGCAAAAGAAATGCTTTAGTGTTGGGAATCTTGCACTGTAGAGGAAAATTTGCTAGCTGCAAAATCCAACCTGTATTTCAAAAGCGCCAAATGGAAACTGCCTGCACATTCAGAAGATTTTGACGAGTGATGTCACTGGACAAAGGCTGGCTTATTTCAGCAACAACCGCATCATTTTAATGCCCGCTTGCTTTACTTAACGGCTTTTAAAACCAGTCACCAACTGGTTCTAATATTAGTAAGGGAAAGTGATATTTCCAACAGATACACATTAATATATTTGTGGCTAGTATACTTTGGCAGTTAATAACACCCAGCTGATATGAAGTGGCCGAGGATATACAAATATGAGACACTTAGTTGTCAAACAGAAAGACTACATCAGACCTAATGACCCAGACAGAGTTGATTAAATTTTGGGCAGAATAAGATCACTGCACATTGTTTAAGCAACAATACCTGTGTGGACAAGCGCTTGTATTATTCCAATCAAGCGTCAGAAGGTGGGTGTGGATAAAATTGTGGAGTTTGGATGCATGCAGTAACTAGAGTTTAGCTGGAACCCAAATGGAAAAGGCTATTTCTTTAAAAAGCAGAAGTTTTAACGGTTTCTTAAAAAGCTGCAAAGTCAGTCCATTATGCAAAGATTATTTTAAATAACCAGGCGCAAACAGTTCTTTTAGAAATGACTGCCTTAGGGATAGAGTTTAAGCCTGAAATGAACTAAAGAGCACGTTTGGAAAGTGGAAGAAAACTTATTCATAAACCCAAGCTGCTTTCCTACTTCCAAAAAACGGTACCGTATACCAAACATTTTTGGAAGTCGTGCATCTGTGCCGTTTCACTCCGATAATAAAGAGATTCGGAACCGTGTAGAACTGATACGCTTTTGGGTCTTTGGTTGTTCACAATTAGATCAAACGATGTTTTCGCCAGCTACTCAAATTTCCAAGTCCAGGGTTATATTGCTTCCGAAATTTAAATCCACGATGTATTATTCATGTTCTTGTAACAGTTTGTGACAAAGCGATCATAGAAAAAACATTGATGACTGTTTTTGGGAATCCTCTCTCACAGTACACTCATAAACGGACTTGGTCAGTTGTCTGTTATCATAGAATCCATCAATCAAAATTATGTTGCTTGAAATTTAAATAATTAATGATTGACCCGGATTTCAACATACACAGCTAAAACAACTGAGAAAATGTAAGGCTTTAGTCGAAATTTTTTGATTTCCCTTAGAGTTTTATATCTAACGATGAACGACCAACCAAATTCCATATGAACGAATAGGCTAGCGTTGGTGCCTACAAAATTCTTGGAGACAACACTAGTCTTGGCGCTAGTCTGCTTCTGGGTCTTTACGTTCCATGCACAAAAAACAGAAATATAGCATTAAATAATGTGACTGGAAAATGAACAATTAAATATTTCGTGTCCCTTAATTTTTTTGTTCAGATCTAACTCAGTAAAAGTTCAACAACAAACTTCTAATAATTGAAAACCTCAACTCCAGTAGCTCTCAGTTGTTGTGATACTGTACAAAATGACTGAGGCCGTTTGAGCCGTGACGCATCGTCCCCCCAGATCAGCCTGTCAATGTCCTCCGGAAAACTTTGGTGTTGCTCGACCCCGTGAAAATGTTGTTAAACTTTAGGAAGCTCTGCCCTTTTAAAAACTTTCACAAGTGTGCAAAGACTTTATAGTTCAGTTTAACGTCTTACTCGTGCAAACTTGTCGCCCTTTAACTTCCCCGTTACGGCAAAACCGAAGTACTGTGAGTGGTTGAAGGATATTTTACCTCACGATGTTCTAACTACCACAGTTTACATTATACCCTACTGATTATTAATATTTTTCTCTTTTAATTCCAGTTTTACAACCCAGTAACACTGTTACAACTAGACTCAGTCCTCCAAACAGACCGGTTTCTTTTATTCATATGACAGGTGTGAGACAAACATCTGTCTGGCAAGCATCGGACTTTTTTATCACCACGAACTGCAAGTTTGGACCCCCATTAAAAGGTCCCTCAAGAAAGCATTATATCTTACGTGCAACACTTGGTATCCACCGTTTTATTCAGAATGTTTTGCTCTGCACCTCGTCCTCCTGCAGCACTTCTTGAGAATTTCATCATTCCACTAAAATGTCTATTCCAAAATAAGCAAAATTGTTTCGACTGGAACAATTGGATGCACAGAATTGCCAGTTTAATTCAGTGACTTTTCAAGCAAGCCGAAAAAACACGGTGGACAAATTACTCAGATCTTTAGCATGTTTTCCCAAGGAACTGGGACTTTCAAGAAACATCAGAAACATCGTTTATCCTACGGAACACGAACGTGGGTGGTGCCGAACAATGAGATAACTGGGTGGAACAAATAAACTACATTTGAATGGAAACCACAATGATAGGTCAACGAAGGAAGCAAAGCGACTTTTAAAACGCAACTAAATCGGTTGATCCCTTGGCCGGTGATTTGCTTACAGTGTGTAACAATTGGTTCGCAGATAATTGCATCACCAATCTAGGAGAGCAGCAGTGCGCAGCTGGGTGGGTACTTCCTCCTTGCCCGCTTGTTTTGCATTTTGCAAAGGGCTTCTTACTATTAATGTGACTAGCAAGCTAGTGTATATCTTCAGCATATTCGTACTAGTCTCCTTGCTGCTTGCTGTGGACTGTATACTTTGTAAGTTCGCATTATCCACCCCTTTCAATTCATTGCACAATTTCACTTAGTTCCGAGCTATTTTCACCAGAAATAACATCCCAAATACTATGGGAATCAAAAGAAATAAAGGCTATACGTGCACTGAATAATGAATTTATTATGGAAAAAGTATCACTTTGGAGTATAAATTGTTATTCTGGGATAAACAGTCCAACTCTGACTTGTAAATATCCCAATCGAAACTCGAGGTTGACAAGCTCATGGTTTGCTAGTCTCCAAATACTCCCAGAATACAGTGGACAGATTGGAACAATTCTGAATATCCACCAATAACCAGATTCCTAACAGGCTTCCATACATGTGTTAATCTACATAAGGCCAATTTGAATAATTATTAGTTCTTCATTCGGTTTTTTATAAATGCAGTCCAGGGAACAAGCGCAGTAAAATCAGAAAACAGTTTTTTCTCACCTCTGCAAGAGGATATGCTAACGTTAACCATGCAGTGGCTTTCTGTTCATATGCCAGAATGTTGAAAAAGGGCTTGAACATCTATGTGTATCATTTTTATTCCCCTGACGGCCTCAGTTCACTGACTTTAACTGTAGAAAACGCCTGAATCGCAATGTTACCCGGGTATAAATACAGCTAGTGCATAAATAATCTCATCGCTAATTTTCGGCAGAACTTAGATGTCAACGGTCGGCTTTCCCCATTTTTTATTCACACATTCAGTGGTTACTCTCATCGCTAATTTTCGGCAGAACTTAGACGTCAACGGTCGGCTTTCCCCATTTTTTATCCACACTTTCAGTGGTTAAACATCTAGGCATGAATAAAATTTATACGGTCAAGTGCAACAGATATATAAGTTGGGTTGATTACACCATGTTTTCAAACCATTTGGCGGTTCTCTATGTTTTTGTCGGCGATTAGTAGGCGTATCATCAACTTCTAATGTTCTAGAGTAACCGAAACGGGATTACAGAATTTTATCTTTAAAAGGAGATCTCTTAAAATCATCACAGCAAGCAGATAAAAAACTTGCTTCACCCAGAGCATACATGTAAACGGTAAAACAATTGGCACAAGAAAGCAAAACAAAGTAGCTCATGGATAGAATAAATGGGATGTGCGTATGAACACTGAACTTAGCAAGTACGACCTTGACACAAGATAACACAGTCGACAATACTGTGTAATGGAAGGTTAAAAACTGGTCTAATGGTGCTCCACGGCAAGCTAAAAAAGCGTTCAATTGTGCCATTTATCCTAACTTCGTTCTAAGCCAGGTTTTTTTAAACTGTTTTTCGTTCTTCATCTCTCATCTGGCCGTAGTTTATAATACGGCGGAGAAAATACAACCACAGGAAGAATCTTTGCAGCCTCTTTGAAAGTTCTGACCGGCCTAATAAACGCTTTTGGTTTCATGTTTGTAAGGCAAGTGAAATATAAGGGAACGCGCATACAACATAATGATCAGTTTTGCAAAATTCAGCAAAACTCTAGCGATCGATTTGAACAGTTCTTAATTCATTCTGTTGGATCAAAACCAATCTGATTACACATAATCTCTCAGCAGCAGATAATACAAAGTGGGTAACCAGTGCAAAATAAAAGCAAAAGAATTTTTAAATCATGAATAGCTGACAGCAGAAACGCCATAATGACATTCAACCTCCCGGAAACTGGTGTCCACTCAGGCTGAGGCCTCCTCTCCTTCTATTTCTGGACTGGGATTCCCCCATGTGCAGGACTGCCAAGGGATCAAAATCAGCTTTCATGACCTTATTTCTATAGATCAGAGTTACCTGGGTTCGGAAATTTTTCACGGCATATTTCCAGTCCTATCCATCTCTTCCAGAATAAGCTTTTTCAAATGTCCCGCTACTGGCTCTCGACAGACATTCCCAGTGGCCCAATTGTCAGGCTTATCGGTCGGTGGCCACAGCTAGAAAGCCCAGATTTTTTGTGCAACAGCTTATATACAAATTGCATTATTGGTAGCCGCCAGTTGGACAAAGTAGCTTTAATAGACAGCATCAAAACAGTCGACACAAACGCCACTTTTTCGATACTATAAGAAGTGAGAATATCTTTTTTTATCATGAGTGAGCGGCATTGCATCCCGTCAGTGTGCGGGCCAGTCGCATGGCCGCCAGTGACTGAATGGCTAAGCTTTTAACTATTAGCTTAAAGATCCCGAATTTGGATCTTCCTATGGATTCACAATATGTGCATTACAGATGATTGTGAATAAGCACGAGACTCCTTCAGACTGATCCTCGGAATTGTATCATAGTTCGACCGATTAGTATCGCTTCTTCTTTCAGAAACGCCGTATCCATTTTGAACACAGCAACAATCTTAAGGATCATTACTGCCTACAAAGTTTAGTAAAACGCAGCTGCTTTCAGGATCCATCTATGTTTTTCTTATTCAGCGTTTCACCAAGCTGAGGATCTTGTGAAATCATAACAAAAGTGTTTACATTAGTGGCTTTATTCAACCTTAATGCATCCGGCCCTTATATGTCCAGCTCGGTTTTTCGCAGCTACGAGATCCAAGAATTCCAAATCGCCAATGTCACTGAAGAATTTCACAACACTGTCCCATGGAATGGTTTTGTCTTCAAAACCAACTAATATGTCTTGTGTTTCCGGAAATCTTTTGCGTGATGTTGCGGTGCTCTCATTGCCCCCATCCTTCATGAATCTGAAATACGTGTAAATCCGAAATCAAGAAAAGCCTCTCTAAATTAGGCACTCATAAATCGAATGAATAAAAAAGCTACTAGTCTGCATTCAAAGATCCCCAAGGAAGAAGTCTTTTGTGACATTATACAGTAAGTGAAACGACTGCAACTATTTAGGACTAGGTTATATAGAACACACTATTATCGTACTTCATTGTACATCAGTAGTGTGGAGCATTTTGGCAGCTCTTAGAATGCAAGCTTCTTACTTTAAAGAACCAGTCTCTTCCGAATAAATGACGGAGAACTGGCGGGTTTTGCAGGACAGTACATTGACAGTACTAGTGGTTTCAGGCGCAGGTGACCACATTTTTTAAATATCACTCAATTTCAAAATTTGTTACCGTCGTCTACAGCCAGTTTGTATGCCTGCCATAGAGTATTTCTCGTATGCCTCAGGGATTCCGTCTTTAAAGATGACTGTCATGAAAGGACTCCAATGCATGAATCAAATGTCTTTTAAAAAGCTGTTCGTGAACATATGTCTTATACGCCATCGCAACATGCTACTGAAATGATCATCAGCTGACTTTCACCAAAAAAATTAGTCATTAGTTTGTTGAAGACTCTCCAACAGCCCACTACCAGTTTCGTCCTTCTATATCGAAAACTGCAAATCGTACCAGATGAAAAACAAGGCGGCCTTTTAGTTGAATAATATCATAGACCAGAGATCCAGCAGGTATTCAGGTGAGTCGCCTCTGAAAACCAAATAGGGGTGCAAATGAGTGTATTTTGTGGATCATCGGCTTACTTTCAACTGTCCTGGAATATAGAAGAATTCACTCACAATAATACGAGTGGAATCTTTGTTTATTTAGCTAGCAGATTGTAACGTTCCAATCTTACTCTATTTCAAATTATTGCTTCTTTGAACTTTTTATTTAAGTTGACGGAACTGCGTGAATGAAATTCACTCCAAGCAGGGTGAGCGCACAGGTCCGATGTGGACTTTCCATGAGGTGGGAAATCACCTTCTGAAACTTTATTGCACGAATTTAGTTCCTACTATTGCTTGCATAGTGCAGTTGTTTTCAGCAAATTTTAGATCTACAAAACAAAGGTCACCATCATGGAATACTGGAGCTAATACACATTGTTTTCCAATAAAAATATGTTTTTATTGACGTGGGTGGATTTGGAAAAAAATAATCAGAGGGGACTGTCCACATCACGTTTCTTCACTAATGAGATATTTTCCGAAACTAACTTGCAGTTCAAACGAGCAGGTTTAATTTTCTCTTATAAATTAGGATTATAAGGAGTCGGTATTTTTCCTGACATACATCCCGCATTACCAGGAATATCTATTTGCAACAAATAAACTAATCTGTTTGATCTTTGAGCAAAATTTGAATCCGAAAGTCCTTTACTTCCAAGGGAGCAATATTGTCGTTGAAATTTTTATTTAATTTCGCATGTAGCCCAACTGCGAGTTTATCAGCTATTCAGGAGTTTCTTTTGCCGTTGTTAGCAAACACTCCTGGATAAAGCAATTTAACTGCTTAGTGTAACGATTACTTCTGATATACTCAAGGTTATTGCTGGCTAGATTCTTCACCTTGGTGTATAGTCTATACCAGCTGAGGGATATATATTTTA
This sequence comes from Clonorchis sinensis, assembly GCA_003604175.2. Lineage (NCBI taxonomy): Eukaryota > Metazoa > Platyhelminthes > Trematoda > Opisthorchiida > Opisthorchiidae > Clonorchis > Clonorchis sinensis. The sequence continues at coordinate 20,104,184 of CM030369.1, forward strand.
CATAATCGGTTTAGAACCATCTAAAAACGAATAACCCTTTGACCTTTGGGGCTTTCTTGTGCTCAGTATGTAGTTATTTGCTGACTTCAGTGCAAAGGTAGCATAGCTGAGGTTAGAATACTAACATAATAAAAGCGTTAGTAAGAATATAACCGATGTTGTGATGTAACACAAACTAAGCAGAGCCGCTTTCAGGTAGGATTATCATGTGTGAAGCTTTATGCTATGGCCAATGAAGTCATAATGAGGGAAGATTCTACCAGTTTTGGGAGACAATAAAGCACTAATCGGTCAGCAGAACGACTAAGTTGGGATCTACATTTTAGGTAACCCAAGATGGAGCCGCACAAGTTTGGAGATTCCAAGGTAACATTTGCCTGAAGATCTGGAACCGGGCTATAGTCGTAAAACGTTTCCAGTAGGTGGACGGGTGATGCTTTTGTGTCCTCAACCATGAACTTTTTGTCTTAATTCGCCACACAGTGATATACCAGACGTTTGCCAAGTGTGTATCCTTCGTGTTCGGTGTAGCATACTAATGACAGTAAAGGCATCAACCTTCGAATTATGTTAGGTGGCATCATTCGCTAATATGAAGATTAGTTACTTTTCGATAAATACACTAATTTGCAAGTCAATTTGATTTTCAGTGGATACTCAACTGAATCTCTTGTTTATGATATTTTTCAATTAAATGTGCTGCACAAGGGCTGCTTTACGTTCCAGTTGGTAGGATATTCGGAATACCCCGATATATTTTCATAAAGGAAACTACTCAATTTGGGTTCAAGTGTAACATAAGATTGTTGGAAACTCAAGGACTGCGGCTATCTGATGAGCCTCAAGAAAGGCGAAGCCGGTTGTGTACTGTCGGAGAGTTTTCAGCAAAATCAGTTCAATTTGGGTTCAAGTAGAACATAGGGTTGACGGAAACTCAAGGACTGCGGCTATCTGATGAGCTCCAAGAAAGGCGAAGCCCGTTGTGTACTGTCGAAGAGTTTTCAGCATCCTTGTGAGTGGTTTCTTTTATGTGTTAAATTTGTTCAGCGTCATTGATGAGCCTCCGTTTTTGGTATTTAATCGTAGACTTCAGGCTGGGTATCTTGAGTGAAGTAAAATAAAATTAATGGAAAAATAAAATTTAGCGTTTGTTTTTTGACAGCGTGACAGAAAACATAACAAATCGAGTGGTGGATGTAAAAGACCTTACAGAAGAGCATAAAAAAGAATTAAAACTTTCAGACGAAAGCATGCTACCAATAAATCTACCGATTGTTACCAAACGTTCGCGAAAACCATGCCACCACCAGTTTTTCCGCCATATAGAATTATATTTAAGGTATGTGGGAATATTTGGCTTGGGAAGATGCTGCAGTGACCAGCAACCGAAGAATTGATAGAAAATGCCCAATAAAAGGATCAAAATGAAGTGAACAAATGACGCAGTGAATAGCGAAAAGAGTACTGCCTTCCATAGTATTGATATACTTTAGCCTGGAACGCATCTGGTAACCACAGTTAAGACAGATGCCGGATCTGGACATTGGAAGTATTTTCATAATTAGAAGGTCAGTTAATGAAAAAATGGCACGCGTTCTGGCGCCCAATCATCTTTGTTAATCTATTTTCATGTTTGATCAGCACTATTTAAGGTTTCAACACTATTAAATTTGCATCGCATATTTACTATTCCGGTCAAATTCCTGTGTGGTCCGAAACTGCCGGGGGAACACCAGAATGGGATTGCCGTGTCAGAGCTATAACGTCCTTTATAAAGTCAGTGACCTCAAGTTCAGAATTCCGAAACTTTCCCGTAAACTTAAAAGGAATTATCCCAAATCCTCCTATTTAGTATGCTAATGCATAGTAAACCTCATAACGATGCAACTGGCATTGTTGTTTGCCGTTTGGCGAACGCATATAGATTACCTCCAAATTCACGAACAAATAGGTAATGAAGAGTGTGGAAAATAACATAGGGTAGTATCTAGGATATCATCAAGAACGCTTCCCGTTTAGTCAAGAAACCTACCTTCTTATCCGCTACACGTCTAGTTAAACAGTGCTCACTGTGTCTTGTCGCCGATAGTCCTTTATTCCTAAGTTTTGATTCATTTCGCACTAAAGGGGATAGGACTCAACGTTCGTCCTTATGGGAGCTCGCTGGCAGTGCAGGTCTCTCTAGAACCGGGATTTGAACTCCACATATCTCCCGTGTAAGGTTAACATGTTGCCACTGATCCACGATCCACACGCGATGAATATTTAAGTCAGAAAAGATTAGCACGCTGGCACTTGAGGCTAACTCGGATCTCAACTTATTCGAGACTAGCCACCATTGTGGGACTCTGGTAAGAGCACTACTCAAGCCTAACGCTTCCGGCCTTGGTATGCGCCAAACTAAATGATCACGCCAGGAAGGAAGAAGAATTAATTAAACGAAAATCGTGTAGATGCCACAAAATTATTCATAAGACCGACATCCGCCTCTGGTGTGCTTCCATTGGTGGTGAGCTCTTCAGCGGTTTCAATCAGTCATCCACCATTCACTGAAAAAATAGAAAAAAATCCAAAAATGCAAATAAAAGTTCCTGAATTAGCTGTACTGCTGCTACCAAGAGAAAGCTCCGGTGAAATAGCGGTTATGCATTGTAACAGTATACCACACTTCTTAGTTTTAGCTCCTGTACTAAGTGCATTTTGACTCAGCGTATTCCGAATCTTTGAGCTGACCAGCAGGCTAAATGGATCGCTTTGAAAGAGATTCTTTTTTATGGGTAGTTTATGCGCACCGTAGTTTGCCGTGGCTTTTCTCGAACCACAAGAAACATTTAGAAAGCTTAACTTATTTTCTCAAGCACTCAAAGGACGGACCGATTTATGTTTTCTATCGATGACATTTTTCGCCCCCATAAAGCCATGTATGCCTTCTTTTGACTAAGTAGAATGCCCTTGTACCTTATGAAGTCATATGCCAAAAAGATGACCTTTGTACGTAGATCTGTCGTTATCATTTATTCTTACGGATCGTTTGGATTTGTGACGGCCGCGTTATTTACAAAAAGACAGGTTGAAGCTGCCAAAGCCTTGCTCTAACAGGAAGGTTGGAAGTGATATAATGCACTGATAAGTGTTCCGAATTTTCGGACATGCCCAATTTCAAAGCTATGTATCTTCTGACAATACCGTGAAGAATAGTAATGTTGCACACAGATCCAACAGTCCGTTTCATCCCCATGGCCGACCAGCTGCAGTCATTTTTGTTCCAATGGACTGGAGGCCAAGTACGGGTTTCGTCCTAACTACAGTAGATGACCAAATGAGTCTTTCTGACAAACCATCAAGTACGCAAATGGATATGCAAATAAAAATGAGAGTAAATCAGAAGCTGCGCAGGTTTCAGTGAGAGAGTGATCGTGAGAATTAACTGTGAACTCAAAACTCTTGAACGGCACTATTCGAGTTAATAAATGTTTACTTCAAGTGCTCATCGACTGTTGGTTAACCTAAGCAGGGAACTCTTCTACTCAGTCGACACTCGGTTCATACTGATGCCGCAGTATGTTTACGTGTGCGTCAACTGGTTGAGAATGCTGCATATGCAGCTGAGACATTGATAAATAACAGAATGGCTGTCCCAGTAGCTCCAAGCATAAACGAACGCCGTGCGCAGCATATGTCAGTGAGGTCCCATCAAAATGAGGAGCATAATGAAATCCAGCAGGTTCAAACCTGAAAACTTCAGCTTTTTTGCAAGCCAACTAATTATTTTTCCTTTAACTTCTCATTTGCGTAAACTCAGTGGCGATTCATGATAGATAAAAGCAGCTGCAAAATTTGTCCATTTACTCAGTATGCTTGTTTTATTCGGCAGTGAGCTGGCTATGCCGACACTGAGACATTTACACTGACCGCAAAAAGTGGAATCGATGGGAAATGCACACACCAAAACATAAGTTTCATGTGTCCAATTTGTGCGCTATCTTAATCGTGGTGAAATCGTTTAGTAAATTAGCCAAAATTAACTTACCACTAAACTATCTCTAAACCTTTCCATCTAAAATTTTCAATAAAAACGCACGTGATTCACAGACGCACACTTCTGCTAACGGTACTAAAGACTGTGCTCCATTTTTGGAGGGTGAAAAATGTTTATTCCTGTTCCTAAACATTCTTTGCAATTTAAGCACATTTTATTTTGACGCCAGCTGCAGGTTGACAGCAAGTGAATTCATTCAGTTCATGCACGCTTGGATTCGCCTTCTATTTCTTTAGGTTTTGATATACAGATGACTAAAAGGAAAGTTTGTTCAGACTAGTGTTTTCAGTTCTGAAGTACTTCACGAGTAGTATATTGTGTCGTGACATTCCACAATGCTAGAAAATACACCTTGCGTGAACAGACAGTTGTTTGTTACCAACAAGTAGTGATATACAGCGTTTGAGAAGCCAGTTATCATTTGATCATTCCATCATTCGACTCATTCGACTCTATCTGCACATATATCGTAGTAATAAAGTAAATGAGTTGCTCGTTCACCGCCATTGCCAGTATCTAATGTTTTTACGGACAACTCAGTTTTCTGGTACGTGACATGCTCAGCAGTGAGCTCATTTGGCCTATTCGTGCAAAGACCCATTTTCGTGCTATCATTTCGTTTACTCCAGTTATGAAGTACATATAATTAAGGAAGTCTGTTTCTAGGCCAACCCAGGATGCTTTGGCCGTTTGGCCATTCATTGGCGTAGTTGAGTACATCATTTTGTTAACACTGAAAGTAAGCCACCAATCTGCGCTTTGTGGAAAATGTCACGCAGTCTTTTTCATAATTGGCGAGGAAGTGAGCAATTGCCCCTCGTGCCGACGAGGAATATTCTCTATGTTCTGTGGGTGGTTTTTTAGGAAATGTAACTTTCAAGATTGAGCAGATACAACTTTTCCCTCGTTTATTCGCGATCCAACTCAGTTTATTTGTTGGCAACTTACTTCACCTAACAAAACTTGTACCCAGTGGTTGCTAATAATTAAGCAGATATTTTATGCTCATAAGATCTCACTAGGGGTGCGCGGTTGACTCATTCAAACAGTTTGACTATTGGTCAAATGATCTTCATATATTCAAATAGCCGCCGATGCTCGTTCAGAACAGATTCTGACTTTTTACCAGCAATCAGGCCGTACGTCCAAGTTGACATGTACAATGAATCAGATTGACGGATGGACCTAAACTCAAAAAATCGTTTGGCGAGCACCGGTTCTGAAATTAGTAACCAAATGGCATAGTATCCTACCCGGCCAAACACATTTGATAAGAGCCAATAGGAACTGAAGTCCTCAGCTTATTGAGAGTTTCGGGATACGGTTGCATATTTTCAGTAAAGAAGACCGAAATCTGCATTAAAAATGCCTCAGATAAAAAGAGTTTGCACCTTGCCGAATCAAAGTAAACTCCCACTTTAATAAATGGCCACAACCTAAGCTAACTTAATCGGCTTTATGCTCACGTCGCCTGCAAAGTACCACCGTTTAAATTGAAAACACATTTCTGTCGGTTTTTTGCACGAAGAAACTGTAGTCTTCACTTTCCTTCCTCAAAGATTAGTTTCACCATAACATATGTTCAGCTGTTAACCTGACTACACAAGGCGAAAACTGGTCGATTGGATACTACGTTAAGAACTGCTTGGCACTTGCCTCAGCGTCACCGACTGTGTCTTCCCCAGCTACCTTGTAACACGTTTCTCTGGACACAGAACTCGGTAGTAATCTGAGGGTTTACCTCAGCTCGTTGCGTCTCTGCCAGAAAAAGCACCGTTTTGCAGTACGTTTTACAATTTAATTATCAATTGCCAGTTATTTAGTGCATCGTCGTAATGAACAGAGCTACTCTATCGTACGGATTTGCTCAAAATAGTGCAGAAAAAACCCTCGTAGGGGATTTCGGCACAACTCTGAGGCTAGTAAAACTAGCGTCATCCAAGTAAAAACTACCAATTTTGTTGATTTCACTGACTTTGCCATAGCAGCAAAAAGAACGCCGAATTAATCTCTTTTTTTCAATCAATGATATTCTTCGGCTACCCGTGTTCTTGCCTTTTATTTCACTTTTGATGTGCGCTGAATAGTTCGTTGCTTGTAATATTAAATCGATATGGATTCTTACTGTATTTCCCAGACAAGTTAATGCCGAATGGGGAGAAAACCATCCACGTGCACTGTGATGCCCCAGAGTTCTCCTGAAAAAATAAAGCTCTGATATTTTCGGATATCCGTGTCGTTTTCCACACGAATGAGGTCATGCTGATTGTGTGCAGTGTGCGACATTTATTTGGATTGATTAGTGGCGGTAAATCAAAACGTTTCTAATAACAAGTATGTATTGGCATTCTTTCACAGATAATCAGGTTATTTATCACCAAATGAAAATCAGAACATTATAGGATCCAAGAGTGACCTCTTGTCTGCCGGTTCAAGCTTTCCCTGGGCGTTTTTCCCATGAAAAACAAAATGATTACCAATGTCACGATAAGCTCCAGGGACGGCTGGATAGATTTCTGCATCCCAGGGGTCTTCAAAATCGCGTAATCTAAGTGAAGTCTAGGAGAAAGGAGAAGTAGACGCAGTGCAAAGGAATTTACTAATAGATGCACTTAAAATTTTCATTAGTAGCCACACACTCAAAACGCCGATCATTCAATAACCTGAGGGCAACAGTTGACACATTTGAACAGTTAACTCCACTAGGATGTTGAGAACTTAAGATGTTTTATTCAATCAAATGACAGCTGAAATCTTGCCATTAAATCTCACAAAAAATCATGTAGAGACAAGATTTCCTCGTAAAATTATGTACCTGCATGAGTTTTGGTTTTTTTCTGTACAAGTTCTCGAACTGAGTTGACCGAGCAGTCATGATAGTCCTAAACCTAATCTAATCGTTCTGGCTACCATCATCTTTGTAAACAGCACCGTCAGTTGCGCAAACACTTTCACACTACATGTCAAAACAGGCAAAGGAGAATTCAGCCCAGAGACATTTCATACTGTTTATTCTATGAATACCCGTTCGCACATTTTGAATATGAACTAATAAACCGTCCAGTTTAGAGTCCTCTCTTGGATACTCTTGGATTTGGTTAGACTTCTGGATTAACTATCTGCGAAGACAGTACTTTATCTTGGGATTTGGGACTCACAAGGTCATGGGCAATATGGTGACAAAAATCCCGTTCAATGCCTATGCACAGCAAGTTGAAAACTGATCAGGTGCATCGGGCCAATATGACTTAGTTGGCCAGATAAGTGATTTAGTTAGTCATCTGTGATAGCCACATTCCTATTCCATTCTTGTGTCACTGCTTTTGTTTACCTAGGCGTCAGTACTTGTATTCCATCAGATAGTTAATTATTGTTGAACGTTCTCTTTGGTACATTTTTGAGATAGTTAATTATTGTTGAACGTTCTCTTCGGTACATTTTTTACTATCCTTCCGTGTTTATGTAAACGGCTTTCGAGTTTTATTAGTTACCAAAGTCAGTTTCCTGTTGCTATCAAAGTCTGGTTTTTAAGAGCAAATGCGCAATATCAGATATATATATATATATACTTACCACCAAAATTGGGATGCCAACAAGGACGAGACACAGAGCGACCAAACGGCGCGACTTCATACAAAACATGAATCGGCGTTTTTACTGTTTTTCCTCATTCCTCCGTTCGTAAACAAAATCTTGTATATATACTTCCATCAATGTGTACAATATGCTGGAGTAAACAGACATGTCAAACAACTACCCAGGACTGCCAGTGGCACTGACCACACCGAACGTACCAACATCGGCTGTTCTACTTTGGAAAGTATGAAACAGCCGTCCAATCAGGTGAGGTAGTTGGGATAAAAAGCTTCATGGGGTCTACACTTACTTTTCTTTATTCTCACTCCGTCCTTCTCAATAAAAAGACCTCTTGATCGGGGTTAGGAGGCTTCTGAGCGTGTGAGCAAGCCCATGCGGCAGTCCATCTTTCGCCGGGTTAATGGGCTGTCTGATTGAGTGGTTGCCAATTGTGTGCAGCTTTTAATGCGGGCCGGTATCTCTATTGTATGAATGCAAGTGCTCACCTAAATCGGACCACTCGATATAGATGTCACTGTTCAGGAGAAAATGTTACTAAAAGGTTACACTCCATGCGTATAAGTTAAGAAACACATGAAATTGTCTACAGTGAGCAGCAACAAATATCCGGATGTTTAAAATCTGTCCAGGACCATTCAGATGTAAATGAATAAGCGTACGAGAAAACCCATTCGTCAAGTTCCGTGATCCAAACTGCTTCAAAATAACTTGAGTGCTAACTTTGCAAACAAGTTCCACACCGCCATATAAGCCATTTTCCGCCACTGCTAATATGTAAATTATTTGTTTGTCCACTAGAAAAGTGTAACAAACAAATGTAACGAACCAAACCGACACGTTCACGTTTCAAACTAAGCTTGGCCACTGGCGACTTTATCAGTGCGAGGATAGGTGTATTTAGCCTACGGATATTTAGTCAGGGTTTTGATTCTTACAGATGATTCCTGAACTTGGTTATAGAAACTTTGTGAACGTATTTATTATTAGCGGATCCGTTCCCGCTTCGCAAACTTCACCGTTTTACATTATGGTCCACTGATCCATTAGAAGAGGGGACCACGTTCACCGAAAAGTTGTGCTTACTTTGACAGAGTGAAACATCTTATCGAAATCGATTTGTCAGAAGTTGGTCAGTAATTAATATAGTGATCCCCTAACCCCCATGAATGGACAGGTGTGCTACATTCTGGGGGGAGGTCCTTAGGGGAAGGATCAGCTAAATTTCCTAACTTTATGTCATAATCGAAAGATCTCCGGTTGAATACGAAATTATACAAAGAATCCGCCATCTCCATATCCCCTGTATTTCTGTTTTCATTTATCCCATCTGAAATATAATTAAAGTAAGAATTTTAGCAATAAATACATGATGTCACGGAATGCCTAAGTGACAAATCTTTCCACAAAACCTTACTCATTAAATGTGGTAAGGAGGGATTCTTCACGTGCTTCTAAAATTACTCTACTATTGCTTGTCATTCATCGCATCACCCCCGTTTGTGTTATGTAACTGACCGTCCTTAACTTACGCATCAAGTAAAGGACGTTAGCTACGATAAAGTACTAAACATAAATTAACGGGTAAACCAGCGTTCGCCTGATGGTCAATTGTCGCAACTCTCTTACCGAACGTGGATCAAAATTAGGAAGAATAATCTTTGCTTTGCATTAACGCATAACGGTGGAATGGATAAAACCAGTCTAAACTATCCAACAACTTAGGGTTTCTACACTCATGCATCATTAGAATAACTGCTTTACATTTAACTTAAAGGGTAACCTTACTGACAACCAGCGTAAACTAAAGCCAATAACTTATGACGAAGCGTGACACCTCGAGATCAAACAGCACTTCATTTTTGACCACCGAATAAATAACAGCGCGACTCCAAGTTCACCTCCGTGAATATCACTTAAACGCCAGCAGTAATTAAATATCAAAAGCTAAAGTGAAGTTGAATGTGGGGTTCGAACCACGGACCTTCCGGTCAGTAAATTCGTGCTCTAACCACTTGAGCCATCTCGACGAAGCATGATCAATCAAGATTTGCCTCCAAACAGCCTTTGTAGATTGCCTAAGTGTACGTGCTCTCGTAGAGCCTGTTGGTACACATGCGGCTATAACGAACCCTTAGTTTTATTGGTAATGTGATGAGACTCGTAATTTTCCGGTTAAGATTGTTTCATGTAGATGGAGCTAATCTGCAATGAGAAACAGAGAAGTGCTCTACAGCTTTATTTCTCTTATGGCGAATCATCAACAGACTAGTCTCTACGTCTTAGTCGGGAGATTACAGATTTGAATTTTCTCAGACAGTTGGAAGATGCACGTTGCTCATAGTTCCCAATAAGGATGAAGCAGCTATAAAGTAATAGTCTGGTCCGCGGCATAGTTCGTCCTCACTTACAGGATGAAATTGATATGGGGAGCCTGGAGCAGATAAGTAGCACAGGTGAAATTGTACAACCTGGCTCCCCACAGCTGACTAAGAACAGCTTACTCTGCCAAACATATGCCGCAGTATATGATACCTAAAGAGGTGACCTCTGTTGGAGGGCAGTAGGGCCGAAATTTTGAAAATGTTGAAGCCCAGTAATCCAACGGTACACTTTGCAGAACAATTCAAGATGGTCACTTTAGGACAGAAACCTCTCATCCAGAAGGCATGAATTAGAAAAAGAATTATACCTTCAACCAAAAAATTTGCCCTTGTTGACTGTGCTTCAGAAAGGAATTGATTAAGGCTGTTTTTCTAATTGCACGTATTCATTTTCAATAACCAGTATGATTTTGTCACCACTTTTTGAGGAGTAGGACATCCAGAAAATACGGTTTATCACGCCGTCCAATTCTAGAATATCAGCACATGCCGGAAATGGAGATTAACTTCTTAGATAGCAGTATCAATAAAGAGAAATTGTTACTTTACTGACAGTCGCCAATGCATTCAACTGTTAGCGCATAGCTGCATCCACCATCGTGATCCGTCAGAGATATGGAAGTAACTGCTACAAGCACAATAGTAGGATAAGGATTCGCAAACAAAAGCCCTGAAACTCATGCCAGTGGCATTACAGCAGGATTACCTTTGCAGACTTTGAGTATTGCATGTGCTTATACTCATTGTAATACATAAAATAATAGCTTGTAAACAACTGCTTTCATGCCTTTTCATCAGGCCAGTTCAGCTGATAGATTGGAGGTAGGTGTCGCGCAACGATTTGTACAAAACAAAGATACTGTCTCATCAACATTATACTCACCAATCCAATAAAGGGCACAATGGTTGTTGCCCAGATTAATTTGGTTGTCGAATAAACAACAGGTTACTAGATTCCAACCAAACTGAAAACGGAAGAGCGCTAGTTACCCCTTGGTATGGACGCCACCTACACAAGCCTTGACTAGACTATTTGATGGACTTCACGGAAGTTGTCCACCGATTCGTGACCCTAACCGATGGTTGCAGACATTTTCTGATATAAAATTGTCACAGTCAATGGCCGCCCCATGTCCTTGAGCTAGTTGGTTTTGAAAGTTCCCAGGAATATTGTTTTCCAAGTGCCTTCGCCAAGTGTCCCTCACCTGCCTTCTTATTCCCTCCTTTTAATCCCTTATTTTACTGGCGGTTGCTCCACTGAAGAGTGGTAGGGGCCAGTGTTCAAAGATACGGTTCGTCAGTGAAAGTGATGATAACAATGATTACGATGATGATGATGGGTGTTGGTGGGCTACTTAACAGGTGGTGATAGACGGCTGAAATTTACCTGAGTCTGTTGTTAAAAACAGTATTCGTTTACATATTAGTGTTTTGCAAATTAGTGTATTTCGCGAATGGCATCGAATTTGGGTTAAACCGGAACATACCATTGAATAAGACTAGGGGACGACACCTAAGGGCAAAACCAGTTGTGGGCTGTCGAAGAGTTTCCAGCAACCTGAACAACAGTGTTTCGCCATCATCTATTCATTTTAACGACGGCGAGGAGATAATCTGTCTGAATTACACCTTCTTCAGCTGTTCTGAGTGCCCGAGGATTTATCCTATGGCACACTATGAGTCGATGCCCACCCGTCGAGATATGCAGCTGGTCTGGAAAACATCAAGCCAAGTTATTATGCAGCTATTTGATTTGATAACCGATACCACAAAAAACAGTGTGAGGGACACCAGACAGCTTCTCTATATTCAGCTGTCATTCGAACGTGACATGGCTTCAACAAATAGCTGCTTGAATAACTATTTGCTACGGATCTTCAGCGCAATATCAACCGGAATACGGTTCACTAACACCTAATTGCTCACAGTGGCTCCAAGAATGAATTGCGATCCATGAGACCCTTTTGTGGTTGCCCTAGAACAAACCTCATTTGAAATGATGTATTTATTGGGGTGGGTTAAAGCACCTGAGCATACCCGTTTTCAGGATGGATCCCATGAGAAACCTAGCAGTGCCGAAATCGCTCCACCAGCTTAGGAAAAATAATACGTTTAACTGTAAGACCGTAACCGTAATTTTTTCCTACGTCTCCAGGGATCCAAGGGCTCTATGGAACATGAGAGTCCTTTCCTACGTCTCCAGGGATCCAAGGGCTCCATGAAACATGAGTCTCAAAACGTATTCTCCATTAGACACTTTGGTGTACCACCCGTTTCAAGAATAATCGGGTTCTTCCCCAAAATAATTCAAATATCCTTTTCCTGGTTCAATGCACGGAAAATATGTATGGATAAAGATTTTAACATGTAAAGTTATGTTACTTATTTGAATTCCCAATGAAGACTAACATGGAAAAGTTTGCAAGTTGATTTGTTCATCGAGATTGGTTATTGAGCTGCATTCGCTATGCTCGACATATTGTCTGGCGAACAGACCAAAAATCAAACAAAGTACCCATGTTCTGCAGCATCGTATCCAGGGAAAAGAATGGCACTTCTCTACGCAGTTGTCTTCGAAGAAGGCAAAAAGAGTTACCTGGGTAATAGTGGATGTTCTCAGACAGACCGACCAACCTCAGCATGGCCCAGTTGTTGACGAATTTGCCTAATACTGCGAGGTTGATAGTGTGGAGCCCCTCCAGTTTAACCCATCCTATTGCATTTATGATCCCGAGTCATTACAGCAACCTACATCTGATGCAGTCAACGCTAGGCACACACGCTGTCGCTCAACTGTGCTTTTCTGAACCCACCAAAATTTGCACAGAATATGCTTCTCCGGTAGAAATTGCCGTTCACACGCATCTTTATGCCTAAACTGATAGTTGGGTAAACTGGAACCGCATAATACAAAACACGATAATCTCCGTCAACACACAGCGAAGGGGAGAGAATACCTCTCCAGGGGTTATATTTTAAGTCTTATCTGAGTGGGAGGATGTTTGTCGCATTTCAGAAGGAATCCAATTGTATGAAGCCAGTACGTTCAGCCAGTAGATTTTGGGACATTCAAAATGACACAAAATCAGCTGGAGAGCTCAGATAGGCCATAAGCAAGCCTCCCTATCTCTCGCAGATGAATTGCTAGCCCAAACTAACTTGCCCTTTCTTCGTGAAATAGTATGGATCTCGCATAACGGTTCCAGTTGTTATCAATTAGCCGAAGCCTGTGTAACGTTGATTTGCATACTTCACTAATGCTGACTGTCACATGCATGTTCCCCATGCTCGTTGCTCACCTGTGATTTAACACTTGCCACGGGTGTATTGCCATACATTCAGAAGACTAGGAACGACAGTGTGCTTATTGTTCCACCGCTTTACCGATGATTTCAACAAACTGAGTGGTTTTGCTCGCTCTCTCACGTTGCCTATCCCATGAGACCTAGGGCTCGAAACACGCGCGTAAACTAGGTTTCCTGTAAGGATATCCAAAAGCACACACATGAAATGCCACTAGGTTCTCACAAATGCCACTTCTTCTCTTGGAGTAAACAGATTTCACATATTATGCTAATCAGTTATGTCAGTGCTCTGCTAGAAATGAGAACAGGCTAAACATGTTGATGATTCACGTGATTTTGCCTTGGAATAATGATACTGTTGTTTTACGTGCTTCGGCTTCCGAAAATCAGGGTGTTTTGAGGGCCAAAGGTGTTACGGCACATTACTCCTGTTTGTATATTTTGGAACATTTGACAACGAGTTCGTTACTAACTATCATTTCAGTAATGGTAAACGTTACAGGTCGCTTGAATCAATATGACACCGCAAAAAGTCGATCTCCTGTGGGAGGAATAAAGTTGTACGGTGCAATGAATCGCGCGTAAACCAGGAATGTCAGCCGTCTTGGAGACCACTGTAATGACTGAAAATTTCTGTCAAACCGTTTTGGAGTAAGACTGCAGTTGAAGACAACGCCAAGACAATTGAAGCACTACTGCTGACAACGATAATATTGTTGCAGGCGTTTTTGTTACGCCTACTACAAACTAACAGTAGTGACAGGTCACTCTGTAACATCATCTGTCCCGTGTAACCCAAACGGTCTATACCACCAAGCCTACTAGATTCGGCTCAGGTGTTTTAACAGACCTGTTGCGATTAGAAACCGGCCGATGACTAACAAATCCTGGCCAATCTTAATAATATGCGGAGCAAGTAATCCTGTCGGCGCATCGGTCAATCTTTGAAATCTGTGTATTTTCATTCTACCCATGAGGCTAATTTTCTGACAGTGCATTCACCAACCTCCTGCTCAAAGTTATATGTTTTATCGCAGTTACAACAGTCGATAGCCTGGTATAATAACTTGATTGTTTTAAATAAGATTATCTGATTTCATTGTATCCGATCGATGCAACAGAGAACAGCTCAGAGGTTGGAGAAATCCCGGATTAGTACATATTACGTAGATCCGCGTCATGTTTTGTTTCTATAAATGTGTGTTTAATCTTCGTGCTCACCGTTTGTTGATTAACAGTAAGCAGGAGAATCCACTCCAGTGGGCCCCTAGTGGTCCGCTTCAGAGAGGGGCAGCTGTAGCGAAACGAATCACTGATGAACAGGTAGTTTCTTTTCTCTACAAGGCGTCACAGTAGACGAAGCGTACACATTGCTGCAAACTTTGCAAGTAAGCAAAAATGTTGAATGTCACTTAGAGGCAGCTCACTTTCACGCAAACACCATGTTCACCCTCACAAAGTCATCCTATTACACACAACTTTTCCCAGCGCCTCTCGTTCTTAGATGTCTCTTCTAACTTCCAAATTTTGTCTCACAATTTTTTCGCGATAAATAACCATGAGTGCTATATGCGAATACAACAAACTAGGTTTATGTATTGCTTGAATAAGATCATGCCATACTCTGGTTCGTATGTTTACCCTGTTTGTCTTCTTGAGCGATTGGATATATTGGAGACATCCAGCCTTGCTCTACCTAATTTATAAACCTATGATAGGATAGTTTCTGTATTAGTAGCATACGGTAGCTGATAACAAGCCATATGTCCGGTATGAGCCTTCAAGACTTTTGTGTAAACATTGTAATCAGTAAATCGGAATGCAACATGAGGACTCAGGTTGTATTTTTCTTGAAATTAATTCCTGATGAAATGGGTATGATTTTATCACGTTCACTAAAAATGCCTGATGTATTCGACATTCATCTTGTATACGAGGTTAACTGCTTATTTTTGCGAACTGAATGAAGCAGTTATTCATGTCTTTAATAGTATGAGTGATGAAGGAAACAGACAAAGCAACCATTCAGTTTAAGGGAAAGGTTTAAAACGCCTCCACACTATTCAGACTGCTTCAGGAATAAGCTACGCCATCTGCAAATATTTGCCGCGTCTTGTGAGGTTAGCCTTGCTGAGGTACGCTAGAAAGGCTTTCGGAGGAATCGACCCACCTATGGTAGATAGGGTAGTCATCTTCCATAGGTTACCCCATAACAACACCTAGTTGGCTTGTTGGAGGTTCGTATGCTTTGCACAGTCGTTTTCGCCAAACCAAGTTCTGGGTGCAAAATGATCTGAATATGGCTAATCTACTGCCTTGCAGCAAAGCGCTAAAGTTACAACTAGTAAACTCATTCCTGTTTTCAACTGCTATCTTCGTTATTGAGCATCTTGGAACGACACGCTTGGTAACGCTAATGGACCTATGCAGCCAATGATACAGGAGCTCCAGAGTTATCCTCTTTTCAGCGCACTCTTTTCTTGATTCTCCTTCACTGAGCTTATTTAAACGACTCAATGTGGCACCCTTTGGAATGTTTCATATACTAACCTACTTTTGCGGAGGAACGGATAGGCAATTTTTTGTGCGCTGCTGCTGAGATAAATGTGGACAACTCAGATGAGTTAGATAGTCCTGAGAGGAGCACATTGATTTTAAGCCCTTTAACGCACTGTTCCTCTCCGCCAAGAGGAAAAGCGGGCTTATGATATTACCTAGATGAAAATTTCGCAACTAAATTATCCAGCTTAGAAAACATTTATGCTTTAGTTCCCAGTTATTTTCAACCTTTCTGATTAGTTAAACAGCAGTAGGCGTAAAACATATGTGCGCAGAAGTGTAAGATGCCTGGTTCAAAGATCTATTAAACATTGCCACCTCGAATAATTCGACCAAAAACAGGGGGCGAAAACAAATGAAACGATAACGTTCATATACCTGACAGCCAAAGGCGTAAATCAGACCGGTCACAGGCCTGACTGACATTCGTTTCAGAATACCGAAACTTGATAGGAACTCAGAGTATCTAGCTACTGGTGGAGACATTTTGATAAAATTGGAAGTTGATCAGGCAGCTGTTGATCTTTTCGATCAGCTTGG
Organism: Clonorchis sinensis; assembly: GCA_003604175.2. Classification (NCBI taxonomy): domain Eukaryota; kingdom Metazoa; phylum Platyhelminthes; class Trematoda; order Opisthorchiida; family Opisthorchiidae; genus Clonorchis; species Clonorchis sinensis. The sequence goes on from CM030369.1 coordinate 20,120,605, forward strand.
CCCTCGACTTTCGAGTGATTTGTCGCCAATAGAAGAAGCATAATCAGTGAGCGCATAACCAGTAAAATCATAACTAATCTGGTGGGTATTGAAAGTACAGAAGTGAAGGGAAACCTCGATTATCGTTTTGTTTATATTATATGTCGCTTTCGTAAACAAACAGTGTTCATAGACCCTCAAGACGCTGACTCCACAATCACTTTGCTTCGAAAGTAGAGCCGACTTCACTTTAGTTTCGCATCTACGATGTATGTACGATGCCATTTGAAACAAAAAGCGTGTTACTGTCAGTCTGCTATGTATGTGGCTGCTCAAGATGTAGTTGATGGTTCCATGATAAAAATCCGTTTTAATTAAATGACTATGCTTGGATTAAACAAGTGCAAGACTGCACAGGAAGACATTCGTTGGCTGCTTAGAACCAACTGTGACCCAACTGATACTAAAAGAATTTTGACATCCATGTCTCATGTTTTTAGATAGGAAGGGTAGTGTCTGCCAATCCCAAGCTCTTTTTTGTCCTTCCACATACTATATATGAGTTGCTTGCTTCCAAGTAAATAAAAGCCCGTCGAAACCATCGTTTTGCCTTTCTTGGGGATATTATTTTTTGTTATTCGAGTGCATCATTTCACATCCCGCCGTGAACCTGTTGGTGCGTTGAGCGTCATTTTTGGCAGCTTTCAACAGGTCTCAAAATATTATAACGCTTACAAACATAAGAAAGTTGTTCAATTAGTTTACAGAGCCTGCTGAAATATGATGAGACATAGCTTAAGCATCTCGAAATTGTCAGGCAAGACTGGCACTTCAACACAACCCTGTTTGTATAGTTGCTGAAAACCATGCAAACGCTCACTATCAGTTTGGTCCCCTTAAGGTCACCAGGTTGGTGTAGACCTCGAGCTTCTATCAACTTCATTTCCTATGTGTGCATTATATTTACGTGTTTTTTAGCATACGGGAATGGCGAACTTTAATCCCGAGATATTCGCATGGTTATCGGGGATGCAGAACTCAAAACAAACTCAAAACAAGAATTCCGGACTGTAGATTCTTGCAAATTTTCCGTTAGCAAAAGACGTTAAGGATGCGAGTGAACGAGATAAATTCTCACCACATAGTTCGGTCAGTTTTCTTATTCAATCTCGTTTGTTTCGTGATGGCCTTATAACTATCCTGTAAAAAATCAAGATGGTTCCAGTAGTAAATAAACAAGTTTCATTTTTTGAGTTCCCGATGAAGCACAGATTGGAAGCGTTAGGTAAAATAATCTAGGCCTCCAGTGGTGAGGAAATTTCATCTACATCCATACTGCTAAATCCCATCGGGCATTGAAACTAATGGATTGCGAAATCCTGTCGGTATTTACGATCCGCTTCTTCCTAAAGAGTTCTACATGTTGAAACGCGCAGACGCAACTTAGATTCCGTTGAGCCTGTTTTTGTACCTTTCATTGCATTACGACATCCCATAACTCACACCACGCAGATACACTAAACACAGAATCAAGCCTGAAAAATGATTGATAGTTGGTGGCCTGTTGGGCGAATTCGGACCACAGAAGAGTTGTCGGTTTTGCATCCTCACAATATAGGCAAATTTATTGTCGACGTATCCTGAGCTCATTCAGTGAACATCAAAACAGGGAAAGTCACAAAAACTCAATTCATTAACACCGGCTGCCGGATTTCAACAGGTTTCTGAAATTAAAAAGTTGCCTACCTATCTAACTTCACTGAAACGTGGTAAAGTGTCTTATGGATTGGAGCCAAATGGACATCCTAAAAGGTTACTAAAAGGCCTGGACGCGGTTGCTTATTCTAGCCTCTTCTTCCTCCAGTGTCACTCAGGAAATACACTCATTTGCGCACTGATTTGGGTTTGACAGAAGACTCAATTGAATCCAGCGAAATCTCTGCTTTCTGATGTTTTTCCGCAAACTTATGAACAGTATGCGCACGACATCTAGAATATCTGACCAAATAAACTATACGGCTGCTTCTGTGCAGCGCGTTCAGTTAAAGAACATCGTAAAAGAGTCATTCAAGTGGGATTCAGAGGAGTCCCTTGTTAAAATTAAACTGGTGAGTAAATAATTGCATTCCAAAAATTTTCCAGTTCGAGTTCAACTAGAGTTTAAACTGGACAGAAACTCAGGGACTGCACTTAGAGGATCAGCCCGAGGAAGGTCGAAGCGGTCATGGGATGTCGAACAGCTATCAGCAACTTTACTAGTAGCGTGTTCGGTCAAGACTTTCTATTTCAGTTTTCGTAAGCTAAACCTGCTAACATATTGGCAGATCTCGTCTTCAAAGCCTGTGACTGCGGTGAACGTATCGGGCCAAATTGTGACAAACCTGTTGAGCTGAGTTCTTTTGAAACAAAGGGTACACGAGAACAACCCTCTGATGCAGGGTACCGGAAATCATGACAGAGAGATTCACTTCGGTAGCTCGTTACTCAGCCAGTTTTGAGGAGACAGCGAGAATCGCCTACCTGCTTTAAAGGTCCAGCAACTCGTTGGCCATGCAAAAGTAAACAAAAAGGCATTAAAAATGAACTCGCTCTTGTTGAAGTCTTATCAGGCTCTAGCAACCGTCTCTATGACTGATTAGTAGATAAGACATCTGGAATAGAAAACAAACAGAAACAAGTATGAAAATGATTAACTGTAGTGACGCGACAACTAATATAAAACGCGATCTGCAGAGAACCTACATCGTGTTCCTATTCACAAAGCGTAGCCTAGAAAGACGAGCACGAAGGAGGTTGGGGAAATCGGACTTTGAGTTTTTGGTTCATAATGGGAATACTTAGTTGCACTACAAATCCATTACTGGAAACGTCTAGCATCGTCACCACTAAGGGTGGCTTTTGTTGGGAATCAAGACCTTTGCCAAGGCTTAATTTAGTGCCTAGAATTTCGTTATTAGTGGACGTCAAGTCAGGTGTTTTTGTTCGTGTGTGCCTTTTGTATAGTTGTTATTGCCCACAAAGACCATCAAGTGTTTGGGACAAATCAACTATCATCATCTGTAAAGGAATTTGCAAACTACTTATATCGTCATAAAGGTGATGGTGTGAAAAGCTAGTAAAGCAGGGTTTCGGCCCAGAGAGTTGTACTGCTTTTATACTTTGCTCCTGGATACATAGAAAAGCACGAATTAGTCAAGCTGCGTTGGAATTAGTCCTTGACAAAATCTTGAGCTTAGCTGCTTCAGACTTGATGGACTGGCTGAAACGGATTCGGGGAAAACTGCTGGCGAGTGAGCTAGAGCATTAACGATGGATAGTACCTACATGCACAACGACATTATAGATTGGCCATGATGACTATGCAGCCGGTTCCACAGAAAGAGAAACACACTTCATCCGTGTGCCTTAGATGTACCACTAAAGTGGGACTGAAAAATCTTCGGAGAAGAGTGGAGAAAGAGGACAAACTTACAGCTACAGATTGCCTTCCGCCCGATGAGCTACCCGCTTTTTCTCCTCTGAATGGTAGGGAGGTAAATACAAACCCGTTGCACAAACCTGATGTACGAATTGGTTTTCTGCGTTTCTGTCGTCTGCTCTGGACCACCCCCACCAGTTATATGTTACTGAAGAGAAGCTTATCAGCTCTTAACTTTGCTCCACATCACAGGGTAGTGATGAGTAGCAGCTTGAATTTGAATGGTTGAACGTTTCTTCCTTGAGCTGTGAAATCTAGGTAAATGGTTTCAAAAAATAAATTACCCTGCGTTGGGTGTTTTGCCAATAGATGGTCTCAGAATTTGTTGATTAAACGACTTATGCTTCGGACAGTAATCCTGTAAAAGTAACCACTCCATTGTAGTCTGAGTTAATCGAACTGACCACCAAATGGTCGTTGTAATCGCCTGTCCTTTAGGTTGCCCCTGTCTAGACTTACGATGGAATGGCATGTCCACATGCGCGCATAAAGACAGACAAATGTCATCCTTGCCACGGCGAGGTACTCACATGTGACTTATTCGGGTTGCCCCTGTCTAGACTTACGATGGAATAGCATGTCCACATGCGCGCATAAAGACAAAAAATCTCATCCTTGCCACGGCGACGTACTCACATGTGACATATTCAGAGATCAGAACCATAGTTTTCATTTTGCTACGGTGCAATTTTGAGCGGTCCACTGTACGAGGATCTGGAAAGTATCCGAAGAAAAAACAGAATCTGCACTGCTTTACAACGCACAAAACTCGGTTGTGGGCGTTGTGTGTATCGTGATTCATTTGTAAGCTTATTGAACGCTTATTTGTACGCTTATTTGTACGCTTATAGCTTCACAAAAGGAAATACCAACCGCCTAAGGCGATGCTGCTAACATCGCTACCAAAAAAGACCGAGTATGTGGTACAGATACCAGTAAGGTTTATGTCCCTCTAGAAGACTCCATATTTTACCTGCATGTTCTAAAAAAAATAAAGACCGGGGTTGATTCGTTTGAAAATTTGGCCGATTATCCACAGAAAATAAACCAACAGCAAATGTTACTTCCTGGCTTGTCAACAAAAAGTATATTTTATGCTTCGACTGATTGAGCTCTTTGGTCTGCATCAAGAATCCGAGTGATACAACTAACGGGAGCCATTCAAACGCGAATCTATATATATATATATATATAAACCACCTATGTTGTAGTGATTATTTGTTTTCCATAGAATCTGTTGGCATGCCAAACCTATTTACTAATTTAATATTCACCTGGCCGTATCAGATTTACACAATGGCTACTAGTAGTGCTCAAAATTAAACCACATCAGACAGATGCATTTTTAAGCAGTTTAAAAGTTCAAAACGTTAATAAGTAGATTTTTTATCCAATATCTATCTGTGGGGCTCCTTCTCACTGAGGAATCACTGGTTGTTCAGGGTAAAACCAGTGCACTTATGTGGTTTTTGTGATGGCAAGGTTATAATTAACTCGTGTTTGACCCAAGTGCAATTGTCTTCATTAAGTGGACATACTATTAGCACCGGTCAAAGATTACCAAGATATATATGGAGTTACAATGTTTTCTGAGGATTTTTTAGATGATGGAATCACTCTGTACTACAAGCGAGGCGGGTTAATGACACTTAGAAAGGGCAGCCAAACTACCAATCACATGTGTGCAATGTCTCACACTAGCTGCGGTGCATTGTCTCGTTGTTGATTTGTTCACTGAGCGTGAACAGTAGTAATTTAACAGGCAAATGCTCGAAATACCACCTAATTTTACAGCACACGTCCCCTTCAAATTCCCACTTTTCGACTGATACTCTTAAGCACTTGTTTACTGTGAGTCACAAGCTACAGAATACTTATACAAGGAAACAGTTAAAAATCAAACACCGTGTTGAATTATGCAATTCAACGCCAGCTCAACCACCTAAAAAATAAGGGACCCTGTTAGGGAACTTTCTAACAAGTACGTCTTTTGTTGATCTCCTGATGTAACTTAAGTTCTAAAAATAGAAAAGCTGCAGTCGGTCGGCACTTTTGAGCTTCTTCGTTGGATCTTTAAACTCAGATTTCTAGTACTAAGTAAAATGAAGATAAGCAGGCACATGTATTGATTTTTTTGGCCTTAGTTTCGGGATGTTTAACATTAGATATAGCCATCTGTGTGGCGTTCCAAATTTATATCGGGGGATGGGATGTGTCCCTTTGATTCGATTTCGTCTCTGGGCCATACGCTGCACCAAATCTGATATGATAAACTCGGGGTTCACTGTTCTATCCAAAGAAAGAAAGCCATCCGCTTGTTTGCAGATGGTCAGTGAGACATTCAAACCGGTTTTTCCCAAATTCCGAATGAAAATATTTACATATCGTGCTACTGGAGGTCCTACTGCTACACCATCTTTATGGCGGCATAATCCCACTGCATCAAAGGCCTACTCCTCGACTGAAGTCCGCAGTTGATGGAATTATTTGAAGTGCAACCTTGTAGAGACCTACAGTTTTGCGCTTCTGATATAATTTGCAAACGAGTATAATCCACCATCTGAGGGGTGTATTGTTAAACAACCTTTTGATTTTCACACTCACGCTCCTCCAAGTTCACTGATTACCAGGTAGGTTGGGTCTAAAGCCCATAATGTCCAATTAATGTGGAGGAGGTTGGGATTTGAAAAATATCCGACGTGGACCCAAGTCCAGGTAACCCAAACGAAGAGACAGAATGCTTGGACGAGACTCGAATCCGTTAGTGGTCTACTGGGTCAGTGCTGTACTAACTGTGTTACAGCTAACGCTGACTCACGTCACACATGTGCAGACAAATTCCAACTTGGGTAGCCACACCCCTATACAATGGATTACCAAACAATTTTCATCAGCGTAATTAGCGAGCTCTCCGTGCGACGTCCACAACGGTATAAGGTACCGCCAGGTACCTACTGGGGTGGATTGCAAATTAATACAAAAGACTGACAGTTTTTAATTTTTTTAACGTAGACCCAACTACACATGTTTCAGCCCTTCTGATATACGTAAGTTTACGGTTCCCCAATGTCACCAGGTCATCCAGAACAGCACGAAAGGAGCGACAACGGGAGGTCTCGGACAAAGTCGACGAGGTATGGCTGGATGAGTGTAATTATTGTGCCGAAATCTAGAGGGACTGATGGATTAGCTGACACTTTGATGATAAGCAAGTAACTGTTGTCGGCTTCCATTGTTTTTGGTCGGCCATTAGCAAACTGTTGGCTTCTGTGTGACTAAATGAAAAAACTTCTTTGTCTGAATCAAGGCTCTGCATGTAGCACCACATTCGCAACCGCGCAAACGCACTGTACTAATCACATCAAGTGCGAGCGTCGAGTAGCAGACCTAACTGGGATTCAGTTGAGTTGCCGTTGAAATCAATTTGGTTTGCGAATGGATGTAGTTCGCGAAACCTCAGTTCATAAAACAAGAAAAACTGGTGCAAGAACACTCTCTCACATCTATGGTATGCCACCGGATTAGCAACTTTTTTTGAAATTGCGGTTTAATCTCACATGACGTGTCGACTCTAAAACAAATTTCTTGGGGACCGTGATTAAGTTTGCGGGCAAAATCTGTTGAGGGCCCTGTGGGCCTATTAAAAATCCCTCCTAATTTAACCTCTTCTACTTAGTGACAGATTTTTCTATTAGTATCAAACAACCTAATAAGCTGTGTAAACAACAGCGATGGAAATATTAGGTGATGAATTCGAAAATACGGATGTTTCTAATGCTCACAACTTGGCCTCCAATGATACAAAGTTTTTGGAGGCTCAGTAGGGTCTTCGCATCCCATTTCAAGCAGTAATTGAAGGTTAAGATTTGGAAAGGCATAAACTACTTCTTATTGGTGTTGTTTTTAGTAATATCTGTTAGTGCCATTTCTACTGGTTCACCTGAAACGGAGTTTCCGATAGTCTTCTGAGCATCTCATGGGTAAAAGCATAGGGCGAAATCGCCTAAATGCTTTCACATTTACCTCAAACAGTTCAAGTTGCCCATTTATCGTAAATATATAAAACTATTTCTGGAGCTGAAGTGCCACTGCTTGCATCCATTAGTTTGAGTGATGCAGTCGGTAATTTCATACCCACCCAACTGCGCACTAATGATTTCTCCTCGTAACGCAATGAAATGGTTGCGATTCACTTGTCAAGCTCCAAGAACAAATCAACACCCACCTGATCAACAACGAACAAACTCATCTGAGCTACCATTATTTAGGCGCATTACCAATACCATAACCATAGTGATATAAAAGAACGGATATTTTTAGATATTTTCACGGTAAGTTTCCAATCGTAAAAGTATTCGGTAAAAAGCAGGACACTGCAGAAAAACAATATGTGGGGTAATATAGTAATAACTCTAGAAATAAAAACTTATCAGCCTCTGATAAAGTTCACGTCAGGTCATTGTTTCACACGTATGTCAACATTGTTCCACTTATCAGTTCGTCCTCAGCGGCAGCTGGGATGACTTGGTTGTGCAAGTTGAACTATTTGCAAGTTCCCCAATAGACTTTCGGATAAGGTATGGTGGGGTCAGTATAAGATAAGACATGGTTAAATGGGGCAACCAGAACCAAACTCTTAAGGTAACGGTATGCTGCGGAGGGTGTCGGTGCGTTGGGAAGCTGTGAAAGACTCATCAACTCTACTCATGCACTCATATGTTCAACATAAATGAACCACAATCTGGCGGCAGTGAGGACTTACAAACAAATATTGCAACCACTGGGCCACATGTTCATAGTATGGGAGCAGGATTCGCTGTACTTTACAGAAGGCGATAAAACATTCGGTTTTTTGACGTCAGAGTAGTGCGGATTATCCACCCTTTTATTGGTGTTTAAAACAGCGGAGAAAATCCCATCAAATAAGGTGTTCAGATTTTTCGTAGCCTTGGACGGCCACGGATATAAAAGCTGATAAGCTTTGATGAAAACATTTTCTGTGCTCTCCTCTTCTGATGCAAACCAGTCAAAGTGTTCGCATCAGGATGTACACTCTTCAAAAAACAGTGGGGTGAATGCCACTCTACCGGGGAAATCTGACAGGCCGGATAACCGAAAAACCTAATCGGCAATCGTTTGAGGATCTAGGTGAACCAGCCACATTGCTCAAAGTGTAATTGTCTCCGCTTGTTCAAAGTGATAACTCACATGCATTCGGCATACAGCGGTAATGGTATCACTTACACGCTCGCCTTGCATGTCACTGGTCCGGATTTCAAAACCAGCATATCTGTGACTATTTAGTGCCAATGAACCCACAAAAGAGATCACACCGCCTAAACGATTTGCTTACGCATTCTACAAATTCACGATACCAATAGGCATTACTTTCAAAGACGTCGCAATTATTGCACACAGTTTTATTATGCATCTGTATGTTAATTCTATTATCACGGGTAAATCTTGACACTGGGTTAGATCCAACCACTCCAAAACGCCCGCTGATTGCCACGTGATATGCCACGTATTTTGGCTACTTATGGGGCAGCCAGTAGCACAAATGTGTTTGATACACAGATTTTTTCGCCCTAGAGATTGCAGAACAGGTTGCAAATCTGATTTTCTTAACTCGAATGCATCAAAGTGTACTTCTAAAAAATTAACGTCAGTGTTCATCGGAGTCATTATGCAAACTCAAAAAAGCCGCCAGCTCTGTGCTGATTTCCCACCCATCTGGATGACCACTGAAACGGGAGATGTCGATAGATTGAACCCTCCAACAAGACTTGGAATATGACTGCAACACAGGCCGCATCCCACGAGATTTCGAGGCACGTATAACCAAAATGGAAACCCCGGTGAAACCAGTGAAATAACTCTAGTCCTGTTTTTTAACTCTACTGATTTCAGTATACTTCAAATGGGTAGTTTCTCATCGAAACTCAATGAATCTGCCAACACACGGCTGATCGATACTGCATCACAGGAAACAACCCGTTTCATGTGATGATACTGATATCCTAGCCAGCGAAGTAAGCCGGTAGCTGATTTTTGGAGGCACATTATTTAGGTTCACAGACCACGCAGAATTGGATGGCATTAGCGAAATACACTCGTTTGCAAACAAATTTGAAAGCATCACAATAAATTGAGTTGAAGAATATCATGAATGAGAGATTCGGCTGGAGTCTGTCGCTACAACCAAATTGCCATGCAAATGAGTGAGGATGTGGAATGTTCTTCAGTAACCCTGTAAACTGCAGAATACTTCCATTTACGAGACCTTTACATGAAATCGGTCCGGTAAAACTACGATAGAGATACATTCCCAAAGGTGTAATAAATCCGTCCTTACAGTCAACATAGTTCACCTTCTCAAACCGGTCAAGTCAACCTTGACCAAAAGTGAAAAAACTGAGCTCCAAGTATCAGTGTGTGTTGAACCAATGTAACGAATCGGCAACCATATTCGACGCATTGTTCTCGTACGGTTCTCCTGATTGTATAAAAAAAACTATACCGTATCATTGCACAACTAGGCTAGATAACTTGGCAGGCTGAATCAAACTGATATTGCTGGTACTGATAACTGCTTTAGTAGTATTGGCTGTTGTTCACTTTCCTGTCCTAATTCAATGAACACATGTTGACAGACGCTCACTTCTTGCAGGTCACAGTAAGCCAGTCTTAATTGGGTGCTTTTAGGCTGATTCAAGTTGCTCTTCAGTCACACAATTTTCCTCCATTACTTGGTACTTTAAATGGTCTCTTTAAATGACATCTTTTAATGGTAGCTTCCAAGAGGAATTTTCGTTTGCTAGTTACTCAAATGTTAGAAGTTTCAGATCTCGATTGTGTTTTGCAAGCGAAATCACATCTTTGCTGAAAAGCTAACAGGTTACGCGGCTATTCTATCCCTTGCTGCAAGTCATAAGCAGTAGGTCTTTCAAGAAATGTAGAAATATTTAATGCCAATCAACGCCAGGTCACATGATGTAAACTACAAGACTGAAAGGCGAGAGATGCCACATGCACTCTAAAGATAGTCGGAGGCGTCACCTCACTCGTGCAGCGTCAACTTGAATGAATGCGACTTAGAATCTTCCTTAGTTAAACACACATTACTGATGCTTCTCAGAAAATCTGAATGTACTTTGGAGCATTTGAAAGGGAGTACGGCAGTTCAGACTGCGTGGTGTGTTCCCGTACTTTGGTGACCAAACTAAACTGTTATGACATACCTCATTCGGCTATCCTTGGTATGCAAGTCATGGACAATAACCCAGTTTTCGCATAAACTGACATATTTGAAGTCTATTTGAGTACTCTCCTAATGGCTAGCTTTCAGAGGAAGACTACCTTTGACTGCCGGTTTGAAGCTAACATGTCTCCTTTCGAAATGTCGACTCTTGTGTTCCGTTTTACGAAAACCTAGATACATGGTGCGTTCTGGCTTTCCAGCATCAGCCTAATGTTAATAGCAGTTTAAAGTAGTGATTTAAAATGCCACAATTTTCAAAATTCATGCACTTTCAAATGTGAGCACAATGCGAGCCGTTCGTTTTTCCCATAAACGAAATGAAAAACACGACTAGTGCGTTGCAATGCTGAATCCGTTTCTGTGATCTATCGTCAGACGCTTATCTCAAGATAAGCCCAATAGTTTCCGTTAGAACCAAACCTCCATGTAATGAGCGACGGTGATGGATGCATGTTTTACGTCATATGCACGATTCGTTGAGGAGTTCATATCGGACGTCCGACATATCATGCTTTCGAAAGAAGGCGGCAACTTCTTTCATTCCTTTAGGAAACACCTTTGGTTGTTTACTTTATTTAGTTTTTCACGAAAAGTCCCCTGGCCAGCAAGACAATCGGTATTCTTAAATATCCATAAACATACCAAACCACGTCCATGATGCACTTTCATCGATCAAATTGATTTTTCGTCCCTCAGCGTACTGTCTAACAGCGCTTTTCTATTTGAGGTAATATTGTCGAAAGATCAACATAAAATAGAGTGAGAATCATAATGTAACCACCTTTGTTGCTAAAGACAAAAGCTGTATTCACCTATCTGAGCAGTGCTGCCAACTGAGTCCCGATAACTACTTGGTTTCGCTAAGTACCGGTGGATTGGTGAATTAAAACAATAAAGCTTGGATGCTTTCCCGTTGACTTTCCAGGGTAATCTGCTTCCAGATAGGCTCCAGTGAGCCTTCGTTCATTCATCATCTATGGCAGCTTTTGGCTTGTGCAGGCAGCAAATGTTTGCTAACTTCAGCAGCAGGGAACGGAGAATCAAAGTGAACGACCTTCGTGATCTCCGAACCAGGTGGGTGTCTTCTGCTTGAAAGTGATTTTTGCCAAAAGAATGCAACTTGGTGATGGTATGATGAAAAACCTCCTATAACAGTCTTCTGTCATTTACGGAAAAGGCTTTGGTAACATACTCTCTGAATACCTGGGTGTCACTTGCATAAGGTAACCTCCTCATATCACGGTACAGTTGGTGCGACTGATATTAGGTTTAAAACGGCAACTCAAGTTTTACATTTTTGCTGCAACAAACTAGATCACTGACATTCCAGCAGTATATCAAAAGAAACTCTTCTGTTCCTAAATGTATTTGCTGCAGAGTTGGCTTCATTGAAAACGGAGCCCTTTTCCGAATTGTATGGGACGTAATTCCGAACGTTCATCTGATACAAATCTGTCAACGTATTAACACTGTAAAACAGACAAATGTTTACTATAAATAAACTGTAAGTACGGAAAATACAAAAAAAGGATTAGAAAAGTCTCACAGGGAGCCGGAAAAGCTTCTCAAGAATGAGTCACACTAGCAAACAGTGACAAAATTTCGCAAGCCAGATAAGATAAACAAGACCCTTTGAATAAATATTATAGATTCTGTGAATAACATCTGATTTATTCAGCCCATTTAGTTGAGAAGAACTCATTACATTTCGATCCTTGTGGGCACTTAAGTGACTTTTTTGCGTGGTTCATTATTGTCGCTGACATTCTACCGAGGAGTTCCACTTTTTATTTAGGCAACTAACCCAGCAGATGAAAGAACGGGGTGGCTTCAAAATGATTCCACCTTCTGTATTCATCAAATGAATCATTCAGTACACTTAGGACTACAATTCCCTCATTCACGACAAGGGATGCGTTAACTACATCTGAGTTGACCAAACACCCAAACGACTCAACGTCCACCGGTTGTCTCTGACGCTGAGATCAACTTGGTCGTCATAAGCAATTCGACTGCGCGTTAGACTGGCGCTCCTTGCACTGGCATAACTTAATGTGCACCAAACCTTAAAAGTCACTGACGCCTTATTGAGCACCTTCCCTTGTCCATCGCGATCATCGTGCAATAAAATCCGTCGCTTTCTTCCCTCTCGCTTACTAGCCTCCTGTGCTGCACTTTACTGGTGATCCAGAAGCCCTCGCTGCTCATTCTGTATGCTTCTTAAATTCAACGACTGATACACGGTATCGACGCTTTCGCCCAAGCTTTCTGGATTGGGTTTTTTACTATGGTTTAGCGTCTTCTATTCACCCGAAAGGCACAAGTGAAAAAGGGTGTAGCACCGCTCTTTAAAATCTCAGCACTGAGCAGTATGCTTGCCAGTGCGAGGGTTCGCATAAAAAACATCTTAAAGCGAACTGAACTGGGTTCTAGATTTGCCGTGAGCAACCGTTGGAGGGAGATTATTCCAGGCACCAAGTGTCTGAAATGAGAAAAACTGTTATCCTATAAAAGCTCTTACCTTGGATGAACGATGAGTAACTTGTCAGCCAAACCTTGTTCGAACAAGGAAGAAGTAGGTTTGGATTCCCTCGGAGACGACAATACTCCAGGGGAAAGAGTTCAAGCACCTGGAGATGCTTTTGATGACCAACGATTTTAGGCCAGCAGCCATCTTTGTAGCAGCTCGCTGAACACGTTCAATGAGGGTTACGCCTTTCTTGCGCTCTGATTAGACAATTTGGTTTGACTCACATCCTATTGAGTATCCGCAGATCTATGCCAGTAATACGGGCATAGGTGTACCAAATCGTCCGTAGAACAACGAATGTCTTTCGAGCCGATTTTTCATGGTAGAGGGAGAAAGACATGTTTGTTTTTTCTTCCTAATGCATTCTGGTCCATTTTCATCATGCGCGACAAAGGCGTTCGCTGAGTCTCCCCCGAACGACGTATAGATATATGTTTTGTCTTCAGAGGAGGGTGCCATTACGGTGACCACTGTCTTGCAGCGTCGAGCGCTGGCTTCGGAACTTCAGGATTTTAGGCTGTCCGCAAAAGTGAACATGGACTTGAAAGAGCATCTAATAGGCCACTGACGTATGTCAGAAGGAGGAGTGATCCCAAAACAGAGCCTTCAGTAACTCCTTTGGAGACTGACGCAGAAGAAGAGTAGGTCAAACCGACTTTCACTCAGAGTGTTCTATCTGTTAAAAAAGTCTTAATCAAACGTATAATTTCTGCTTAAATCCTGTAAAACTTGTGTTTGTGGTGCAGTGGGAAGGGTGATACTCGATCGAATGCTTTTGAAAGTCAAAAAATATGACATTCGATATGAATCGTATATCTATGTCTTAGGTTAAGCTGTCAATGAATATGAGCATGTTCGTCAAGCAAGAGCGATGCAGAAGGACTCCTTGCTGCGCTTGTGGTTTCAAGTTTTTGACAGTGAGACAATTTATGCTGGTCCATATCCGAATGCGTTCCGTCACCTTACACCGTATGATAGTGAGGCTAATTGGATTGTACCTGCCGGTCATCACTGTTGTAGATTGATGTGACAATCGCTTCCTCACAAAAACATGAAAGTTTACTTTTATCAAGCGACTAACGAAACATCAGGTAGAAATTTTTGCCAGTATGAGCGACGGTTCCCCCAGGATTCTTGGATGAACCACCTCTGGCCTTGAGGCTCCCAAGGGTTTTTCTTTCGCAAGAACTGACAAATGTCCTTTTCCACGGAAAAAAAGTTAGTTAGACGCTGTTTTTTGCTGAGATTGGATATGGCGCGGTTGCTGGGGCAGAATACAAGCCTGAATAATGTTCGCTGTAGGTCCCAGATACCACTATTTACCTCCGTACTGGATCCTTTTCTCTGTCGTCTGTACTTAGCTTTCTGAGGAATAGATGGAACCTCATTCCCAGATGATACTGAATCACTTTGGGCAGCTTCCGGTCCATTCGACTGCGTGCTGGTTCCCTTGGGAGGAGCAGCATACGAGCTTTGTGAACTCTCTGGAAGATAGTTCCGTATGTCTTCGCTACTGAAGCCGGTCCCAGCTTAAAATACTCAAGGAGGATACATTTTTTGAGAAGTCTGCACAAAAAACGTCTGGAATTCACGTTTTAGGTTCCTGGTTGCCCGGTAGCAGATGAACGCAAACGTCAGCACACAGTGGTAACTATGTCCCAGAGCGTCTTTCGTTGGTGATATCCAAATCCAGTAGGTATGATTATTGGACTGCACGGTATCTAGTGTGTTCACCAACATGCTAATTCCAGTTGAAAAAATTTGGTCACTGCCAGTGAAAACATTTCCTCTGGACTCGATGCACATTCACAAGGCCTTTTGAGCGTTACAGTCACCTATCAGCAAGGATGCATGCAACAGCAAATGGAGAAGAGCTGCTTAATTGTTTGTGTGAGGAACAGCCTGTCTTCCGGCGGAGTTGGGGGAAAACTGCAGACAATGCTGAGAACAAGAAAATCGGTCAAACGCAGTGAAATCTAAGCTAATCGTGCGTCAATAAAAGGTGCGAAAGGGGCGTCAGAGAGGATAATCGAGGTGGGTATGGCCACATTTTAGCATAAAGCACCCCCACCAGCCCTCATGCGTTTTGAGTCTCCGTTGAAAGTCGAGTAACCTTCTACCGAGATCTCCGAGTCATAATTGGCTGGTGTAGGCCAGGTTTCTGCGAATGCAGTTTCGGACTGTTATTTCAAGGCAAGCCGTATAGTGAACATCGGGAAGCCTGTTGAATTGACTGCGGCAGTTTGCGGATAGGCACTTTAACACTATTTCCGCTGCGTCCGAAGATGGGGAGCGGTGCGGTGTCGTGCCACCAGAGACATCATCAGATTTAATCGTTTTACGACGGGTTTGATTCCAAGGCATTGAAGGATCTTTTGAGGCGTATTTGTTTGCTTTCTACTTTGGGACTTCCAATTCCTGCTTTTCGCTTGTAGGGTTATTATCACCCTCACACTGGTTTCGGCCCTTTGGTTTTGAAAAATGCGGTTTCTCCTTTCGTGACCGAAACCTTCGGTGGTTGCTGCGTCTATCTTGTGCAACGCTAAGTTTTATACATCTAATTAGGCGCTGTTTGAGGATTTTCGGTGAACATGCTTCTGTTCTGCTCCTTGAGCTTTCGGGTACGAGTTGAACGTCAAGGTATTTCTGCGAAATCCTGTCGGGTTGCTCGTGTTTTGAATGGAACCATCATGGAGTAGTTTTCCTGCTTTTGAAGAAGACTGCACCTTATATTCAGCAAGCAGCTTTCATATTGAGGCAGGTTTACGTGACTCATTCGACAATGGATAATTTCCGCTTCATGTTTGGCCGGACTCCGAGCTCATCAATAATAAGTGCGATCAGCTTGATGTATGTAGGATTTTCAAGTGCAGTGTCTTCGGATATGTGGTTTGGCCCTCGAGGTCATGAGTGACGACTAGATCCACAATCAGACTGCCAACTTTTGACGGAATGGAGCTGCAGGCTAGTGGTTTCGCATTTACAGAGGAATCTCCCACGATTGTCCTTGATACAACTGCCTTATGAGATAAAAACGTCCTGATTAACTGGCCAGTGTCTCTTGGGTTCTTGCAGCGGTCCTCGACGTTCATGTTATCTCTTGTGTCTCATCTGTTGGAGGAATTCATTACTTGTTTCAGCACAGCTGATTCATTCCAGCTTAGAGTCTGTGGCTTAGATGTGGAGTTGGGCACTGCGCCTTAATCATCCACTAAGGAATGAGCCTCTCTAATTCCAGCTACGTTGGATGCTCTCTCCTGGTGAGGCGTGCCTCACCCCAAACATCACTGGCTTTGGTATTCGACAGATCTGCCACGGATGATTGGAAGCTGTAATCTGAAGCGGTGGTCAGTTGAATCAGCGTGCTTCTGAGAGCACAAGATTCCATAACCACCATTGGGTTGGTTATAAGTTTTGAATCGACCAATCTGTTGCCAAAGAGAATGGCGTTTCTTGCTTCCCCTGTAGAACCGATTTGACTCTGTTTTCACACCTCTGGAGGGCGATTCTCGGATGATGATGATGATGACGATGATGATGATGATGTTGATAACAATAATAGGTTCATTTTTCAACTTGTAGGGAACATGTCATTTGAGGTATGATCGGGTCGTTACAACCTGAACTCGGCTGGGAAAGTAAAACCAACGAGACATGCTTATTGCGTAAAAATTTACTGCAGTTGTGGGAACCAAAAAACCAGGACAATGAAGCATGAGGTATGACTAGTTCAATGACGAGGTCGGTTGACATGAACTAAAACTGAAAGATCGTTGCTGGCTATGAGTGACATTTGGCGGTTAAGTAAATGGCCATGGTAACAAAAACCGAAAAGGAGATGGAGACGAAAGGATTCGATGTGGAGACAAATGGCAAACTTCGTCTCAAAGATAGGGTTTACACTGAAACCAAGTAGTCTCACTGATGTCACTGTTTCAGGAAGTCAGACGTAAAGGCTAGTTTCAATGGGGAGATGGGTCAGTGCATAGGGCCAAACGAACAACGTAAATAAAGCTGGACTTGTGGCAAGCCGATATTGCAGCGGAAAACCAGGTCGGTTAAATCCAAACG
Organism: Clonorchis sinensis; assembly: GCA_003604175.2. NCBI lineage: Eukaryota > Metazoa > Platyhelminthes > Trematoda > Opisthorchiida > Opisthorchiidae > Clonorchis > Clonorchis sinensis. The sequence continues at coordinate 20,137,924 of CM030369.1, forward strand.
AAAGTTTCAGCTGGTTAGAACGAACTCGTCCTAGAGGCGGTTGGGACGGGGTGAAAAATTTGTTCGTAGTTGCAATTACAGGCTCGAGTGGGCGACAGGTGACGGTCGAGTTACAGAAGTGCCATCAGACTGGGTATGACAGTGCCATGCCATCATCGCACTGACATACTTCAGTTTCTGGACAGCCACGTAACGGTCGTCAAGGCTGCCGCAATCGGACAGGGGATACGCATTTCCGTGGCAGCTGGATATGGGTAAGATGAGAAGATTGACACAGGTAGAGTCAGGCCGATGTAGAGTTATGGGTAATTTCGATTCATTTGGGGGACCATCTGAGTGTAAACCGGGGACCAGACAGACTAAATGAATGACGGTCATACGGGGCGTTTGGAGCAACTACAGCCGAAGTTTGAAACTCGGGAAGAAGGGTGAATGAGGAAGGAATAGGATGAGAGCAGTAGGGTCTGGTGAGTTCAGGGAGGCATCAGACAAAACGGGCATTATTTGCTGTTTTTTTCGGTAAGCGCATCAAGTCTAGAATATTGGATCATGTTGCTGTTGTCTGATGACCTCCTAAACATGTTGATAAAAGCATCGGTCTAAAATGGTTCCGTAATTTCATTTGTGCACCAATTGGATATTATTGGGCTAACTTGATGAAAGTAGTGTTAAAATCCTCCAAGACAAGCCAATAGTCCCTTGTTTTCGAGGTGGTTCGTGTCAGTAACATGCTATTCTGTTTTCTTTTCGTGGTGGGGTCCCTTTGATCACTCTTGTGGTGTTTTGTATCTTTCTTTTGCTTCCATTATAACATTACGTACTTTGTCAATTGCATAAACGTTTTTTGTTTGAATACTAAAAACTACAAAAACGCGCATTTGTACACTTACACGCAATAAAAACATGGATACGCGCTTCGACTTTCTCTTCTGGTTTCACTCGCGCTTACAGCTGTCGCGAGTTTCATATGCTAACTCTGGTGTCAAAACATTTCAGACTATCTTCAGAATTTACTATATGTGAGAACTGTTCAAAAGAAGACCCCTAGACAACCATGATTGGATTATTATTTATAAGCCGACATGGGCCAACGACTAACTATTTTAAAGAGAAAAATCATCAGTGGGTCTGTTAAATCTGACCTCTTTATTATTGTATGCTCAATGTAGCGTTATTAGTTTCATTTCTTTACCACACACTCCCGGTAAAGTAGCCTTTTGGGTAGCCAGACCACTACAAACTTCGTGAGCCCGACGTGACCACGCCTGTATTGTATGAAATTGTGTAAAGGCGCGTTTTTACAGTTTCTCGTATTCAACCAAAAGACGTTTATGCAACTGACAAAATACGTGATGTTATAATGGAAGGAAAAGAAAGATACAAAGCACCATACTTTATACTGTCACCTGTGATCAAACCGTCTTACTTTTCACCGGGTGTTCTTACGAGCTCTCTCAGGATTTCTTAAAAGGTTATTCTGAAGCACTCGCAGTTGGAATGCGAATGTTTTGCTTTATTTCCTATTGACTGGATACATCGAAACAATTATAAATAAGTTGACATTTGAATCAATTGCATTGTAAGGCAATTTTTCGTTGGGTTTAATACTGATATTGAACTCTGATGCGCTGTATGTTCCGGCGCATTTCGACATCTCATTGCACTCCAGGTGTATCGTCCGTTGCCTTGACATTTCTTAAATTCCCAAGTTTCTTCTGTCTCTAGCTGTAAATCCGGCTTCACCTTTGTGTTTATGTGTGCACATGAACTGGGGTTTGTTTGTTTCACCGACTTCAGTCGTTTGCTTTTGAGGCCATTCAGCCTTTTTGTGGCCGACCTTATGAGAGCCTACCTGCCTCAAATGTCATCCTGTTTTGCCCGTTTGGTCTGTGCCTTCATAGTCTAAGTGGACCATTTGTTGCGGACGAGTATCTGCCGTCGATGTCTGTATATTTTACCAATTCGTCTTCTAATAATGGTACCGTATATAAACCTGGCTCCGGTTTTGTTTTGCCATCTTAGAGATTCTGGCACTACACGTCACTCGAAAGTACCGTTTGTCCGTAACACCGGATGTTTGTAAGCACAACCATACCACCAGAAGAATTCGTGCATACAACCTCCTGCGGCCCGCAAATTCTCATAGAATTCTGCTTCCAGGGTAGATTGCGCTAATTACAGTGATCACCATCTTGCGCACGACTCTCCGAAAATGCGCTTTAGTCTCTGTCATCTTAGTCATCTTAGTTAGCTCTTCCGTTCAGAGCACCGTCACAAAATAAGCGGGCAGGCAACCTTGTTGAGGACCGTATACGCCAACGCAGGGCTAGTGATTTCGAGATAAAAACGTAACTCCCACTAATCAAACTTACTTTCGTATATCAACCTCTGGGCCCACAAAGCAGCAAACAGCCTTGATGCGCAAAAAATGTCAAAAGGTACTTTTTCGAATGAAAGCATGCTGCTGAATCAGGGTCAACTTTCACGTTTTCTGTGATCCAGTGGCGCTTTTGGCCTATCGTGCGTGTTCTCCAGTACATTCAAAACACGACGCTTTCTCTTCGCTTTGTTGTGTTATACGTTGACACATTGGGGTGGAGGTACGCCAACAGCCGTGATAACATTTATTTTGAAAACTCCTTCAGCATGGCTGGCAGCCGAAGCAGCGTGATGGATATTTGTCCACAACCTCTGCTGTGGAGTCTATCAGAGCTTTTTCCCGCATGGTTGACTTGCGTCGGTGGAAATTCTTGTGCTGCTACCAAATGTTAGTGTTGTTTCGTGGTCAGCTATAAAGTTCAGGTTGTTCGTCTTTGAACTTTGTCCTTCGTCAAGCTTGCCATAGGCAGATAACTGACTGCAGCACCCATCGCCGTAAGATGAGTATGATTGGGGACTCTGCACTACATTCAGACGGCAACCATTGCAAGCAAGGTTCTCACGGTTAAAAACTTGTTAGTCAATTATTGTGAGGACCGTGACAAACACTATACTAAATAAACAAGAAAAGGAGCTGTCATTCTTGGTGCCCGAACCCAAACAAACCGATTTCCCTCGTCCCTATATACGAAGATCAGCAGTGACACAAAGTAAACGAGGCAAACACAAGCATGATAGTTCACGCATGAACAAGAAAAAAAGTAAATTTATGGGAGCAGGGCACGCATTGGATAAAGCTGTCGATAAACCTCAGCAAGTTGACCTCATCTGTCAAACACACCGGGATAAGGAACTTCGGAGGACTCACTCTCTAAGCCAAACTAGGTGCGAGAAAAAAATGAAATAAGAGCCACAACAAAAACACAAAAATTCTTAATAAAATCAAGTTAACTCAAAAGCACACAAGCCCATCACAAGCCAATAAGTCGGAGTACTGAGCCCAAAAATAGGCACCTAAGGAACAAGGAATAAAAACTGAAAGTTGCGTTACACGAAAAGATGCTCAGATAATCGGTCAAAAAGCACTTCGCATTATAAATAGAAACAGTGTCCATTAAATTTAGAAAGGAACCTCCGAACTTTAAAATGTCTAACCGGCCAATCAGGTAAAAAAGATTGGTTGAACTGCAAGACACCACAGATGGAAAATAAAACGTTGCAAATAAAGAAAAGAACACTTCACTGGCTGCACCCAAAGAACCAACCACGTGGGGGATACTCACAACACAATGTGAAATGAAGCCCAAACGAGTGGATATAATTGCGTGCCGGCAAGTCCCTAAAAGCGAATTATCCTTCATCAACTCTAGATACAACTGCGGCTGATCAGCTGCCAGTATCGGGGTTTTTCGGTTTAAACGGAACCACCATTTTACACCTTGTGACAATGCATTGCTTTTTCCTCCTAGTAGCAGATTAGCGACCAAAAACAACCGCTGCGCCCACCGAACTTTGCAGAATAACGAATACTTTTTAACAATTACCCGGTGAAAAACATTAGATTGCACCAATACCTCGCTTTCTTCCCACAGTCTTTTAGTGCGACTCCATATATTTATAACTGTTATAGACATACCCATAATTCTGCATCAAAAGCTGTTTAGACAGTAATAACCTACCCGGAAATCTGCTATATAGCTAACAACTGAGTGGTCCAGTACCTACACGGATTCACGGATTGATACACGGGATCGAAGCTTTCGCCCAGGTTTTCCGGGTCGGTTTTGTTCTTGTCGTTCAGCTGCCGCCGTTGAACTGAACGGCACAAACGAAAAAAGGGTGTAGCACTGCTCTTCACATCCTTGGAGTGGGGCAGTAAGCTTGCTAGCGCGAGGATTCGCACAAAAAAGCTTCTAATAGTGCTTTGAAGTGAGTAGTAGATGTAGCGTGGACAATCGTCAGAAAAGGTTATTCCACACACCAGATGCCCAAAATGAGAGAATTGTCGCCTAATAAAAGTATGCGTTTTGAGAATGAAAATCTCCGCACCATGTCCCCGCCGTATGTTAGCTGGATCAACGGTGAAAACGCAGTTGGCCCAACCTTGTCAAAACAGGACACAGTTAGGTATTGGGTCTGCTCGGAGTCGACGCTACACCAGGAAATAAAGGTCAAGCACTGCGGGACGCGCTTTATGATCTGGGGATTTAAGGCCGGCGACCATTTTCGTAGAAGCTCGTTTGACACGCTCAATGAGGGTTACGTCCTTCTTTTATCCTGACTAGACAACTTGGTTGCATATTCAGGAAACGGTCTGACGTAGGTCCCATTGAGTAGTTGGAAATCCATGCAATTAATACGGGAGAATGTGCACCGAATCAACCGTAGAACAGCGAATGCCTTTTGAGCCGTTTTCTCATGGTGTAGTCAGAAGGGCATGTTCGAAGAGAGCCAGAGACCCAACTCCTTTTTGGCACCGATCCTCGCAATGTCTTCTGGTCCATTCTCACCATGAACGACAAAGGCGTTCGCTGAGTCCCCACAGAATGACATATGGACGCACTTCTCGCCATTCAGAGGAAGGTGTCTGTCCAACAACCACTGCTTTGCAGCGTCTACATCCATTTGGAAGGCACTGGTAATTGACTTCCAGGATTTCAAGCCGTCCGCAAAATGTAGATATGGACTTGCTATTTGTCTCCATCTCGACTTTTTCCATCTTCATCTCCATTTTTGCTTTATGTGATCCTGGCTATTTACTTAACCGCCCAAGATCATTCATGGACAGCAACGGCTTTTGGTTTTTGTTCATGTCGGCCGGCTTCGTCTTTGAACTAGTCGTATCTCATGCCCGTTGTCCTAGTTTTTTTCGGTTCTCACAAATGCGGTGACTTTTCACGTAATAAGCATGCCTCGTTGATTGTGCTTTACTCCTCGTTGTGTTGTTACCTGCCTCAGTCGTGTTGGGAAATAAACCTACTTATATATATATATATATATAACGTCTGGAAGGTCGTTGACGTATATCAGGAACAAAAGTAGTCCCCTAAATAGAGCCTTGAGGAGTTCCAATGGAGACCGACGCTAGAGAAGAGTAGTAGAATATTCTTCCACTCGGAATGTTCTGCGTGATAGAAACCCCTTAATCCAACGTAGAATCACCCCTTGAATCTAGTGATACTCGAGATTGTGGAACCGCTGAATGTGCGGGACTCGAGTGAATGCTTTTGATAAATCAAAACATGTGGCGTGCGATGAGTCACTCGTCCTTGGCATGGGTTAAGCTGTCCATAAATACGAGCATGTTCGTTACGCAAGAACGGTGTGGGAGGAATCCGTGTTAAACTGGGAATATCAAGTTTTCGGTGGTAAGGTGATCTTGGATGACCCGTTTCCGAACGCGTTCCATTGCCTTGCACGGTCCGCTGGTGAGGCCAATAGGCATGTGGTTGCCGGGCGATAGTCGGTCACAGGTTTGTAGATTGACGTCACAATCGCTTCCTTCCGAGCAGAGGAAAGGTTACTTGCGTCGAGCGACTGATGAAAAACCAAGTAGAAATTCCTTTCCAGTGTGAATAACGTTTTGTTCAGGATCCTTGGATGGACCTCCCCTGAACCCAACACTCAGAACGGGCTGGTCCTGTGCAAGGGTTGACTTATTTCTTCTCTGTAAAGAACAATCTGGTTACAGGCCGTTCGTAATTACGTCTTGACAGTGTTAGGTGTGACGAGGAGGCTGAGACTGAATTTAAACCTGCATAGTGTTCTCTGTAGATCTTAAATACCACTATTAGGTCCCTCGTGAATTCCTCGTTCTCCTCCCTCAAGGGGAACGCGGATGGCTTGTTTCTGCGACGATGTCTCATGCATTTGAATAGCACATTTCTTTTATTCTGGCCGAGGTCCGGAATGTTGGCTTTTTTTTCGTATGTTCCACTGGCGAATTCCTGATTTACAGCGGTTTCACATTTTACGAATCGCCAGTCCCTCTTCTGTGTCTCCTGTAGTCAACTTTTTGAAGAATAGATGTGACCTCTTTTCCAGAAGACGCGGGATCCTTTTAGAAGGCTTGCAGCTCATCCGACTGCGTGCTGGTTTTTTGAGACGAACATCCCTTCACCCTCGTGAACTTTCTGGACAAAGGTCCTATATAAGTCTTCCGTTGAAACTGGTCACAGTTAAATTTGTTCAAGAACGATGCGCATTCCACACGGTAGAAGTTTCGAATCCACGTTTGAGGTTCGAGATTTCTGGCCCAATAGCAGACGAAATCAAAAGGTCAGCACAGAGTGGTCACCATGTCCCAGTGGAGCGTTACTTACCGCCTGATCAACGAAGTGCCTCTCGTTGGTGATGATCAATTTCAGGAAGGATGGTAGTTGGCCTGTGCGGTATCCGGTGGGCGCAGCGATATGTTGAGTCCAAGCGCTCTGTTGAACGAGTTCAGTCAGCGCCGCTGCAAAAATTTCACTTGATCCGACGCGCTGGAGCTCCATCCAGCAGGCCTTTGGAGCGTTGAAGTCACGTACCAGCAGATGAGTGAAGCGGTAGCTGGAGAGGAATTGCTCAAGTGTTCGTATAAGTGGCTGATCATCTTCCGGAGGGTTCGACGGGCAAAGGTAGATCACATCGAGAAGAAAAGGATCGGGCCCGCACAGCGGGAATTTAATCCACAGTGCATCGCAAAATAGTGCAGGAGTAGTATCAGCTAGGACAACCGGGATGAGCAGGGCCTCATGCACGTACAAAGCAACCCCACCAGCCCTCCCTCGTTTTGAATCACCTCGAAAACAGAGTAGTTCTCTACCGAGATCTCCGCGTCAGAGACATTTGATGCGGATCACATCTCTGTGCGTGCGATTATGGACGGCTCTTCAAGGCAAACTAACTATTTATTATCGCGGAGTTCGTCGAAAAGACCGGGACAGTTGGTGAACAAGCACTTCAACCCTGTCTCCGCTGCCTCCGAATGTGAGAAGCCAAAAGTTGTGTGACCGGAGAGGCTAGCAGACTTAACGGCTCTACGTCGGGTGTGAGTTCAAGGCTCCTAAATGGCCTCTGAGGAATACTTGTCTGCTCCCTGATTTGGTGGTTTCGAGGGCCGCTTTTCATATACAGGGTATTTTTCGCCCCACGGGAGCCCGGTTTGCGGGAGCTTTTCCCCTTTGGCGGACGAAGCTTTCCCCCCGTGGGCAAAAATTTCGACCACTGCTACTTGTATCTCTTTCAACACCGCCTTTTGGACGACCAGAGTTGCTGTTGTTGAAGGAGTTAAGGCAGACTTGTGTCTGTTTCGTTTCTTGGGCATTTTGGCACGGTTTGATTGGAAAGGTCTCTGTGTGAGGCCGTGAATTTGGGTGGCAGCACGGAGAAGTAGTTCTTTTGGTGGCGCTCTCATGAGACCCGTTTTCGCAGAGGACTGCACTTTGAGGCCCGCCAGCAGTTTTCTAATTTGGTTGCAGTTGCTTTTCTCCCTTGTTTGTGTGGACACCCGAGTCGCCCGCAATCAGCGTACACAAGTGGGTGTACGAGGGATTTTCCGGTTCGCTGTGGTCATGTTTGTGGCCTTAGCTGTCGGGTCCGGGGTGACGACTGTGTCCACAATCGGAGAGGCCGCCTTTGGAGGAGTGGAGCTGAAGTCTGGCCTTTTTACATTCTTAGTTCTCGCAACTTTCCCTAATGTCGAGGCCGACGCTTGTGGTTGACTAGTTGGTAGGCTTCTCCTGTTGTCTCCTTAAATCTGACCCAATCCAGCTCACAAGCTGTGACTTGAGTGTCGAGTTTACTGCTGCGCCTTTGACGTCAGCTACTTTAGACGCTGCGTCCACGCGAGGCTTGCCTCCTATTGAGCATTGCTGTTTTTGGTAGTCGAGGTGTCTGTGGTGGTTGAGTAGAAACTGCAATCCGGAGTCGCGGCTGGTTGCGTCCACGTGCCTTCAGGAGCATAAGGAGCCATCTGTTTGGCCACAAGTTTGGGGTTGGCTCAACTGGAGCCAAGCGGGAGTCAGTTTTTCACCTCTCCTCTAGGACTTCTGTGGTCTAGCTTTTGCGCCTCTAAGGGACAGGCCTCAGATACGCCTTTGATCGTTGGGTAAGTCTTCCGAATTCTGAAAACCCGCTCCATGATCTTCTGTATGACAGGTGAGGAGGGAAGAGTTTTCGCTTGCTTCCCTTCTGGCGCAACCAATCTGCCTGAAGCGGTTCGTGTTCAAGATTTGTGAGAGCACTACCAAGGAAATGCTGTGCCTGCTTCGTTGGCGTGACCTATCTGGAGAACGACTCCCAGATGATCAGCCTGCTCTCCCTCACGCACAGAAGCGAGGCGGCTGCATGAATAGTGGACACTATCTAATACAGTTGGCTTCAGACATTCGGGATAGAGGAACTAGGGCTTTTTTCAGTGAGTAAGAGACGTACTAAGTTAAAGCATGATCAGACTTAAAATTCAAAGATAACAGGCGGCAACAAAACGGCAGTAGGGGACAACTAAAGGACCTCGCCCGACTCGTTACGAAAAAACTGCAAATTGCGAAAAATGAGCAAAGTGAATAACAGATCTAGAAAAACAGCAGTGTTTCAGTGCACCGACCGGTCAAATTGAACTAAAACTGAAAACTATTACTGAGGATCCTTGGCCCTGGCCAGTTGCGTTTAGGACCGGACCACAAAAAGAGCAAGTGTACGGTGAATCTTTATGGACTAACTGCCGTATGGACTAACTTACCCCTAAGATGAATCGCGTTATCGCAACAGTGAAGGAATGGTGCCCAATGCTGATGTGGAGATGTCGATAACGATATTCGGAGGTAATGCTCCCAGTGGAAAACTGGTGGAGCTGAAGCTGAACAGAATTGAATATAAGGAACCAGTAACAGGGGTTCTACTTTAGTTGCGGTAAACTTGGCCCCTCTAATGTGACATCCTTAGCTGTCTTTAGAATTCTACCCACTGGTGCCCCACAGCAACGAGTTAGTTGCTGGCTGACACAGGGTGGCAAGTCTAAACCAGTAGTAACTCAAACTTACCGGAGGATTTAAATTACGTGGTCTCTGCCACCGCCTCCCAAAAACGCGTTGCTGCTGTTCCGGGCCACTATCGGCTGAAGGCTCAAGAGAAATATGCCACGTCACGGCAACGTTGAATGGAAACAACTCAATTCCGGCTTAATGACAAGGGATCTTTGCAGTCCCCGGCTGCACAGATGCACTGATTGTTTAATAAAGGCGTCACAACTTTGTGTGCGATATTTTTTGACCGTCAACTTTGTTTAGTACCCGGTGACGCTGATGAAAAGAATTCAGCTATTACCACTCTTCACGCAATGAACAGAGCTAACCATCACAGCAATAGCCGTGGGATGGTAACCGGTTACATGGACACCAGTGTCCAGGGAAGGCGATCGGCAGGCCACATGGTCCGCAAGAAACCTCGCCTATCTCCACCTGTTTTCGAGGCGACTGATATCCAAAACTGGTGACTGGCTATCCAGGCTAGCGGTTGACAGCAGCTTAACGGCATCTGTCACTGCGCACATAGTCGCTTAATATAGGTCACTGCCTTTTGTGCCTTAGAAACTTCAATTTGCCGAAGTGATAACCATGGCCTCAAAAGCACAGGCAGTGTTAGACCTCTTCCAGATTGACTGTACTCGGTCAGCCTCCGTTGGTGAGTGAGACTCGGGTAATGTACATTTGGGTAACTAAGGTGGCGAACGGTCTCTGAATACAGTGAACAAACATAAATAAGGCTCACACTTGGAGTGATAGAAGGTTCTGTTGAAGGAACAGGCATAAGAACTAACCGTCTGACAACATTTCGAGTCTAAGCCGCAAGTTGCTGCTAGCAACTTTCCCGCATCATGTAGTGGTCAATGTGATGCAACATCACCTTGGGTGTGGGATGCCCAATGAGCCGCAGAATCTGTTTGGATGTAAATCTAGTCATGGGTTGAACCACAGAACAAAAACAGCACCGAAATATCTCACCGATGTGATGTATGCCACTGTCGAGTGTGAGCCCGTAGTTGTTCCGGGAAAACCTTTAGAGGGTATGTCCCAGGCTATCGGTGTGGTGTATACCATCCTGAAGAAAGACAGCTGTTGCTCATGTTTCCAAAGTGACCCGACCCATAAATGGTGCATGACTGGTTCACCTGCGTATGATAATAATAATAATGTTTATTCCAAACTTGTGGGGGCACGCCGTCAGGCATGATCATAAAAGGCATGACTGGCGGGGACTGGAGTACAGGGGTTTTGGGTGGGGAAAGAGGATAGCGCCATAGGCGGTGAGCCGTATCCAACGTAAACGTAGTCACCACTAAACCAGCACGAGCAGGGAAGCTCTTTGTCGAAGAGAACATCGAGCAAGGACAGATCGTTGGGATTTGAAGGTGGCGGGCAAAAACAAAACGAGGGAGGGCAAACCAAGAGGCTTCTCGCCTGACATATGACAAGAGAAATGTAAGCTGTGGAAAATCAGAAACCAGAACATCAGATCTGGTGAAGCAGCAAAGTTGGCGTCATCCAGCCGATCAAATTGAACTGAAGCCAAAAACAACCGCTGAGGCCTCGCGGCTTTAGACTGTTAGGCTCATGGCCAGGGCTACAAAAAGCGTATGTGGTGATGATGAAATGGAGGGGCTAGCAATGGCAAATGGTAACAGATCTCAAAAACATGGTATACGGTGAAAATGTGGTGAGTCGCTGGTGTCGCTGCTATTGTTGCTGTGTCGGGCATAATAGTTCCATTGGAAGAGTGAGATGGTAGCAACACACGAGCCGGAACGCGAACTGTATAGAAAGTTATTGAATTCTGTGGGAAGCACAGAAACACAAAGATGGTTAAATTCGAACCAAGAGTTCATCGAGTTGAAGTGAATGTGTCATGGAGGCAGCTGGGGTCAGTTGGGGGTTTGTCGTATTTGCAGTTAATGGAAAGAGCGGGCGAGAGGGCACGGTCGAGAGAAGGGAGGAAGTTGCGGGTGTGCTATCAAACTGGGTATGGCAGTGCCGTGCCATCTTTGGCCTGGCATGTTTCAGTTTTTGGACAACCCCGTAACGGACGTCACATTTAGGTGATTGGGCTGGGGTGTGCAGTTCTTCGGGCAGCGGATTCATTTCAGGCTGGCCGAGGAAACAAGGTGGAACGAAGCCGATATGGGATCGTAGGGTTTTGGTCCGTTTGGGGGATCCTGTGGTTGTAGATCACCGGCCAGGTGGAGTGGAAAACAGCCAGCAGGTCCTCCAAACCGGGTATTGCCGAAGTTCAAAGCATGCACTAATATACACCGCAGAGAACCGTATGAGTAAGCTTGGTAAGCTTGTGGGCATTTAAACATCCGAATTGCATCAAAGTCCAAGAAGTTATTATCCGATGAATAGACTCCTACTGCTCTATCTAATCGAGTTGTTGAATGCGCCGCCTGCTGTTGGGGTCAGTTTTAGGAAAAATTACAACCCGATTATGGAACGTGCGTGCTTCCTACGTGCCCGGCATGTGTGAGAGCAGCAGAACAATACTTCACAGGCACAAAGGCATTGGTTGTCATTTTGTCCCTTACGAACGTCCGGACCTCATATGCTAATGCATCTTCCCATTGAATAAACTGCCCGATTTACGCAGGACAGTGAATTGTTTGCTTTCAGAGGCGGTATAAATGACTAGTGGGTCGATCCCCATGAAATCCATAACGACGTAGGCGTAGGCGTACTAACAAACCTGAACCAAATTTTTCCCTGAAGAATCTAACTAAGGCGAATTTACATATGCGCGAAACCAAGTTGGAGGAGGTCTGAGAAAGTTTTAAAGGCAAATCTACCTAACATATTAGCAGTGACAAATTCCCCGGTCTCGACCTTGTTTGGCTGGACACCAGCTTCAACCATAAAAAATTCGTCACACGTAGGCCGCGAATGGTCCATTTGCTTTGACTTTACATGCTCGAAGAACGCAAATACTAATCAGGTGTTCCTTCATAGTCTTTTCAAAAGCAAGAACGGAGAATGGTCCTGAAGACGCCAATTTCTTCGTAAAATCTCCCTGCATACACAGAAAAGGAGGATGTTGAACGATTGAATTTAATGCCCAAAAAGAACTCCAGCAGGTCTAAAAATTAGGGAAATCGTTAACCCCAAGTGGGACCATCAAACGTGACAATTTTTATGCATTTCGTTTGTTCGAGCAACCATGTTGGAGAAATTTTGGACACACATTAAAAGGTCGGTTCATTTCTTTATTTCAAGTACTGGTTATTTTCTCTGACAACCCGCAGCAGCTCTTGGAATAGTGTAGAATTAATCCACAGAACTGCTTCTAAATAAATGGAGACAAATTCTGTCGGTACGCCGAAATATCTTGTCGTTTATTTTATCTCATATTTGCGCGACTATATTGCCCATGCCTTTATATGCTGTGTACAAAAAACAAGTCGAAAAGTATAGGAAAGAGAAAAATGCATAATATGGGCGAAAACATAAAAGGGATGGTAGTGCAGCGTGGAATAACCTTCCTGAGACGGTTGTCCACGCTCCCTCTAGAACTCAGTTCAAACACTATTAGACACTTATTTACGCGAGTCCTCGCGCTGGCAAACATACTGCTCCGCGCTGAGAACTTAAGGAGCAGTGCTACACCCTTTTTTCGCTTGTGCCCTTCAGGTGAACGACAGCTGCTGAACGACAAGAACAAAACCGACCCGGGAAACTTGGGCAAAAGCCTCGCTCCTGTGTATCAATCCGTGAATCCTTGAATTGACACTTGGTACTTTTATCTGGCCTGAGGTTAACCGATACCTTGCCTACCCACCGAGTATCAGGACTTCAAACACCTGATAGAACTTGCTCATCCAAACCTTCCGGGATTTTTTGTCTCGATGCCCATTTTACTACGCCCGTATGAAGCTCGCCAAAGCTGCGGCATTGATGAAACCGAACGAAGGCCGTGTTACGACCTTGACGTCCGCGGTCGCAAAGGGCGGGTGCTTCGGATGGTCAGAGCCGTGCAATGCCGGGGTCAGTTTTCTATGAGGTTAGCTTACGAGAAGTATTCGGAAACCGAAAAAAGAATGCAACATGTTGTAAGAAATTCGGTTTTTATCTTTTTACCGCACACAGCCAAGCGGATACCTGGAATTGGTGTGGAATATTTCGAATGCCGAGCTTCCCAAGCTTATCGCCTACACTCCATGCTTGACATAGTAGGTTACTGTGTTACTCTCATTCATTCTATACAACAGAACTCTCCGCCTTTTGCCTGTGATTTCTCTCCAAGTTAGTGTTTCGTTGCACTCTAATTTCTCAGCGTTTTCTGATCTCATCCTTATTGCACAAGAAGACGGCCTGGTACACCTATACAATACCTCACTAGAAGGAGCCGTTGCCTTCATTCAAGGTCAGTTATCTGCAATATGTCGCTTACATAAGTGGTTGCTTTGACTTGAAACCGTCCGCTGACATCTAGCTGCATCTCACCCTGTGCAATGCGTTGCTTCTCTGTGTTTCCACTACTTTTCACTCCTTCAAAAGCGTGGCTCCCCCGCCTCCGATACCTCTGAGAAGCAGTCCGTCTATCCGTATAATTTGTCGTCACGAAGAAACCCAGTGAATACGCCATGTGGCTCATGCCTGGTTTCCGTCTAGCAAATATCTTATTGTTGCCAGAGGTAATTCAGGCGTGGCAAACGTCGGGTTGAAAAAAAGAAACCCGGGAATGCCCTTGAAAGTTTAAAACTTTATCGCCACGTCAAACAACGTCTATAACAGCTGGTAGCCAGCATGTTGGGTTCGTGTTCTTAAGCGATTCAAAAAATCATGACATGACTACTAATCCATTGACAAAAAGTAGGGAGATAATCTTTTAACAGGTCTACGGCTTTGCATTTCTCTTTTCTCTGCTTGGTGGCTAACTATCTCGGTGTCCACTCTACCGAGTATTCCGTAGCTTTTCTGAAGCGTAAGTAGCATCTGAGGTAGGAAATAACTATGCAGAACACTTTTCCTCTGATCAAATCCGTGTATTTGCCTTACCGTTACCCAGGCCCTTTCAGTTACGTGAACTGCCTTGGCAAACCACTGTTGAAATGCCTCTGTGCCATGCGCCGTACAGATAGTTTTATTTCTCTTCCAATATTGTTGCTCAGGTTGACCACTCGCCCAGTTAAAAAGATCTGCGGTCATTGGAAGTCCCATTAGATTGCCCGAAATAATGAAATATTCAGATCCCACTATTTCTCGAACTTGTTTCCGCATGTGATTTCCTGGACACGGGAGTGCTGGTTGTTAAGTTAGACAAGCCTCTAGTGATTAGTGTCACATGTTGAGTCAGGCCAAGTTCTCGCCGAACATCTGTGCTAAGGTCAGATACCTCGAGGCGGTTGGGCACCGTACAAATACGGAACCTAACTGAAAGCTTGTTTAAAGGTGACTTAATTGGTCTGGATATGCTGGTTTCTGTCCGTTAGCCTGACGGTCTTCGCATATCCTACCTGGCACAATCTCTGCACAGTTATAACGTACATATGCAGCGAATAATTTACATCATCAAATCAGGTTTGATCACATCCCTATCTGCTAGCTCTAGAGACCAAGGTAATGGAAAGAGACCCAAGCGAGGTGCTTGAGTCCTTCCCATACATAACCTTTTTAGGTGGCCGCTTTTTCAGCTTATGCTCGTCGGTCGATTCTGACGCTTCAATATGATCAGATTTCATGCAGTGAGAATAAATCACCGCTGATCGACCGAATAATGCTGGCAAAAGTGTCATTTTCCGTACCGGAGGTAACGGCATCTGTAGCGCTAAACGCCTACTTGTGGCTACAGCTGTGGCGTATGTTTTTACAGGCAAATGGATCACTAAAAACAAGCTCTTATCAACAAATTTTTACTACAGAATCAGCTGTGGTGGGTTTATTCTCGTGGAAAATGACCCAGTTGACTAATGACTCTCCATTTCAGCCTCGGACCAGACGCACTTCCAGTAGTTGATATGCTCATTTAGCATTCTTTCGTGAAATAGGCCAATAGAATCATCGTCGACAAAGCGTGTAGCTTGATTCCACTTTGATGGCGCAATCTGTGAACATCTATTTTCGGAATACGGTGTTCAACCAATGGTGAAATCTTGTTGTCAATTTAATTGTGTTTAGAGAGTAACCACTGTCCGTTGAAAGCCACTTGAATGAAGCTGAAGGTCTTTCGTGTTTGGACCAAAAATTTTATTTCAATTATTGTAACTCCCTTGTAACCCTGAGACTGTGGTAAGCTTCAGCAACATCAGTGTTGACACTGGTGCTTCACTGCCGTACAACCATAAGGTTCGTCTAATTATATTTAAAACCCTAAAGTGAAAAAGAGAGAAAAAAGAGTGGGTGAGTGAGGGACCTAGTGCTGGTCTACGTCAAGCGCTCTGAGGTGCCTACTCCTCCAAGCGCCTAATCAGACAATCTGGAAAAAAACTGACAACACGAACGCCACTGACATCGATTAGCCGCCATTTCTTGCAACGTTTCCAGCCAAGCACAGCTGGGGTCACGGGGACCCCATCCTGGAAGGCGTACAACACCGACAACAACCAAACTCTTCGTGGTCTCTTTCACGCCCTTCTCGCGGTTTGCGCTATTCTGTAGAAGGCACGAAGGACAACAGTAGTCTCGGTAGACGATTTTTCGGCATGCGTAGCACATGGCCGAGCCATCGTAGTCGCTTTTGCTGGATGATTTCCCGAATTGAGGTACCTGCCGCACGACCAAATACCCGTTTTCTGATCACCTCACTACCAACACGCTGACACCATCCAAAACCAGCCACGCTTCGGCGGTCAAACACCTGGAGGCGCCTCACATCTGCCTGCAGAGGCCACGTCTCGTACCCATACAGCAACACAGTCCTTACCGTAGCCTGGTACACGCGACCCTTAAGATCTAGCGGCATGCCTTTTTGACGCCACAAATGACGCAAATTCGCAAACGTGATTCGAGCCTTTGAGATTCTTGCACTGACTTCATCAGACACACTTCCGTCAGAGCTAATACAACTACCGAGGTATATAAAGTTTTCCACAATCTCCAGTGATTCTCCTTGAATTGTAAGGGAGACTGCACGCTCTGAAGCATGACTTTGCACTTTGAAGGTGCAAGGCGCATGCCAAAAGATGGTATGATGGTGGTCAGTCTGTTCAACAGGGCTTGTGCTTCGCTTTGGTCTTCAAAGATGAGGGCGATGTCATCTGCGTACTCCAGATCGACAAGGCTCTCACCAGCAACGATTTGAACACCGGGGTTTTGAAGACCTTCCAGCGTTCGCCTCATTATTTCATCAATGACGAAGTTGAACAAGAATGGAGAGAGTGGACATCCTTGTCTGACACCACTTTTTGTAGGGAAGCTTTTGGAGAGCTCGCCATACACTCTCACCCGCCCAGAAGTATGTGAATATAGGGATCGGATTATGTTTACAAACTTCTGGGGCATACCCTGTTGAGCAAGTATATTTAACAGCACTGACCGATCGACAGAATCAAACGCACCCTTGAAGTCAAGGAACACCAAGATTGTGGGTCGTCTGTACATGTGGCGTTGCTCTAACACCTGACGGAGTGTGAAGATGTGGTCAATGCAGCCTCTACCCGGTCGAAATCCCGCTTGATTCTCACGAGTCAAGGTTTCGCGTGCCATCGTAAGACGACGAAGAATCAATGACGCCAGAAGCCTTGTCACAACAGGAGTCAAACTAACACCTCTGTGGTTGCTACATTCACTGCGAGTACCCTTTTTGAAAATGGGCACTACTATCGATTCACCCCAGTTGTCTGGGACGGTCTCTTTCTCCCAGATAGACCCAAATAGTCTAGACAGGCACTGGCTGAGGAGCCCACCGCCATCCTTGAAAAGAGCAGGTGGAAGGTCGTCAGGACCAGCAGCACGATGACGCTTGAGTAGAGAAATACACTCGGACACTTCTGAGACCGAAGGCGACTCCATATTTACGGTCCAGCTTTCTGTTGAAGGCCAGGATTCTGGATTGGAGGTAGCAGGTGGCCAGCTGAATTGCTGTTCAAAGTACTGTGCCCAGCGGTCCAGACGTTCTGCTTTATTGCATATCAGGGAGCCATTTTGGTCTCTGATTGTTTCGCTGACAAGAGGTTTTCGAGGACCAGTCGGACGAACCAAGTGGAAAAGCTTGCAGACGTTTCCAACATTCCAGCATCTTCCATTTCTTTTAGGGCCCACCAAGCTTCTCAGTCTGCACGGAAATTCAGCTTCACCTGTCGTCAGATGATGCGTCGAGTGGGGTTGTGCTTGCAGCCAGGAGGGATCTGTCGGAGTGTCTCCAACAAAGACGCGGTCCTATCAGAGATCCAGTGTTTGGATGAGATTGTCTGGGTTGTACTGCAGACAGCCGTTCCGGCCTTGCTTAGCTCTTTGGATATTTTTTCCTAGTGACCGTTTATATCCGGCATCGTACCACCCGGCAGGCATTCGAGCAGCTGGTTCTGATAGTTTCGTTTGACTTCTGGATCCACTAGCTTCTCAATGGCTAAGCGAGGTGTGCGCGTTTTGCGTACACCTGAAAAGCAACAGCGTACAAGTGCATGGTCGGAGTCCTAGCTGGTGTTTCAGAAGGAGCGGCAGTCGGCGACCGACACTTGCCACCGATAACTGACGGTGATGTGGTCTATTTGGATTCGGGGCTGGTTTGTTGGTGCACACCACGTTGTAAAGAGATTTCCGCTGTTCCGGGAATTCTAACTACAAAGGAACAGTCTATGATTGGCACACATCTGAAGTAAGCGATCCCCGTTGTCCGTTCGTATCGTGTCCAATCCAAGACAACCACCCAATCGGGCCTCGGCTTTATGAGCGCGAAGCGCGTGAATAACAAGAGTTCACATGAGTGGATATATTAATTACTCCCTTCAAAAGCTACTTATAATGATTATATATACAAAATCCGTACCAGTGGGCAAGCATATATATTTAAACGTATTTCTGTAGGTGGTGCTGTCAGCTTTTCAGATTGCCTGTAGGTGTGTTTGCGCTAAGCTAGTACCAGGTCCCTCCCTCATCCACGCCTTTCTCTTCTTTCACACTAAGGCTTCCAATGCGTAACCATCCTTCTATCCAAAGGTCATAGGCGGACGAAACTGTGGCAGCTAAATCTATTGTAAAGCATGTACGTTGTTTTGCAGCTTGAGTTGGTGACGACGGATGAGCTATTGTGAAGCTATCCAAGCCTGAAAAGGAGCTATCCGAAAGCCAGACTCGGTATCGAACCAGGATCACCCGGTCATTAGAATCGCCCATTAACCATTCAGGCATCTCTAGCTTAGCTGAAGATATGGGGCTTTCATTTCAGGGCTTCTTTCAGGTCGGCAAGAATTTTTCAGTGGCAATGGCTGTCTGCGTATGACTAGGGTTCTGCACTTATTTTGGTCCATCCACGGCTTTCAGGAGCTTGTTTCTGGCGTTTCTCGGCTAGTCTCGGCCTCTGTTTATCGGATTGTGGATTGTCTTGACGAATGCCAAATTCTTCTGAATCATAGGGAATCTGGACGAGTGGTTTTCATCAAACCTATCTCCTCTCTAACTGTAGTCATATCAGGTGCTTTGATCTGTTCCCATTCGGATCACTGGCTATCGGATGTTTGGGATTTGGTTTCCAAACAGTCTGCGTAAGACCGACACAGTTTCCCGGGTTCAAATGCTAAAAGCATTACTGGCTAACGAGTTCGACTGGGCAAACCTGACCAGCCGAAAGACATCAGAAAGAAATGTAGAAGTGGGTGTTGTTTATGCGAATCGCTTCCTACCAAACCTACCACTCCCTTCGTCTATCGCGGCGGTGATCGTTCTCTAGGGAGGTCACCGGACTGCCTTCGGTCGGTGCCGATTCGCATCGTTCTGACTCCTGCCTATCTGTCTGAGCCATAGGCTTTGGATGAAAACCCGGATCGTCCAATTTTTTAGGGTGCCATGACAGTATGGACACTATTATCGATTCATCTCAGTTGTCTGGGATGGTCTTTTTCTCTCAGATAAACCCAAACAGGCTAGACAGGCACTGGCTGAGAAATCCACTGCCATTCCTGAACAGAGCTCATGGAAGGTCGTCAGGACCGGCAACAGGATGATGCTTGAGTAGAGAAATACAGTCGGACACCTTTGAAATTGAAGGTGGCTCCATATCCAAAGTCCATCTTTTTGTCCGGGATTTCGGAGGGAGGAAGCAGATGACCAACTGAATTGCTTTTCGAAGTAGTGTGCCCACCGGTTCAACCGTTCCGCTTGCTAGGTATCGAGGGCATACTTGTCCCTGATAATTTCGCTTACAGCAGGCTTCCGAAGGCATGTCGAACGAATCAAGTGGGACAACTTGCAGACGCTCCCAGCATTTGTTGCATCTCCCATTTCTCAGGTCTTTCGGGTCCACCGAGCTTTTCGGTCGGCATGGATACCCAATTTCACATGGCGTCGGTAATAAATATTGGTAATCATCCAGAAAATTCCCATTCAGAATAATAAAGCAGATGGGTTGAAAAGCATGTTTTCGGCAAGTTTGTTTCATGTCATACAGTTGCAAAGATTAAGAGAGCAGTATTTAACAAATTTGAATGAGCATATTGTACATGAACAGGAACTCGAGTGAGAGATCACGTTGGCTACTTATCAAAGAAAAACTAGTTCAGGGGCTGAGATGGCTCAGTGGTAAGAGCGCGAATTTACTGACCGGAGGGTCCGTGGTTCGAACCCGACCTCTGCCTCTCGACTTCCCCTGTCTAGGCTTGGGCAACCTGACAGTATCCCAGCCCTCGTGCTTCCTTCTGGTGGCATGGCGGTTAGGCACCGAAAGGGTGCTACAGCTGAACGATTTATTATTTTTATAGTTCAGGTCACCAACAAGGTGAATTGAGCTTGCCAACGGAGGTAGTGCTGTGGTTGTGTATTCCGCACAGGATGTATGTGTGGAGGGAGGTGAGTCGGATCATGGCGAGTACAACACGCGAACAAAGCGTTTTTGCGGACAAAGGATCCAGTCGCGATGTCGCGTGGCGATAGCTTCAGCCACTGTGCGGTGCTGGTACCGATCTGGGTTGATTCGCACGCGCCTTGCAAACAGTACGGAAACCTTAGCTGACTATCACGCTGTGCACCGTGTCTGTGGGATATTGTACAACCCAACTGGTTATCGTCCTCCTAGTTCCAGAAGCTGTCCAGGGTGGATTGTGTTCCTTCATTCTTTGGCCGAGTTTCCTAATGGTGCGTCTGATGTATTCCGCTGCGTAGCAGCAAGAGAATGTGTACACGAACATATTTTGGGCGTGGACAGACACCCTATCTTTGAGATTAAAGGAGCACAGACAAATGTTTGTGAACCAGGTTCGGAGTGTTGCGGACGGAAAAACTTTGTTCAAACTAATAGGAAGTTTTCTGTTCAGTAGGTCGGCCGGTATATCTCCCTTAAAAAGGAGGCTAATGTAAACGGGTTTTCTTCCAACTTTGGCGGTGACGGTGTTGGCTTCCCCCCTGTTCAACTGCTCTATAATAAACTTGTCGGGGAACCCATTGTCTCTCAGGGCGTTGGTGAGAGTTAGGATTTCTTGTTCTAGCGCGTCATCAGAGCATATTTTTTATTCGCTTTGTTAGTTAGGCTATGTATCAGATTCCGTTTATGCTTTAGTGGCACGAAGCCGAGATGGAATTGCTCCAACAACAGTTCAACAAGGCCCACACCGCCATTCAATTCGACTCGGAAGGCGAAACCGATAACTTCTTCCACTTCCTAGATATTCGCCTGGAATGACTTCACGATGGTACACTGAAACGATCAGTACACCGAAAACCTACTTGTTCCGGGAATACATTAACTTTAGCAGCTTCGTCGAGATACAGAGGTCAGTTTCGCACCACGGACTTTCCGATCAGTAAATTCGCGCTCTAACCACTGAGCCATCTCACCCCCAGGTTGAATCTGTCCATATCCAGCTGCAGCGGCCTCTACATCATCAGAGGTGCCCAGCGACACCGAAAAGAGAGCGACGGGGCAATCAGTTCAGTCACAGAACTTGCGTCCTGTGTCTTTGTTTCTGACAGTGTGAATGCAGAGGGAATCCAGCTTACGAGTACGAGCCACCTATTGTCCTGCTTGCTTCGGTATGCGAACATTAAAGTCGGCCAAATAGACAACTTTTCGGGTTTTGAAACAGAATTCGAAGTGTTTTGGGGTTGTTACTCAAGTCAGGAGCTGCAGCTGATTGTGATCGACAGCTAGCAAAACTGTCAGTCCTAGTGCTGAGACATGTGGAAAGAGTATTCAAGTTTGTGTGTGGTAGGGAAGAAGAGGGAAAAAGTGAAAGTGTAAGAAGGGAGGCGTCAGCAGTAGTGTGTTTTCCCCTTCACGCCCTGATGTATGCAGCAAGTAAGGCGACTAGGCTCTTGACATGACGCGAGGGCCGATGTGGCGTGAAAGTATCACTAGTTGTAAGAGTCACGGTTTTACGTGGGCTGGGATACTGCCAGAGCGCCCACATCTAGACAGGATGACGATTAGGGTCTTCAACCAAAGCCTTTGGCTCACAAGGCTGACCATAAGGCAACGGTGTTTGGCGGGAAATGCAAGTGCACATCAATTTTTATAGAACAAGTCGCCACACGTGTTCTAACCCCCAAACTGGAGGGTCAGGAGTCCTCTAACCAGTGACCAACCTGGTATGAGAGACGTTGTGGGTGTCGCATGGACACTACCCACTATAGCTCAATGGGTCACGGAGGCACAGAAACCGTCACACCACTGTAAGGTCCAGCCCCTTCGTGACCAAGACTATCCGCATCACTTTCCACAGAGTAAACAGGCAAATAACAGGACAATGTGGAGAGAACTACTTCTATCTGGTGTCGGTCGGGTCTATCAGATAAAACCTTTTTGTCGGGCGATTGAATCAAATACAGCGACTCGGACACTGTTCTCCGCAGTTGATTCGTACTGACGTGTTCTAGGTTGCCGCCAATCCAGTATAGCAAGAACGACCTTCAGCAAACCTAACCAAACGGAATAATAAATGACTAGGATGTCACATATTTAGTAATTCGGTAAAAATGAAACGATCTTGCTATCTTGCTGCTAAAAGTAATTCCTTGTGGGTAGCACGTAGCAGCGGGAGAATGTCAGAGAGCTGCTGGAAATTACTGTCTGTAACTGAACCCACCCATAGTCACCTACTGAAACGCTTGTCAATACATAAGTACTTAATTACTTCATTCTATCTTGTTCAGTTTAAAATCTGCGCCAACTTTACGAGTGCGAGTAAGGTATGTCTGTGGGGTATTTTGAGACTATACGAGTCGGGTGCTCAACAACCGTCTGGGAGTTTTCGGCCCAACCTCAACAGGCACTGTGGGGTTCAGTAGTTTAACAGTCTCCATTTTTCACCCAGGCATACTAATCTTCTCCCTACTATCCATTCGTATTATCTTCTGGTTCACACAAGCCCATGTGCCACGTGTTTCAAGTGACTTTCAGGCTTCATGCACTTCTGTAACTACATAGAATTCTTGATGTAGTCTGCTGAAACAGGGCAAGATGAATACAGCAGCCATCCCACAGTATCCAACAATTTTTGACAGAACTGATCCACTCACCAATTAAACACCGTGTTTAATGGTAGGGTGAGTTCAGCCATCACCAAGGTAGGACAACTGCACGTTGAAGGATATCTAAAACTTAGTTTGGCTACCGATGTCTCCGAAACATTGTCCTCGCTGGGTTAAAATGTGGGTTTGGTAGTATTCAGCTAAATCGGATGGGTTTCGGAGAAATAACTTAACCACAACCAACCGTACCACAGCGAATTGCCCTCTAAAATATAGGCATAATTGTTGTATCTGCCCCTTAGGATAGAGCTCGGAGAATCCGCGTATAGTCCGAACCCATTGGGTTAACAGACATGTTAATATATTAAGTTTAATGCAGAACACATCGGTATACGGTGTTTCAGTTGATGTATCGGTTAACTTAAGTAATCGTTTCCACATCACTCTTTTGTCTACAATTTCAACAGCTTACTAATACACCGTGTGTTGGTCGGCCAGCCTGCTAAAAGGAATAGCACTTTGCTTCTCGTGTACTAGACAATTGGTTGCATTGATCCTATTATAAATGTTACCTGACGTATCTTTCCGAAGAGCAGTGGTAAACGGTACTGTCGCTCCTCGCCTAGGCTCTTCAGGATAAAGTTTAACCTTGAGGTTCCATCACGCGCTTTTCCGACTTGTGCTACAACTGCATGAAGTATTCCTCACTGGTGACTGGAATGCACTGGGCTGGGGATACGCTTCCCGGATTCGATTCCTCTAAAGTTGTTTGCTGGCTCTCTCCTTGATCAGTTGAACACTTTTTGTGTAATCGATGGAGGCACTTTTGTCACCTATTCCCTGTTCTTTTTATCGAACACCAGATTATGAGGCCCATGCAAACGCGGTATTCGATGTGAAATGGCTCCCTTCTGGTAGCGCCTTCCTTACGGCTAGCGGCGATCAATCCATTCGGTTGATCGATGCTGAACAGGGCATTGTTCAACAGCAGTTTTTCGGTCACACAATGTCTGTGCGGAGCCTGGCACTTATGCCCAGCGATTCAAGTGAGTTACGCAACATAACCCATTAAATCTGGCCCCCAGACTTTATAAAACTGACACAGTCAGTAGATCCCAAAAACATTTTCACCCCTTCCCCTGAGCAACCTAGCCGACTGTGTGGTGCACTTTTTGTTTTGTACATTCTTCCTGCAGTTCTAGCCACGATGAGCGATCATCACGGAAATACTTGAACTCACTTCGGAGAGGGGATCGTACACTAGGTCATGCACTAGCTCCCCACGGTATACAATCCAGTTTGATTGATTCCAGTCACAAACTCGCCTTCTCTTAATTTCAACCACTAGCTTTTTGGCCGTTCGCTACAGCTGATCCTGGTGCGAGAACTTGTTTGTCATGCTTCCAACAAGAAAACCATACTCAATCTGAAAGCTCACTAATATTCTGGTGTTCCGGTTGTCTCCTGTGTGAGGGGTGAACTGGCTCCTTGGATGTGTCGAATCGCGGCGGTTACCGATAAGACTGTTCAGTTGCGTGGGATCGATCTGCTGACCATCCCAACAACAACGTCATTTTTGAAGCCGGTTAGAAGCAAGAGCAAATTAAGTGATATCCGTTTGTGAGCATCGAGGAATGTATCCAAATCGTCGGAGTTGACCTTGTTTGACCAATTGCTCCGGTCGATCGATGCCAATGCATCAACGGCAGACTTCATCCCATACACACCCTTGAGAAAGTACTCTGAGAGTATTTCTCAAACACCAGTGATCGAATATTCCGATCTTGCAGGTGACTCAGACATGCATCAGCCAGGCTGTGCAATCATAAAGTAAAACAGGTCGTATAGCAGATTGGTAGATTTGAACCTTAATTTATGTCCTGTCATGGTGCATGCTTCAGTGTTAGTTATGTCCTTTGAGTATTGTTCAAGCGGGTCGTAACTTCATCCTTAACCTGGCCGTTAGGAAATTGGTCAGGTCAGATGCACAAGAATTACACTGATGCCAGTAAGAATGTCCGATTGGTTATTCTGTTATACTCTGTATCTTGTTCCCGTTTTTGTTTTAGTCAGCGTAGGCATGTTTATCCTAACCAGTTTATTTTCCGGTTCGGTTCGACGGCCAAGGGTTTCTGACCATCCTATTTTTTAGATATATTTGCTTCGGCGTCTCGAGATGGCAGCATCCGTCTGTGGGACTTGCGGCTGAAGTCGGATGCAATAAACTGCAGAGGTAATTCACACGTGTGTATCAGTTACACCAATATATTTGCATATTTACCTTTGATTCGCCTAATCTCGTTCCATTGTACCTAAAACCCACTTTCCTGTCTTTCATACTTTCCTCTACATCAATGGAGTACCGCTTCGGTCGTGATTCTCTTTTATCAACTAGCCCCCAATGTACATCTCATTTCAGGCATACCTGGCACTCCAAGCATTGGCTTGATTCCACAGTGTCATTTGCCCAATTGGTCAGGAACTACGGAATCATATAGCCCAACTTCACGACGTCCTCGCACACCCTCTCGACGAGCTTCTGTAAGTTTAACCTTTTCTGCTATTTTACTTTTCAAACTTCCCGCTTATTCAATCTACCAGCAAGGTTTCCCGGTGGGTTACTCTTCAATGATCACTTCTTTGTCTACCATGAATTGCGCATGAGCTACAAACTCTTCTAGATAGGGATCCAGTGTAAATGAATTGAAATCTATTGTGCTCTCACCCTGTCCAGTTTCATTAGGTTCACCTGTGACATCCTTTCTATCCACCTCTGCCGCGCCATCTGTAGCAAGCACCCAAACTTGTCTCGGTTAGGGTGGTGACTCCAACTATGAAATTTAGCTATCGGTAGCTTGCTCGTTGACAGACTTCAATGACTGAAAGTTCGTCATTCGTACATTAGATCATGCCAATAGCGCGTTAGCATATCATTTGTGGCTTATCGTGTGCAAGTACCGCCCGTCAGACCCAAGCGTTATCTCCGTGATATTTTATCCTTGCTCCGCTCTTTACCTGTTACTGTTCTTCGCTTTGCTTCTCGCGTCGGATTCGGCCAAATTCACTTTGGTTCTCCTTGTTTTCCCAAGCTTGATCCATTACATTTTGCAAATAATATTTTTGATCGGGAAAGTTTGTAGTCCAAGCACAGTATATGAAATTTTATGGTCCGACATTTCAGCTGCCGTTAATAACCTTTTTCAAGGATACATACAATCAGTTTCGGTCATTTATGGTCGCTTTTAAATTCATGTATTTCCCTTTTCAGTGTGACGCGCAGAGTGTAACTTCAGTTGTTTTTATGAGTGATAACACTCTACTGTCTGCTGGATCTACAGACGGGTAAGTTTGACCTTCAGCTGCCTCACTTCGTACAACTTAGTACACAGTCCAACTAGTGAATGGCGTTTTACCTTAGTTTTTTTTCATCTCGGACTTTGCTGTGTAATCCACTTTAATGGTCAAACTTCCTTGTGCTGACGAATTTACCGTACTAGATGGCATCTGAGGCTCTCATGTGTACATCTAGAACTTGGAACCATTTGTGCCACTCCTCACGATGACACTTGGTGAGAGGTTTCAAGAATGCCACGTAGTAGTTCGCGCCTCTAATCCCAACAAGATTGCTTCTGGTTTGTGGCGTCGTTTTTGGAATCGTGAATCCTAATCTCAGCCAGATTGAAAATACCCGAGGCACGCAGTGTGCAGGGATGCCAAAGTCTGTTTTTGCAAAACTGAATCGGTAGTTGGTTTCAAAAACCATTAGAATCTTTGGTCAGGATGTCACTGAAGTAATCATTGGGAAAGTGTCCATATGATGTCTTTAGGTTTTAAATTGAATACCTGGCGTGCATCGTTTAGCAATTCTATCAGCCGGTGTGATGAAGTTGTTCTGCATTCATTTGTCACTTTCTATGTTTGTACGTTGTTCAGGGAATATTCCAGATTTCAAATCTGGCTTCCGTTTGCATTCTTTACCTACTGATTGAACAGCCTTCCGTTGTATCCTCTAGGTTGGTAAAAACATGATTGATTTGGTACTTTGTCGTAGGGCTCATATCTGACCTTTTCTTTAAGAATGTTCCCTTGCCGTCAGACTCTTCGGTACCTCCTTAATTACAAGTGAACAGATACTTGTCACGAACGTCATTGCGGATAGATTCCAGTTCACTGGCTATATCACCTTTGACTGTTTAGTGTAATTATTCTGGGGGGGGCGAGATGACCTAAGTGGTTAGAGCGCGAATTTACTGACCGCAAGGTCCGTGGTTCGAACCCCACCTCTGCCTCTCGACTTCCCCTGTCTAGGCTTTGGCAACCTGGCAGTATCTCAGCCCTCATGCTTCCTTCGGGTGGCATGACAGCTAGACACCGGAAGGGTGTTACAGCTGAACGATTATTATTATTATTATTTATTATTATTCTGGGGTTTGGCTCAAGTTATCTTCACAAACTTCAATTTGAAAACCCGGTAGGGTGTCTTTTCTGATGGGACGTTTCACGAGTAGTTTCCATCGCGTCTGGTAGACCAATTTTTCGCGCCGTATATCCTGTGCATCAGACACGGGACCGTTTTTTATTAAGAGGGACTGCCCTATTCAGTTACGCCAACAACTGTCAATTTTTGTCGTCTATCATAGTTCTATCAAAATGTGGGACCTCCGACGAGTGTTTTCTACCAACAATGGTAAAAAGAAGGTCAAGCCTAAATGCGTCTTTCCGTACCGGGGGATTTCACAAAAGCGAAGTGGTGAGTTAGCAGTCGTTGTCTTGTTTCACCCCCCAAATGCAGTTTCGAACTCGCTTTTTCCGATCCGCCTCGGGTCTAGATACTCTAGCGTTTGGGAACTCCTTACATTCAGTGATTCAGTTACCCACGTGTGCAAATGTTAATTCTTGATCTGCTAGTTCTTACTGGAAGGTCACGTCTGCCAGGACTTTTCCTTGCTTGAATGGTGATATTGCCATAACTGTGTCACGCATCAGTCAAAGCAAATGGATTTGGGTGACTAAAGTCAACCCGTGCTTCACTCAGTCCTGCTTTGGTGGTCGGGATAGGCAAAGCCGAATAGATTGTGTCAAACATTAAGTAGGTGCCAGACATTTTGCACAAAAACCCTTCAACCCAAAACAGCCGTGCAGCTCACTTGGATCCTAGGTCGGGTCAATGGAGATTTCGGGGTTCTACTGGAACCATGGAATTCCATCCCATCTCCGTCATCAATGAGAAACGACGTAACATTTCACCTCATTTTCGAGGCAGTAAGTCGATAAAGTCATTTATCCCGGTCTCACGCAGTCCTCTGGAGTGTACATGAACTGTTTCTGGTGATACTCGCTCCCGAGAACAGAACTTCTCCAGGAAGACTTCGCTGAGCTTGGTTAACCGACCCGTAGCTACCTTACGACCATGATGGGGAGTTTACCGGCACCTTTCCGACTGTTACGTCACTCAAAAACCAAAAATCATCCAATTTTGTTGAGCCTTGTGTAAGGTTCCAATTAGGTCTCCATTTGCTGTTCCCAGAATTCCAAATCTCTTCGAGGGCTGAATGTGTTTGGCAACTTTCCCATTGGTCTATAAATGATTGCGAAAATTCTCATCGTTGCACTTAGCTGGATCTCTGATACCAGACCAAATGGGTCCGAAGCTCCAGAGCCCCTCTTACCCTACACTCGGCCGTACGGCAGCAAAGCATTAGTATTATCTGGTGTTGTTACCAATGGTTATGATAGCACTCGGGCCAGACTTCAAACGTCGCTGCTTCCCACACTGTTGTAAAACAAAACAACTGTAGTAGACCAATTCTAGGGACAGTCGTAATGCGGGTACCAGCGGGTTCCTCTTAACGACCAGACAAAGCTGATATCGAAAGGAGCTAAACCATAACTCAAACTGCTGCCTCTTCGGCAGCATTCAAACCGTTTTCTACGTGCATATGGTCATTTTTCCTATTTCAGTCGCTCCAGTGTAGGATTAATTTCGCCAACCTGTCGATATGTCTTGTTCTCATCCCTTTTTATTCGAACGACCATTATGTATGTGTGGTGTTACGGCAGTGAAGCATCAGTGTCAACACTGATGTTACTGTCTTTGATGATGATGATGATGTGTGGTGTATTTCACTGCCCCTACCCGGTCTACCTTCAGGTTATTCCGACTTGCGACTGGATTCTCTTCGAACACGCCTGTACGCAAACTGTCTGGATAACGTAGTGTACGAATACGATCTCACACGGCAGTCAACAAGCCCAGGTAAACCCTACTATTTCACCTATCTTTAGTCTCTTGGCGAATTTCGAAGTGTGCACTTTTCGTTAATCACGCTAAATACGCTCTAACTCATATTAACATAAGATCTCACAAATGAGACGAAAGGTTTTGACCAGATAACATTATCTATGCTATTAGCACTTGTCGTTGACAAAATGGTTATATAACCCAACTCAGCTCATCGTATGTCCGTACGTTTTATTCGCCTAATTGAAATCGAATTTATTTAGTTTTTCTGTATTTTCTTAGTGTACAAGAATATGTCTAACAACCCTTCATTTCATTCAGCATTTGTCTACACCGGTCACCAGACGGACTCCTTTTACATCAAGCTAGACCTAAGCCCGGACGACGGCTATCTCATTTGCGGTAGTTCAGACCGCCGAGCACATATCTACGCGGTCGGCCAACGTCGTCAGTGTCCAATCATGCTCTCAGGCCATAATGGAGAAGTGAGTATACCACGCTGGTGTCCTGGTGATCCGACTCGAATTGTCACGCTTTCCGATGACTCCAGGGCGTTTGTTTGGAATATGTTCCCAGCTCGCCGTTGTTTGCTTCCGGAACCTGGTGAAGTATCTGGTAAGTTCATTGCTTTTTGTTTGTGACAGGCTAGTTGAACACACCGAGGAGTTGCGCCGAACTACTGAATTTGGTGAAGCCAGGTCGCTACCCCGACTTTGCATCTCTGTCGGGAATGAAGTGTGTGGGTTATTTAGTTTGCTGATGGATTTGTCATTTCCATTTTTATCCACGGTTGAGAACAGTTAACATTAGCAGTGGCGAACCTCCCATTGACTCCCTATTTTTAACCATATTCGCAGTTTTATATTAGACTTCATTGACTTTTTCGTTACCAGACCCTAGTGAGCGCGAAGTGAGTTACGTTGCCCCAAAGACGATTGGTCAGTTTCTCCCCCTGGAAAAAGACTAACTTTGGCGCGTTTTTCTGTTGTGCAAATTACAGGGCTTGCCGAACGCCCGTCTCCTTCCAAAATTATGATGAGTCCAAGCGAACAAACCAAACGCGTTCTCCGTTCTCCCCGTTTAACCCCAAATAATAAGTCGAGTGGTTCTGTGATCACGCGGCCCGAACTTACAGGATCACCCTCTTTAGCCGCATCCAAACGGAGGCAGTCAAACATTCGCTGTTTTTTGGAAACAATTTCACCCAAAAGTCCCCTGTCCATTGGAAGCACACATCGCATTTCACCGTCACAACCCATTGGCTTTACACGCTTACGCAACACAAATTCCTTGACGGAAACTTTAGGTGGCGTGGTACAGCGTTTTCCGGGTATTTCTTCAGCATCCCAGGCTAATGTTACGGTCAGTACTCCACCTTCTGGTTGTTACGCCGCTAGTCCCGCGGCCAAGAGTCCGTCAACACCAAGTGGAGTGAGATCACGCCGACTACCCAGTCCCGATCACGAAAATTCCGATACTTCAGATATTGGTGAGTGAAATACTGATCCCGATCAGCTTTCATCGATGTCGCAGTGCTTCGTTACTTCTTAACTTGGATGTTCATGTGATAACATGTTCGCTTTTCGCTTACTGATAGGGTCGTTTTCATGCTTTTTTTGTTTCCCTCCACGCAGAAAATTTAAGTCCAAACTCTTCAAGACATCGAATGGTTTATATCGGTCTACCTTTCGACCAGGTAGACAGTCCAGCTCTCACAAAATCTCCGATCATCTGCTGTAATACTGACGT
This sequence comes from Clonorchis sinensis, assembly GCA_003604175.2. Lineage (NCBI taxonomy): Eukaryota > Metazoa > Platyhelminthes > Trematoda > Opisthorchiida > Opisthorchiidae > Clonorchis > Clonorchis sinensis. Next base: position 20,168,878 of record CM030369.1, read on the forward strand.
ACCTTCGTCGGCTCCAGAAACACCTCCTGCCTCACGAAGGTCCAGAACTCCATTGGTCCAACAACAGTCTCTGTTTCACACACCTCAACAACGTGTAAGACTTTACTGATATTGGGCACACCATTCTATGCCTGTCTTGAGTCGTTTTTCAACTGACATTTTATCGTATCCTTCTTTCAATCAGCTCACTGACGAACGCTCCCAACGATACCCACGAAAACGGCAAGGGCCTGACAGGTATCCGGATACTTCGCCAACTGGTACCAGCTCACGATTCACTGCTGTCAGTTTACCAACCAGTATACCAATTGAAAAACGTCGCAGACTAACAGCTTTTACGAAAACCGACCGTCCGTCGTCCCCATCACAACCCGATTATGCGACACCCTTGACCCCTACTGTAAGTGGCGCGAGTGTCATCAAGGGGTGTTGTTGCTTGTCCCTTTTAAAGTTATTACAAACCTATTGTTTTGCTGAACTGACCACCAACCTCATATATTTTGTGAAGGCCGTCCAAGCGAGCCCAGAAAGTTGTTAACCTAATAGCATCCCTTGTCCAGAGGAAGCTTCGAGCACTATCAAAGTTACTGCTCGACAAGATTTTTCTCGTTGGTAGAGGTGAGTAGTAAAACCTTATGCAATTGGCTGGCTTTCTAGTGGATCCTCTCAAGTGATGGACAACTGTAGCATATTTTGGCGCTAACTCAAAAACAAAAGCAAGTGCAATTTTTGCGAAAAACTCGACTAACCTCGGAATAATGTGCGTTGCTTCAACCTATTTTCCAGTTAAGCCTGTAGTTCAATGACATGAGCATAATCGGCTGGTAAATTTAAGTCCCACTCCGAAGAGACTGAGTTTTATTGTGATGCAACGGTTCTTATCAGCTATACTGGAGTTTGCCCATGTGGCATTCACAGATTTTTTTACCAGATTTGAAAGCCGAACAACTGTGATACCTTGTCTCCTGAAAATTGGTCTTCTATGGTAATCGCAACTCAATCAACGATGCCCTGCAGTCGGGTTTTTTAGTCAAAGACTTTGCTTGAGGACCCTCATGTGCAGGTCTGGGAGTCCTGTTATTATCTCAACCCACTTACCGGTTTTAAACAATGGACACCGTTGTGCTAGCTGCCCCCCTTCTTGCTGTTCAACCAATGAGCCAGTGGGTCACAGAACCATCGACTACCGATGGCGAGACTCAGTTGTTTGCTGTCATCCATCCTGGATATGCTCAAAATCATCAGCTGCAAGAACCACCAACTTGTCGTACGGTGGTTACAGCTGCCACAGTTTACTTCACCGATGATTTGGAGAGGTGGGGTTCGAGGCGTTAGCTGATGGAATCGATCCGTAAACATAGCGTTATCAGTGGACTTTTAATTGGGGGATCGGGAGAGGAGTCATGCATTGAAGGCAATAGCTTGGGTGCACGAGCGCCAGTTGAGGGCGCGACTGGACCATGTCTGAAAATGTCTCTAACCATTGATGATTCCCCTCTCGGGGGCCCCATCCAGGGAGATGGCAATGACCAGCACAGCTGAGTTTGCCGGTAATTGCTTTCATACTTCGCTGCCAAGTCATTACTCGACCTGCCCTGACCAGTTTCCACCCTTCACGTGGGTGTGCCCAAAGAGCCCTTCGAGGAAGTCGGTCGACTGGCATGTGGAGCACGTAGCCAAGCTAGCGCAACCTGTGGAATGTGATCAGTTCATCTATCGTGAGCTAGTTATCGCTTCCCAAAAACCATTCGACGTACTTCAGCACTGCCAACCCGATGTTTCCGCCAGACTCGGGCAATGCTCCGAAGACATCGAAAGTCTTTTGACGTCCTCGGCGTGCGGTGGCCAGGTTTCTGAACCGTATACTAATATGGAGCGCACCGCGGCACTGTAAGTTCGACCCTTGATGGATAAGCTGGTGTCACACCCACGGCACACGTGATGCACGTTCACGAAAGCTGCTCTCGCCTTCCCAATCCGGATGGAAATGTCATCTTTCACGAGACCACCGGGACTGATGTAGCTGCCCAAGTATACAACTTTGTCTACTACCTCAATCGGCGCACCCGCAAGCATGATGTTGGGGTTCACGCCCACCCAGCCTTGCAGGTGTGAAACGCATGTCAAACCGTGAGGAAGAATCATTTAGATTATTTAATCTTGTTTGTATTACTACGGCGTCAGATCCGAGGACTGTCATGTCGTCTGCATATTGAATGTCTGTAAGCGAATGCCGTGGGGACATTTCGATCCCACGTGCATTAGAGGCTGGGAATGAGTCTTCCATAATCGTATCAGTAATGAAGTTGAAGAGGAAAGGTTAAAGAGGACAGCCTTGCCTGACACTACTTGATGTGGTGACCTCAGGAGAGAGCTTTCAAGTCGGGGAACACAATTCTTGGTTGCTCGTTGCTGTTTCTCCTTGTGTTCCGTCAACCTTCGAATCATAAGCTCAGATAGCACCTTCGATGTCACAGCTACCAGGCTGATGCCATTGTGGTTATGATATTGATAATTTATTTATTGATAATTTACCGAGAAAAATTATGATTCTCTAAAACTTTTATAGCACGTGATTTCTTCCCTAGGGCAGGAACCACATCAGGCGAATGAACAGTTTTCATGTGCCTCTTCATTCATCCTGAATTTCGGACTTTGGACACTTGCGGTGTCCGCGCTAGAGCCCAGTTCGGATGAACGAAAGCTGACCACCTCATCAACTAAGTTTGCTTAGCACAGCGAAACGAACACCATCGTCATCAGCATCGATAGCATGACATCAGCGTTCAACACTGATGCTTCGCTGCCACACCGGTGAAGCGAACTTAGAGACATCAAGCTAGATAGAATAGATTGTTAAGATTACTACCGCACACTGTTTGGTCATTCTTCCGGACTTACCCGGTAATCTGTCGTAGTCACCTTGTGCATTTGGTAAGTCGCGCGCTAACCGTTGGCTACTGTTTGGCTAAGTTTCCAGTAACAACAGCCATAGAGGTTCACTTGCGATATTCACTGTGGAGAATCTCGGTAAGAAAGTAGTAACATGATGTTCACTTTTCCCTTCCCTTCAAAGGGATTAATGGTGTTACATCATCTCTACGTTATTCTTTTACGTATCCGTAACAGACGTGTACGCGAATTGTAGGTTTGCCCCTCCCCCCCCCCGTAATCTTCCCTGACAACCATGTTTCTGTCCATCCTGAGGCGTGGTTTCCATATGTACTTCATTCATGGATAAGGTCATCATTCTCCATTGGGGGACGAGATGGCTCGGTGGTTAGGGCGCGAATTTACTGACCGGAGGGTCCGTGGTTCGAACGCGGCCTCTGCATCTCGACTTCTTTCTAGGCTTGGGCAACCTGCTAGTATCCCAGTCCTCGTGCTTCCTTCAAGTGGCATGGCAGTTAGGCACCGAAAAGGTGTTACAGCTGAACGATTTTTTCATTCTCCACCAATTGTTTCAATGCCTCTGAACTGTTTCGTAGCTTTTTATTCATTTTTAAGCCACCGATTTCTACCTAATTAAATTCAGTTTTGTCTAAGAACTTAGCGCTGCAGTGATCATCCTATTTTTGCTGCATACCTTCCTAAGCGTCTGTGTCTACGGTTGTACTCTTTGCTGCAGGCTGTCCGTCGGCGTCGTATGACTACCTTGGACCGAAGACCCTTCCGTTCCATCACAGAATACTTCAGACGAGACGAATAAATAGTTCCACATATTTAAGACCCGGTGTTTTTTTAATTTGACACAGCCAGATTTTTATCCTGAATTTTGTATATATCTGTTTTATATGGCCACATTTCTTATTCGACGGAATAAAACATCATGACAATATGTCTGTTATTACAACAACTGCACGAATCCTCCGAATTGCTTTTCAGACTGCCTTGTTCTAAAAAATTCGGGACGTCGAAGGCGTACATGCACAGTGTAATTGGATTTGAATATAGGGATGTTAACATGGGCCCTTTATTTGCCCACACTCCGCGTATCTTATAACCGATTTTCTCGCGAAAGTTTGAACTTACGGTGCGCCCCACGTATCTCGAGAAACTTGGACATTCACGGCCACCATGTCCCAGGGGAACCCCCACCCAGTGTTCTACGGTCCCGTTTAGCTCTACTGACCATCTTCTTAGATTTACATACTAAGATCACACCAACTGTGTTATCTTCGAGCAGTGATTTTGGTCGAGTAGTAACGAACGGTAGCGCCTCAGTTAGCTCACGGGTAAAGTACAGGAAGATGTGTGCCGTTTGTGCAACTGAATCCACAGCCTCATTATATCTAATCTGCTGCGGCTTTATCGCTAACAAGCGTACAAACGTGAGTGCCCGTAACGTAAATGGGTGTGCTCCTCCTGGCCTTTGGGATGGGAAAAAGTTGACTCAATCTACAATTCCCAGAATCCAATGGCGCAGGCGAAAAACCCATATAAACGCGACAACATCTAAGGTTTAATAGTCCAGAAATAACCAAAGCTCGACGCTGCTTTCATGACATTTAAGGCAAGATACTGCATTCGACGTCTGACGGTATGGTTGTTCAAAAAACTTGTTAGTTTCAGGCCTTCAAGGTGAACTAGAGCGAATAAATTATATTGCCCATGTAGCCCTTGAATGAACATCGGTTAGACTACCAATATGCTGAAAGTGGTCCACTTTATTTCACTGAGGAAACTGTAAGCTGATAAATTTCATTTCTTGTGATTCCACTGTAATTAGACGCGTGTTCCCAGCACCTGCGCATGGGAGCAGTAATAGTCGCTTCACGCCTGTCAGCTCAACGACGGCTGCAATGTATGCTAGCGGAATAGACCCGAGCTTATGTGAACACTTCTTAAAGCACGCACCCGCTCAATCGAACTATACGACGTGACCAAATCGAACGCACAACACTTCCCAGCCAAAGGTCTTCGCACTGATCCCAGAAACTTTTCGACCCTCCTATTGCAGAATACAAACCAGGCTTCCTCTCAGTGAGTGAAGGCCTGCTGATCAGTCGGTGGTACACGCAGAACACTCGCTGAGATTGACCTTGACTGGCTGGTTTCCGTTTCGCAACTGCAAAACCCGTCATGTAGGTGAATGATGACCAGGCAAAACGTAAGGTTAAGATTTCGCACCGTTTCCCTTTTGGATTATTTTTATAAGCACCTAACAGTATTACTAACCACTAAATTAAACGAAAAAAGACGCATTCGATAACATGTTTGCAAATAGTGTCAACTGGGATCGACACTGCCACCTGTCAGAGCGAAGTTCCTTAGGTTTTCGAGAAATACACTCATTTGCATATCAATTTGGTTTTTGCGAGAGACTCACCTGGAACCCAGCTGAATCTCCCGTTTGTGATGTTTCCAGGCAACTGAATGTGCTGCACCAGGCCGCCTCATGTTCCAGTTGCTACGATATTCGAGATATCGCGATACATGTATATACGTAATGCACTACTCATATGGTTGCTGAAAATTCTTCGACAGCCCACGACCGGTTTCGCCCTTCTTGGGGCTCATCAGGTAGGCGCAGTCCCCGAGTTTCCGTCAACTTTATGTTCTACTTGAACCCAAATTGGACTGTTTTCGAGAAATGCACTCATTTGCATATCAATTTGGTTTTTGCGAGAGACTCACCTGGAACCCAGCTGAATCTCCCGTTTGTGATGTTTTCAGGCTTAGGTTTTCATTAAAGAAAGTTTTTATGTGGAAAGACCAACGGCGAATGCAGGATAGGGTAACCCAGAGAAGATACGTTATCATTGCTAAGAGATCCCGCGGACTTCCTGATTTTTTCTGCCTACTATGAGAAAGGGGCGGGCTGGCTCAAGTGGTTAGAGCGCGGATTTACTGACCGCAAGGTCCGTGGTTCGAACCCGACCTCTGCCTCTCGACTTACCCTCTCTAGGCTTAGGCAACCTGGCAGTATCTCAGCCCTCGTGCTTCCCCGGGTGGCATGGCAGCTAGGCACCGGAAGGGTGTTACAACTGGAAAGCTTTTTGGACAATCGATGGATCTTTAGTGTACTTACATAAGCAGAAAATCCACGAGTAGGTAAACCTTGGATGTAGGGGTAGACAGAGAACAAGAGTAAGGAAAAAGTAAAAAAAACAAGAACAGAGTAAACCTCCTGTGTGAGTCTGTGGCTGAATTATTTTCGGTTGTAGAGGCAATCCTGAGTTAACTCTACCAGTCACACTGAAGTGTCGTCATGCAAGTGTACCTGTTTGTCAAGTCTTCCAAAGCTTAAATGTCCCGTTCCCACCAAATGTTGTTCCGTGGAAAGTTTATCAGTGTCTACTGAGATTGCCTGAATGAGTGTGGATGTGCAGGCACCCCGGAATGATTGTAGTAAGCTAGCACTAAGCCCCTTCCCTTATTCACTTTTCACAATAAGGTTTTCAAATAAATCATGGTTGTACGGCAGCAAAGCGTCGGTGTTGAACACTGACGTCATGTGTTCAGTGATGATGATCCTCAACTGTATACAATAGGACGTTCCAGATCCTTATGTGTGCCCCTGTTCCGCCGGGGCGCGCAATGAGTAATCCTAATTGGATTCCCCGCGTTCTGTAGCTCACAGATGAGATCTTGGTCCCGTGTTGTATTCACCATAATAAAGTGTATTATTCACCGAAACATAGTCTAGGTTCTCAGTGCTTTCCCAACGTCTTAGCAGTCAAAGATGCAAAAGTGCACTGTCAAGCGATTGACATTTTGATCCCACTTATCTATTCTTCGTCCCCGGATATGTCATGCATTTTTATGACGTTACCTGAAACGTACTTACCGAGAAAATGTTTCAAGCAGCAGTTCTGGACAGCTTTCTACAACTAAAGCAACTGGACTCAATTGAAATAAATGTTTACTCAAGAGGTACGGACAGCGCCATCCAAGATGGCCAGAATTCTAAACAAACCAATGAAAACTTAAGTTTTATAGTTAATAGGTGGGTGCAGCCAGCTCTCTTTCGTCATCATGTTCTACTTGAATCCACTGTAACTTTCGTGGCCTCTGATTGTCTGTGAAAGCTCACACTTGCCAGGGCTTTGTTTCCATTGTTCTCTCTGTGTTTGTGGCAGGAAACTGCGCGGGGAGATGTGATTTAAATTCGGATACACCGCCTCTGGGTAAAAACTCAAATCAGAGCTTTAAGTGCAAGTCAAGGGCTGAGTTCTTGTTCTCAAGCACTGGCTGGCCTTACTATACTCTACAAAGTGAAGCTGTTCGAAAATCTGAGAGATTTCCATGTTTTTTACCCTACAGTTAAGGCCCGCTACTCATCTTCAGGGTCTGTGCTAGGTGGTCCTAAAAACTGATCCAACCCGGAAGTCATCCGATATGTGTAGCAATACTGGTCGTGTATCCGTCTATGCCTCGGTGGTTTGCTAAGTCCATCACGCTACTGGACGGCTCATTCAGCCACCAACCACCCTTTGTTTTCTTTCAACTACTCAACAAAACAGTGGGACTGAACATTACGACATCATCAGCTCGACCATTTAGTAACTGGACCGAAGTGACAGCTTGAAACCATCCGTATTTATTCTGTGTGATCCATCACCGCATTATGTGCCTCCCCTCGGAAATCACACAAAAGATGACCCACTAGCTAACAGTCTAAATGTGTTGGACTTTTTCCTGGACGATGTTCTTTCCTCACGCACCAAATCCTCGTAGTTTACTGAATTCAATCCATTGACGTCTGTTACCCTTGGATTGGCGTACCGTATGTTTACAATATTTTTTACTTCATTTTGCCATCAGAGATCGTGCTAATTCACGTATGTTGGAGATATTTCAAGTCCTGTTTTTTGATTGAGCAAGATTATCGGCCTACAATCTAGTGGCGTTAAGAAATGAAGACGAAAAATTCACAATAAAGGGTTGAGACCAAGTCGTGAAAAATCATCGCCGCGGAATCTTCTATTATAACACATAAGATATATATATATATTATATATATTACAATTGATCATCAACCATCAGAACAGAATCCGCAACAGCAAAATTTATGATTTGACTAGGGTTTGTTTGAAAAGCCACATGCTTCTCTTTGTGGTGGCATACGCAGCAGCGTAGAAAGTTGATGCTATTGTGCGATGGGTGGTCGAGACAGAATATACTACCTGATGTGTTACTCCCCTCCGTACATTTTACACCTTATTGCGCAATGCTTAATTTTATGAATGTAGCGTTCGCTTTTTTAAAAATCAGTCTGTGTTCCTCGCCAAATGTATTATACGCCAATGTATTGTCCATATGGAACTTTGTGCAAATGCTGTCCCTCCGTTGCGAAGAGACTGGGCCTTGTCGTGGTGTGATGGTTTGCATACCTCAGTAACCCACTAAGCTGGACTGCTTGTGCAGCATTCACAGAGTCCTTTCTGCCAAGTTGAGCGATGGATAGATGTCTGACAGTTTCCTGGTACCCCACATTGAGGGCTGGAACTTAAAATTTGGGTTAGAGTCGTTAGAAGTCAACTGCCACTGCCTTGCGGTCAGGCTTTTTGGCCAAAGGCTTTGGTTGAGAACCCTAATCGTCCTCCTGGCTGTGTTTGGGCACCATGGCAGTATGTCAGTCTACATGCTGTCATGAGCTTTGCATATGAATGTACCTTCACCTCGCATCTGCCGTCGCATGATGACATCAACCGGGGCGACTTATTCGCTGTACCCGCCGTAGAGCGGGTAAACGATACATGTGACAGCTCGTGCCTCCCACCTTTCTTGATCGTCATCTCTTAACTCCCGTTCTGTCCTGTTGGACAGTCGCTCTTGAACCAGGCGCCTATGGAACTAATACATTGCATGCATCTCTGAAACTGGAATACAAGATCCAAGTGCAGTTGTTGAAACTAGGGCACTCACTCTACCTGTACGCTACGGACTACGAGCCTCGAGTCAATTCAATTCAATTTGTCAGCCATAAACCGTGTATCACAGGCACATTGGATCCAGCTGCTACAATTTCGATCACCGGAAAGTAGGAGGGTGCGGGAAATATAGTCAAGCCGTGGAGGCGATGTTATCTTCAGTTAATTCGAGAACTGGGTAGCCACGCATTGAAGGCGACAGCTTTGATGCGCGAGCGCCACTGATTGCACGATTGGGCCATTTCCGCCAGTGTCATTAGCCATTGGTGAGTTGAGTCTCGGGGTCCGCATCCAGGAAGGCGGCAGTTGTCGACCCGATAAAGCTTACTTCGAGTGATTCTGAAGCTGCTGTAGTAGGTAGCGCCGGTGTTGACATAGCCTAAAGTTCTAGAGCCGAAACTTCACTGCACTACGGGATACTTGCAAATAGCCGCCTGTGTGCTGTCAAACTTTCTACTCCGATAAAAACTCGCACTGAGCGCTTTTTTTCGTGGCCATTTATGCACCAACGAACTGCAGCTGTGATTTATTGAGGGATAACCTCTTCCGAGAAATGACTACCCTCTGATCGGATATTGGTATAATAGCGGGCATTTCAGTGTAGCGATAGGACATCTGAGTTCATTAGAAATACGCCCCGATGGTATGTTTAGTCTGGACGCAAAATGGAATGATGATAACGAATGTCCTTCAAAACTTTATACCGATCATTAGCTGCTTCTCATCCTTACTGGATTTCGACTCAACGGGCGCCGTTGTGTTCCCTGACATCTCCTGATCACTGAGCAGTTTTGTGGTCAAAATGACCACATCACTGTCAGCTACCTATGGCGTGGTTCACTCCTTGATTTCCGACCGTTCTGGGATACACAATGCGATTCAGGTCACGCTCTTGTTCGATGCAGATGTTCATTAAACTTCTCCGGTAAACTCTAAAAACCAGCTTCCCATTTAGCACTGGGAAAAATTTGTGAGCCAAACATTAGGAAACGCACCAGGCATTACACGCGGCCTCGGACGAGGACATTGACCGTAACTGGGATGAGATAGCCATTGTTATACGTTACGCCAGGAACTCTGCTTATGGTGCTTCCGAGCGCGTACAGTGGATCAGAACGCTCACAACCACCACTTGATGCGACGAGTCCTATTTATTCTGGTTCAAAGTACAATTCGACCGGACGGTAGTTGCTGTTAGGATAAGTCCACAGTTAGTTTCCCCTTTTTGCGTGCGTTAAACGCGCACTCCAGAGAGTCCATTCAGTGGATTCCAAGCATCAGTGAGCCAAATGACAATCGAATCTAGACGTGCTAGGTTGTGTAAACGATCCTCCTTCTTCCGTTCACTATACCACATTCTTGGAATAGCTATGTGATTATGTCTATAACTTCTAAAAATGTGGACAAGCCCATTCAACTCCAACCTAATTTTCTACAGCCTAATGAATCGTTCAGATAAAATTGTGTACATTTGCAACTCAGAACTTCCTATCAACTGATTCATTTTGATTCACATCTTATTCGAAACGGTTTGGTTCACACGTTGGACTCACACTTGAACACAGAGTTCGTAAGAGAGTGAAGCACTTCTGGACTATTCTAGTCGCGCTCTGGACTTGGGCATCAAATACTCTACGTAAGTTTTCTCCAGCGGAACTATTCAGCCAAAAATTGATCCAGTTCCCTCGAACCGTTCCTTTCTCCCGTCAGCCCGTTTGATCAGTAGATTTCTGTAAATTCTTGGTACTTCCCGTGGATAAAGATCAACACCGAGTCAATACCGGTCAGTGCATGTTGGGTGTAGTTAGTCACACATTGAAACAAATCAAAGCACTTTTGTGCCAGCGTCCGTCTTGAACATCTACTCTGACGCAGGCACCAGTGACGTTTCTTTGACTGAAAACTTTTCGTAGGCTGTCATGATAGTCCCGTGGGAAACCTTGAACATATACTTCTGTATCCACCTTCTCATCATTGAACTTAGACGATTATCTACAATAGTAGCGTTTCTTTGTTAACAAGCGTATCCGAAATCCTGCAGCGTAAACAGTGCAGGAGCACGGGGGTTCGGAAGATTTAAGAAGTTGGCTCCATGCTGTCCCAAAAATGAAAGGTTTTAAACCGGCCATTATAGATGGCCAGTCTCGTTGTTTACATGAACATAGGATATATATGGCATTTTGGGGCTCATCCGGCAGGCCTACTCACCGAATTTCCCTAAGCCTAATTTCGCAGCTGAATTGCGCTTCGAAGAAACTCAGTGTAGATTTTCCAAAAGGCACTTCAGCAATTTGAGATTGAGATGTGAGATACCAAACGTTAAGTAACCGCTCGTTGAGCAGTTTTACGGACGTATCGATTACGTCGGGCATCTTCATATCAAAGCTCACCGAGTCCATTCATGCCACCATTACCGCACATTAAATTCGTTTTTAAAACACATGGTTCTTCTGGCCTGAACGGTTTTGGATGGAATTTTTTGAATCATTTATGCATGACCAATATTGCTCACTTACTTAGAAAATTGCCGGTCAGATAACGAATACGCACGAATACGCTTACTGCGCTTGCGGTCTAATCTGAGAACAATACAAGACGAATCCTATCAGGTGATGTTCTGCTTTTTGGTACCAGCCTGAGAAACCGGTTTCTTGAGTCCGTCCTTTAAGCTTTCTGTATGCTCCTGCATTGAAGATGGGTGGGAATATTTTGCATTTGTTTATGTTTGAAACGACTAGGCTTGGAAATTGGGATGCCTCCAGAAGGGGAAGTAAGAGAGCTAAAGCAGCAAAATAAGTTGAAAATAAACCAACTGAATAGCTCCTAGTTAAGTACTTGATTCAGACAAACGCCACTGTGAAATGCAACTGACCTTGAAATGCGTGTTTGATAATGAATCAAAGCTGCATTCCCCTGGATTAACCCGCCAAACATAACTACAGGCACCGCTACCATCAACTGTACCGCCATGGATAGCATTACATCTGTGCGAGAGCCTGCGACCAATGGTCCTGAGAATCATTGTTATCCAGTTTTTGTTGATATGCTCAGTCAACCCACCACCGTTTCGTTCATCTGCCATCCCTCGAGAGAAATACATAACTGTTGGCGTCACATGTACAAAAGAACAACAATGCGTAAACAATCGCTTTCCCTAATGAAGTTGATTGAAAGTGCCCTTGATTCGGATGACAGATACCCTGTTGAATCAAGACAGGCACCCAATTGCGTTCAAAAAAAGCGTTTTCCTCTTAGTTCACGCCGTTATTCGGCGCCTGCCGAAAACGATAAGTACACTTTCTGTCCCTTAGTTACACAGGTGACTTTTCTGCCGTTATTAAGAGATCTTACTGCAACTGCTAACAGGCTTTGCAATGGATGGGAGTCTGGCCAAGCTAACCACAGACTACTTCACGAACAATAAACATTTTATGTGCCATGATCCCCAGTTGACTTTCGACAAATGCCAGTGCAACTTTATTTCTTGTTGTTCTTCACTGTATGGACGGGTCAATCTCATTCCAAAATCTTTTAATCAGTACAAATACATAGGCTGCATTGATTAGTTGTCGTTCGCGGACGCGAAGCACCACAGCGCCTAGAAACTGCACTTAGCTGACCACACGAAGCACCAACTTCTCAGGTGCCCCAAATAATCAGGACATTTCGTATTCTCTTAAAATATTCTGTTGATTCCCCATGTGAATCAACGGCGATCAGCGGTAATTCTCCTTGTGTTCTGACTACTCACGAGTAACGTAACTTACGCCCGTTTAATATGACGCCGTTTTGTTTTTCTCGCTGCTGGTTTTCCCCCTGTTTCGGTCCTACTTAAGGTCTGCTTGTTCTTCAGTAACTGACGTCAATATTTGTAGTCCGTCCGTCATTGGTCGCAAGTTCGTCTCAGTCGTACCTATTCTCGAGCGTCTGCTCCAATAGGAAAATGGACCGACCGAGAATGGAACCCAGAATTCCCCGGATGGCGAGCAGGCGTACTGCCACTACACCAAGTTGACGCCGGATGGGCTATTTTTTGTATTATCTGTATTCTACATCTGCCAGACAACTTTTGGTGAGATTTGTTTCAAACAGCCTTAACCGCGCAGTCTGATTTGTCACGTGACACAAGCTACCGCGTCGCACCACCGACCGAAAGACAGAACTGACGTCAATGTTTGTAATCCGTCCGTCATTGGTCGCAAGTTCGTCTCAGTCGTACCTATTCTCGAGCGTCTGCTCCAATAGGAAAATGGACCGACCGAGAATGGAACCCAGAATTCCCCGGATGGCGAGCAGGCGTACTGCCACTACACCAAGTTGACGCCGGATGGGCTATTTTTTTGTATTATCTGTATTCTACATCTGCCAGACAACTTTTGGTGAGATTTGTTTCAAACAGCCTTAACCGCGCAGTCTGATTTGTCACGTGACACAAGCTACCGCGTCGCACCACCGACCGAAAGACAGTCCCTTTACCTCCCAAACGTACTGATTGTTTCTGCGCCTTTATCACCCTATACGGCCAACTCACACTGACAGACTGCCCGTATATGTATGTTTGTACATCGTTTAGTGCTTACTTGTTGTTGCTTGTAGAAATCCCTGCCGCTTCATTGACTATTTTCCACTCCCGCCGATTGCGTCATTATTGATTGTACGTTCGCTTAATTTACGATGCTTACTAACCCGTTGTTTGTAGAACCAGTTCCTGTCAGTCCCCAATACATCGTCTGCTGCCCACATCTGTCTACTCCTATTGTCTACTGGCTACGAACTGCGTATAATCTAGTAGTCGCAATCGTCCTGTGAGATCCATAGCCGCCCGGATCTTACATACTCTATTCAGTAAATTTCAGTCTTATTGTTTTTAGTGCGCCTTTTTCCCTAGCTATTCCATTGAGGACTGCTCCAGCGGACTTCGAGCTTTTATGCTATTGGGATACGAACAGCCTCTTTTTCTTTCAACCTTATCCGCAGTTTTTTCTAAATGTTTGTACCTTTCTCCATTAGATTTGCCGTTTCCATGTCCACCCGGAACTCTAATACTGTGCGTATAGTCTCACTGTCAGAGGCTGGAGATACACCTCTAGGTGCGCTAGAGTCTTATGAACCGTCTTGTGAACCGTACTTTGATCCTTTCCCTATCTGTATCAAAACTTCGTTTCTCATGTCTGATTTTGTTAGACCGCTTAGCGAACCAGATTCTGTTCTGGTACCCGTCCCAAATAAAAGACATTATCCGACAAAAAGTCGACTTACCGAAACTCTAGAACCCAATCTGTTGCGTACAGACCTCGAGTCCCACATTTTCACCCGGAAAATAAATCGAAGATGCTAAGCCTTGAGCACTGTTTAAAGGGGTTGGGATCTAGGCTGCACCGTGATTAACAAGAAACATTGATCTGTTTGATCGAAAACCCCTTTCTCGTGATCTGAGACTCAAGTTCAGGTGTGATAAGCCGTCGCAAGACAAACAGTGCACATTGCAACTTATTGATAAAGGGAGCGAAATAGTTTTCCAAGGTGTTTGCATGTGGTGTTGGTCCTTAGATAAGTCCTTCACTCGATGCATGTGTAGTGCAGTTCTCCTGAAAAAACATGACTATGATAGCAGCATAGGAAAGCTACATCCGACTCGAACACATCATCGGTAGCAATAACAGCGATCCAATTTTCGCCGACAATAGATAGGCCCTATGTATGAGCAGGCATTCGTTCCAGTTTTTCACGCGAGAGAAACCAAACGGTCTCCACCGAGAATCAAAGATCGTCACGGGGAGCAACACACCAGCGGTAGATACTGGTGTGTGACTGCCGTATATTCGTGGGGGAAGGCATTAGCGGAGAGTGATAAGAATGGGGTAATAAGGGCTATGAGTACTCAACACAAAAGTTGTTATCCAGTGTTATCTCCTCTGCAAATGTTTCCCTCGAATTTGCTTTGCTTCGAAGAAGACACAGGCACAACGGTATTTGCGCAACCAATGCGCCAAGCGGCATCACCGCCGTACACTGGTTTTCATTCAAGCCAATCTTTCCTCCCTTCAGATCATCCGACCTAGCTCCATGTTTCATCACATAAAGTACAACGAAGTTGCAATAGACAAAGGCTGAAGTATGGTTTCAAGCGTGTGGAGTGATTGGTCACGAGCTTCCAATACAATGAAGTGCTTCACGGCCCTAATGAAAAATTGTCCCATCACAAAAACAGAATCCGCTCGTGTTTTCAGGTCAGCGAAGTAATATCACGGTCGTGAAACATGTCGCCGTTTGTAGCTGTATCAAGGTATGTGGTGCGCATACACAACCCAACCAGGAAACAAGACCCGATCGGTCATTTTACAGGCACGAAAATAAACGGACGGAAACCGTTATTAAAGTTAATATCACCATCCAAGCCTGGCGAGAGCGATGAGATTACAAGTAACCGGTGAAATACGATTGAGCAGTTCAACTTAAATGGGATACACGATATTCTTCTTACTGCTCAAAAACGGACTCTGAGGATGCAGTTTATAAAATGTCCAGTTGTACATGAACCATTATTGCTGTTCCGGCCGGTACCGATTTTAAACACTTTTTCTAGTCGAAGACAAGCTATCAGTTCAAGTAGTTCGGACGCAGAAACCGTGAAAAGCGCTAGGATCAATGACGGACGCTGACGGAAAGATGACTAAGTTGAATCCCACAATGGGTAATATGAACAATCCCGACAGATTGGTGGGGTTGTTGTAAGTTAAAGGTTCTTTTCTTTTGACAGCCGACTGGATAAAAGCATGCAGAAAGTGAAGCGAACTGAAGAGAAATAAACGGCGAACACCAGAAATTTATCTGGGTCTTGCGTTAACGCCATCTGTTTCCTGACGAACAATTTATCCCGCATATGACTGCTTGGTATTGAAGTAATGGGCTTCTGGAATTTTCACTAATCTTACAGGCAACATATGTATCCACACTTCGAATTGTCACACGAAGTGAGCTTTATAGGAACACCAAGGGTGTTTCAACTGCCTAACATACGAACGGATTTTCCGTTCATAACTCCATCCTAAATGGGTTCTATCATGATCCCTTCGTGGCCAATCAAAAGTTGCAAAAATCGAAATTGTCATTTCACTCGCTCAATCGACTGATTTCAACAGAGCTGTTGAATAAAGTAGACGGAAAAACAGTATTAAACAGCCTTCGTTACGCAGCTCTGCTAGATCGAACCGACCTCCGCCTCTCGACTTCCCCTGTCTAGACTTGGGCAACCTGGTAGTATCCCAGCCCTCGTGCTTCCTTCGGATGGCATGGCAGTCAGGCACCGAAAGGGTGCTAAGCTGAATGATGAGATCTTAGTATCAGCAGTGCATCAGTGCAGCCAATCACTCCTCAATTCATCAACACGGCAAGGCTAATGCTCGACCATTGTGTTATTGAGCTTGTATGGATCAATTAACCGCGAATGAACCGAGTTTCGCCTTAAAGGTGCCGTCTTCTTGTGGGGGTCACCTACAGCCGGAAGTAAAATGCGTCACCGATGGTTTTTTGAACGAGCGCTTAGAGCTTCAGCACTGGGTGAAATGGCTCGTACATAGACAAAACACGCACGAAATGCCTCGACACCCTAATAAACGGTCACACACTGCGTAGCACAACAGTCGATGCTTCGTAACTGGCAGACCACGATGTTCTGACAGCGCGTCTCTCCTAGTTAATTCCTTGTACTGGCTAGTGAGCAAATTGACCATACACAACGAAACCCAGCGTATTCCGGTGTAAGTCATTCGCGGATGTTTTAGAACATAATCAATGTTACTTTGTACGATGTTACGCAAAATTGATTAAAACATTTGGACATAAAATTACAGATCTCATCTTCTTTGGAGCTCATCAGGCATGTCCAGCTCTCAAATTTATCAATTCTATATCGTGCATGAACAACAAAATCACATAAAACGTCGCTTGCACACTGGAGTTGCGTTAACGGGGGACTAAACTGAACTTCTCGTCAGCACTACCTCAATTTGCAAACAAATGTGTGGCGAGAGCGGTAATCACAGGGGGTCAGCTTAACCCCAGCCGTAACGTTGCCCTATGGTGGCTCATGAAATCTGGACTCGAGAGCAGCAAGCGGGATTCTGGCCGGGTAGGAGTCGCGTTGAGCAAATTTTCACACTGCGTCAGCTGCTAGAACAACGTCATACGTACAAACGACTCACAATTTCGGTATCCCTGATTTCCAAGGCGCATTCAACTCGGTTGATGTCCATTCTCTTTAAAACGCTTTCTCAGCAAGGAATGTGAACGTAAGAAGCCCTTTGTGTTCTTAGACTTCCGGGCGCGTGAGTATACGGAGAGCCCTCCAAAAGCTTCCACACACAAAGCGGTGTCCATCATGAAAGCCCACTCTCTGAAATCCTATTTACTTTCGCGATTGACGAAATAATGAGACGAAAGATGGAAGCTCTTCAAAACACTGCTGTTCAAGTAACCTTGACGATCTGGAATATGCAGACGATATCGTTGTCATATCCGAAGAGCCGGTGCTTTTGGATGAACTGACTGAATTCACCCCGTTCTTTGGGATGTACTTTGTAACCATCTTCACCATCATTGACACCAAACCAGTGATACATACGGGTGCATAACTGCGCTTTGCACCCACACGTGTAAGGTCAAGCTCCTGGACAGGCAGTCACTGAACACACCACTCACAGGAAAGACATTCGAAGGTGTGGAGCGTTGTGCGTACCTTGGAAGTTGTATTAGTTCTGATTGTAGTGACACATGAGGTCAATGAACGAATCACTAAGGCTCAGATTACGTTCGCTAATTTCAGACAGCTTTTGCATCGAAGCTGTATATTCCTGAATCTCAAGGGACGTGCATCATCCTACAGTACAGAAGACGGTTTTGTTATGGCTCTGATATGTGATCCTTTCTGCAGCGGAGTTGAGATGCCCTCAGATCTTCGACCACCGTTCTCTCATAACCATAACCCATTTAGGCTGATGTCGGCGAACCTGTAGCGAGACCATTAGAAAGTGAGTGCTCGGTTGTGCAACGAAGACTTTGATCGAAACATATGTCCAGCCTTAGAAGCTGCGTTGGTTAGGCCATTATTTACTAGTGCTGAAATATCGTTTGCCGTAGACAGTGCTGTTCTGTGTTTCCAATTCAGTGGCGCAAGCAGTGACTAACCTTTAACCTGGCAGAGGGGTGTGAAAGATATATGAAAGACTGGGTCGGTGCGAGTCGCCTTCCCATCTGGAGACCACGTGATCCCCAGTGTGTCTGGTTGGAGAGGCTGCAATATACGGTCACTAATAGGTGTCAGTAGCGCTCCCACTGTGCGTTCCTACCAAGATTGCTTCAATGAGTGTCTTAAGATGTAAGCACCTCGGGATGATCGTGGTAGGTTAGCACAGTCCCCAAACAAAGCTTTCAAATAAATTATTGACTTATGGCAGCAGACCATCATTATTGCACACTGATGGTATGCCCTCGATTATGACCACAGCTAATAATTGTCCGATGAAATCAACGTAAACTGGGGATAATGAAATAGCACATCAAAAATCACCCGCATGTATTACAGTACAACACCATAGAGATGACGCCGGTGCTCTGAATTCTGGTATCGTTAGAGACACTGCAGTGTAATAAAATATAATCGTTCAATCGTAACACCCTTTCGGTGCCTTGCTCCCATGCCACCCGAAAGGAAGCACGACTGCTGGGATACTGCCAGTCGAGATGAAGGCGTCGGGTTCGAACCACGGGACTTCCGACCAGTAAATTCGCGCTCTAACCACTGAGCTATCTCACTCCCACGGTATAAAGGAGTACATGTACCACATGAAGTTCAGCTTGAATTAAAGTAAAGGCGTTTGAAAGCACGTTAGCGATTCAAATTATAATGGACATTTGCAAACATTTTGAGCACAAACGCAATTCGCAGCGCTCCCGAGACCGTTCTTAGGGTCGACTGTACATGAATGGCCACACAGCCTGTTCGCACTGTAATAAAGCAGAACTCCTGCGGAGTGCGAGATCAACGGTGATTTGTTTGGTTATTGCTAGGAACACCTTAGAGTAGCAGTGTACAGTTCCTCGGTTGTAGTTGTTAATTCAGCTAGCTATGCTAGCCTGTGCCACCAGATGGAAATGCTGTAGAAAGAAGTGTTCCCGCTTTTCGAGAGTAAAATGCATATTGTCCGGCTCGACCAGAAAGTAATCACAGGACACTCCAACTAATATTGAGTTATCGAAGGTAACCAGTGCCCCAATGTGGCCGGAAAAGAAACTAGCTCTTCCGTGTAGGTTGGACTACGTGAAGGCTTACACTAAATCCCTAAGAATCAAAAATAACGCCCGTGCACGTCTCGGAGTGCAAATAGCCGTTGGAGAGCACTCATGGGCTTGAAAATACGTGCATGGCACTAAAGGCTGCCAGCTCGAATCTGGAAAGATGCAAACTCTTCCGACAGGTGGCTGGAAAGCGATATAGCAGCGGTCAATCCAGAGTACGTTATGAGGACCAGCAACCGAAAGGAAGTCCGATTGCATTCCTAAGGGGCGAACATGCAAATGTGTTGCATATTCAAGATGGATAACAACCTCTCTCAGTCGTATGACCTCCAGTGGAGTAGACAAGTAGGCGTGCGGTATCAGGGAACACCGTCGAGTAAAGCTTGGATGAGGTGTGAGTAGCGAGAGGTTGAAATAGCCTTACACTCGAATGGTACCCAGAAAAAAGTTTCCAAAAACGTCCACAAATATACTTAGACCTTGTGTCTAAATTGAACGTCCCCTAATCGTACATCCGATGAACTGAGGTGACTCGCTTTCCCATTTAAATCCCCAGCGACTACGATAGTATATATATATATATATATATATATCATGAATTTCCATCACGATGAGACCACACCCCACCGATGATCTGTACTCCCCGATAACCCGCCGACCTAAACTGGAAGTTCATGCTTGACTTTCCCAGAAGCTTTCTTATCAAGTTGGTCCATGAATAGAGGTCTAATTAACATAGTTTTCTGGTCCTCCAGGTTGGACTTGGAACATTATGACTTGTTCCTTAAATACTTATGCTTCTTTGTAGGTTAGGATTATGAACAGAAATTTAGTTGAAAGCCCTAACGGCCCTCTTGTCTAGGTCGGGAGCCTTGATAAGCCCAGCTACGACCACAAATTGCCCGACTACAAATAACCTCACGTAAAATTGCCCGTTGTGCCATGCCAACAACTAGGTCACACCACTTGTCGCATACGGTAGGACGGATATGCGAAAACAGGCTACTGCTGATAATAACACACCCACTCCTCTATCCTTCACTACCTCGTCATTAGTGATCTTATGGTGGGCCCAAGTTGCTTCCCCCCATTGACGCGTAACACAACCATCAGAGCCGTAAGCACTTCGAAATACAAACACGCCGAAATTCAACCCAGAACCTACAACATATCTGGGAGCCCTCGATGTCCGTGCTCTGAAACAAGGCAGACAGCATGATGTATGCTGTACTCGTGTGCAGTTTGAGTGCCGTCTAGCTGATAGGTGGATCCAGAATTAAACTTAGGCCGTTCCATGGGTGTTCCTGTGGGTTTATTCTAGCTTCCGGTTGTGTAGCTTTGGTGACGCAAAAGTTACCGCCACCGGGTGAACGGAACTCTGCCGGCTTGAACGCCCGCTGATAGTCGACTGCGTGTGGTTCGTTTACCAATGTCTGTCAAAGCCGAAAATCGGCACCCGTTCACCATATTGACACCTCAACCGAAAGGTACAAACAATGAAAACTTTTACGAGGATTTGAGTGGCTTATTAACGCGGGCGAAGAATTCGGATATTGCTTTAGGAGGGATATTTCATACTTTATTTCTTTTGACGGGCAACTAAGGATAACATTTCATTCCCCCGCGCGCATTGTTTCTATGGGCTCTGTTTCAGGTCAGCCACTGTTCGTCGAGTCTTTACAACCCAAATTTTTTGCTATAAAATCACTGACTGTCTCTGTAACTTATGGTTCGACTGGCAGCTGTTTTCGTTTGACGAGTCGATCAAACTGGGTGGCCGATTCTCGCGGCGGAAATCTTCCGCATCTCCTGAGATTTCGTTATCCACCACCTCTAGGTTTTCGGAACTCCTAAATAGGCACGGAAGACCATGCCTGTCTCCGCAGGTGATAACTCGGTATGCGTAACACGTGACCCAACTGCCATAGTTTGCAGTTCTGGATACACTCTTTGGAAGAAGTACCGTCTGCTTCGCCAAAAAACTGTCTCCCGATCACCTCATTCCGAACTCGCTCGTTCCAAAAGATTCCGATTCTCCAACCGAAGTGGCCAAGTCTCGCAGCCGTACAATGGAGCCCACACTAGTCTAATACACGCGTCCTTTCAGAACCAGCGATATGCCCTTTTCGATGTCACAAATGGCGCAAATAGGCAACAGCAATTCTGGTTTTTGGGATTCACACGTTCACTTCGTCTGTTACGGCTACCGTTGGAGCTAATGCAACTTCCGAGATACGTATAGTGTCCCACGACCTCCGGTGTCACTCCTTAAATTCCTAGAGGCATGTTCAAAGATTGTAACGCCACCATTTTCCAGAACTTCCAGTGTTCGCATCATTGATGACGAACAAAACTCAAGTGAACACCCTTGTCGAACATCACTGCTTGTAGAGAAACTTTAGGAGGGCTCTCCATACATCCCACAATTGTCGGCGCGTGAACTCTCGATCTTTCTTTAAACTCTTCATTATTTGGCGTTTGAGATATTTGTGTGCACCGTGGTACGTGTTTTCTGCTGGTATGGGTCTCCTGGCACCCATCAGAATTATGGATCTTCACGACATCCTGGTCAGTTGACCGGATAGGTAGCTTTGAACACTGCCGGCACAACTTCTCTTACCTTTCACCATCGTTGATCCCCACGCTCGTTACCAGTCCTGCGCCGGCAATCAAACTAGTTCAGGTCGTTACCGTTGAGCTATGGCAGGTTTCCAAAGGTATCGATTGACATACTTCTCGTTCACTCGCGAAGGCCTGAAGGGTGTTCACACTATGGTGCCACCGGAATCACCGTGTCCCAGAAGGAACGCCAGTCTTCAACTCTCGATTGTTGGCTGATAACCGCCTGATCAAAATGGACCCACAGTTGATTTGCACTTGGTGGTCGCTACATTACATGTTGAAAATTCGTGCTAACCAGAAATGTATGGTGGAAAGCACATAAATGGAGTAGTCGCTCTGCGCTGTCTGTGTGGCGGGCATCGAATCCGAATCGATTGTCCAAACAGCATGGACGACCGAATTGGGCACATAGGTCACCCTCAAGAACGACACTGTCAGCGTCTCTTTCTTGACGAATAAGTTTGCATAAATGTCGATAGAAAGTATCCTTCTCAGCGTCATAAATGCAAACCGTTGGGGCACAAAGGTGATACTGCAAACAGACGCTGGTTTTGCGTCGAGTACCATTGACGTGAGCTTCGATTGTCGATAACCGAACGGCACAAAAACGAATGTCCACTGGGATCCAAAACAGCAAAGCGCGTTCAGCCCTGGGACTGAATGCAACTGCCACAACATACACTCCATATATCACCGCTCCTAAGTCACCAGACACGTGGGGTAAAGTGTGAAAGAGATGAAATTATCCTGGCTGCTTTAGAATGCATAGCCACGCTTGAATCTTGCATGTTCCAGAAAACACAACATACATCAACTTTGGGTATAAACTCTAGGCAAGCATTGCCTGTTTGTCAATCGTACACAGACTACGGGCGTTCAAGGCTCTTATGTAGAAAGGATCTTGCGGACCTATTTCGTCACCTGTTACTAAGCAGTGGAGTGTACAAGGCACACCATTCAGATAATTCAAGTGATCCATTGGTACTCGTGGGAAGGTATAGAGGAAACATTGGAGAACAAAGAACTGTGCGAGCAGACGATACTCCCCAGTTGCCCAGACTGAGAAAGAGGGTTTAGTTGGGAGCTTTTTACTTTGACCTGTAACGCAGTGGTAAGGAAACGAATTTTGTTCGGGAACCTAGTTTCTAGTCTCTGGCTGAGAAGTCTAACCCGAATGGTTAGCGAACTGTAGGACTTACTTGGAAGAGCCTGTCGATGACTCAACAGCTTGACCTGCTCGGTTGCAGGATCATCATAGTACACAGGCCCGACCGCCATGTCAAAGTGGCACCTTTAGGCTGGGAAGCACACCCACCCGAAGTCTAACGTCAAACTTACAGAGACATCAGTTACAGGTTATATTAACTAGTTACTGTTCGTTTTGATACATCTATGTGGATTCTGATCACACACTTGGCAGTTGAGCCTTCTGTGCACACCCCTAATGCGGAGCAAACTTATCAAAACCACCTATCGCAGTTCCTTCCGACCAATCCGTCTTCTAATAGACTTGTTAAGAAGAACAATCGGTAAGCATGCAAGATGTTAGACGCCCTTCCTGTTGTACAACGCGACCAGCTATCGCTAAGCACTGGATCTCGGACGAGGTTCGAGCAATTTCCGGGTCGGGAATACAATACAGTTCGACAGTGCTGCACTTTCGGTAAACTTGACGAGTCAAGAAAGCCGAGGAAATAGGGGGTATAAGAAATTCTGGTCATGTGTGGACGTCACGAAGAGATTGGACTTTACTTTCGGCGGTCTGAGAACCTCCGTGACCCATTGAGTTACACCGTATGTTGTCCGTGTGACATCCTCTCATACCAAATTGGTCAATGGATAGAGATCCAACGAACAAAGCTTACTGGTCCTTCGGACTGGAGGTATGGACGCGTGTGGCGATATGCTACCTGAAAGGTGCACTACTTCGATAGTCTTACGCCGACCACCGGCACGTTGCGGTCGGTCTCTGGAGCCAGGGGCTTGGGCCCTAATCGTCACCCTGCTATGTTTCGGTGCTCCGGCACTAGCTCAGTCCGCATCAAAACATAAACTGTACGAATACACATAACTTCATACCATATCGGCCGTACCGTGGTGTCATCGGTCGCCTTACTCAGTGCATACGGCAGGAATAGTAAATGAAAACAGGCTGCTGCTGACACCCAGTCCTTCTTCAATATTATCTCCTCTCTCCCTGGTGCGTTTAACGACCACCCTTCTGTGGACCCCAGGTTCGTCAAAAACGAATCCAAGGCAGCTAACACCGTGCTATCGTCGCAGTCAGCCAATTCGCATTCGCTTTTGACTCAGTTCCCCCATTTTCGCGGAGACCTTTCAGTCACGAAAAAATCGGACCTTGGCGTGACGGCTTATGTACCTCGACAACCAATAAGGGTGTCCGCGCGACACTCAGAGACACCTATACCAGGTTCGTCAATGGTTGGAGGGCTGACGAACAGTCTCCTGGTGCTCCAGGTTGGGGGTTGGAACATGTGTGGCGACGTGTTCCGTAAAACTGGTAATGTACTTGCATTTCCAGCCAAACGCCACTGCCTTGCGGTGGCCTTTGAGCCAAAGGTTTTGGTTGACGAACCTAATCGTCTTTCTATGTGTGGGCGCCCTGGGATTAACCCGACCCATGTACAACCATGAACTGCACATAAACAAACTAATGCCACATCTGCTGTCGCGTGATACCATCAGCCGGATCTCCTTACTCGCTGCATACAGCAGGACGGGTAACTGAAAACGGGCTACGTCCCTTCTTTCACTTTCACACTTACTCTTTCCCCCTCTCCCCACCCCATTAATAACTCTCCCCTTGTAGGCCCTGCATTTAAGACTGATGACTCCGTTCGTCCTGCAATGGTTTTGCAAACATCAGCGCGTCATCCGGCGCCAACGTCCTCAGGCATCCCGGAATCAAGCTTCAAAACTAAGCGCCCAGTCTAGCTGGCTACATTGAATGTCCGCCCTCTGATGCAAGCAGGTCAACAAGTTACTCTTCCTCTCACACTGAACTCAAATGGCATTGATGTGTGCAGTGTCTCGGAAACAAGAATTGAAGATACAAACACAGTGATTCCGGTAACCGCACCATCACTCTACACTCGCTTCCGGCTGCGTGCATCTGGCGATACAAAGACTGCAACGGCAGGATGTGCAGGGGTTGGTATCGCCCTAATTCACCGGGCGGAAGCATCCTTGCTTGACTGGATACCCGTTGATAGTCGCGTCTGCGCGGTTCGTGTGATGACATCTGTGAAGGAGTCTCCCAAGAGGGAAGTTGATCGATGTCTCGTAGTCGTGTGTCTATGACTCAAGTGACTATAGGTTTGCCATTAACAAAGACAAGTTTTATGATGCCCTGAATTTCCTGTTGCGGCGAGCCAAAAGCCCAGATTGCCGGAGATCTGAATGCACATGTGGGCAAGCTCAGCGCATCTGAGACTCGATTAGAAGGTCAACATTGATTGGATTCGATGGGTAAGGACTACGGTGAACGATTGCTTTAGCCGTGTGCTGACCGCAGTATTAACGTCCGAAATAGCCAAAGTCCTCTGGCCACGTGGTGTCCCTCAACGGTGTGCCGGTCACGAACTCAAATTGATCACATTGCCATAAGTTACCGATGGTGTGGAGCAATAACTGACTGCCGGTCGTTTTCGAACACATTTGTGGACTCCAATCAGGCGCTCGTCCGGAGTCGCTTCTCCCCTCGTTTTCCAGGGCCGCATAAATCGCCCGGTAACTGAGAGACTGGCAGACCTGGATGTTAGACGAATTTACTACAATCGTCTTCCAGAGTCTCTTCCAACTGATCGACTATCAAATGTGAATCCATACTGGGACGAGGTCACCACCTCTGTGCACAGTGCTGGGAGTTCTACTTGTGGCACGTCAGTACCAGGCTCACTCAGGCATTGGATATCAGACCGAACAGCGATACTGCATAATTCTCGGAGGAATAACCCAGCTGGTCCCGAACATAACTTGACACGACGAATTATCAAACGTCAAGTGAAGGTGAGCGTGCGGGCCGATCGTAAAGTCTGGTGGATACGGAAAGCCAAGGAAATGGAAGAGGTCCAGAAAACCGGTAATGCCCGAAGATTATTTCATTGATCTGCGCGACAGGTCCTCAAAAACCTCTTGTGAGCGAAACCATCAAGGATCAGAAAGAAGTGACCACCTCGAAAAAAGAAGGCCTCGACTGGTAGCCCCATACTTCGAAGAACAGCTGTCATGCAACCAGCTGTCACTCATTTGGCGCCCACAGTTGACGTAGAACTCTGGGCGGTGAACGTGGAACCCTCTACGGCCTCGGAGGTTTACGACTGCGTATGTTCTCTGCAGTGCCACCGAGCTTCTGGTCCGAATAAGCTGCCACCCGCATTGTTCAAAGACGGGGAGGAAATCCTCAGTCAGCGCTTGTCTGATCTGTTTCCCTGCATTTTGGAAAAGGAGACTGTTCCAAACAACTTGGGGGAGTCGGTGATAAAAGGGCTCGTGATGAGTGTGGTAACTAGAGAGGTATCAGCTTAACCCCGAGATTGTTGGCATCATTGTGTTTCGTTGCCTTGTTCCGGTAACCGCACCATCACTCTACACTCGCTTCCGGCTGCGTGCATCTGGCGATACAAAGACTGCAACGGCAGGATGTGCAGGGGTTGGTATAGCCCTAATTCACCGGGCGGAAGCATCTTTGCTTAACTGGATACCCGTTGATAGTCACGTCTGCGCGGTTCGTGTGAAACATCCGTGAAGGAGTCTCCCAAGAGGGAAGTTGATCGATGTCTCGTAGTCGTGTGTCTATGACTCAAGTGACTATAGTTTTGACATTAACAAAGACAAGTTTTATGATGCCCTGAATGTCCTGTTGCGGCGAGCTAAAAGCTCAGATTGTCGGAGATCTGAATGCACATGTGGGCAAGCTCAGCTCATCTGAGACTCGATTAGAAGGTCGACATTGAGTGGATCCGGTGGGTAAGGACTACGGTGAACGACTGCTTTAGCCGTGTGCTGACCGCAGTATTAACGTCCGAAACAGCCAAGTCCTCTGACCACATGATGTCCCTCAACGGCGTGCCGGCCATGAACTCAAATCGATCACATTGCCGTCAGTTACCGATGGTGTGTATCAATAACTGATTGCCGGTCGTTTTCGAACACATCTGTGGACCCCAATCCGGCGCTCGTCCAGAGTCGCTTCTCCCTACGTTTTTCAGGGCCGCGTAAGAGGCGGAAAAATCACCTGGCAACTGAAAGACTGGTAGATCCGGATTTTAGACGAATTTACCAGAATCGTCTTCTTGAGTCTCTTCCAAATGCTCAACCATCAGGAGTGAATCCATACTGTGACGAGTGGGAGAGATGCGCTTGTGACACGGTAGTACCAGGCTCACTCTGGTACTGGATATCAGACTGAAGAGTGGCACTATTTAATTCTCGAAGATATATCCCAGCCGGCCCCGAACATAACTTCATACGACGAATTATCAGACATCAAGTGAAAGTGAGCGTCCGAACTGACCGCCAAGTCTGGTGGATACGGAAAGCCAAGGAAATGGAAGAGGTCCAGAAAACCGGTAATGCCCGAAGATTATTTCATTGATCTGCGCGACAGGTCCTCAAAAACCTCTTGTGAGCGAAACCATCAAGGATCAGAAAGAAGTGACCACCTCGAAAAAAGAAGGCCTCGACTGGTAGCCCCATACTTCGAAGAACAGCTGTCATGCAACCAGCTGTCACTCATTTGGCGCCCACAGTTGACGTAGAACTCTGGGCGGTGAACGTGGAACCCTCTACGGCCTCGGAGGTTTACGACTGCGTATGTTCTCTGCAGTGCCACCGAGCTTCTGGTCCGAATAAGCTGCCACCCGCATTGTTCAAAGACGGGGAGGAAATCCTCAGTCAGCGCTTGTCTGATCTGTTTCCCTGCATTTTGGAAAAGGAGACTGTTCCAAACAACTTGGGGGAGTCGGTGATAAAAGGGCTCGTGATGAGTGTGGTAACTAGAGAGGTATCAGCTTAACCCCGAGATTGTTGGCATCATTGTGTTTCGTTGCCTTGTGGTGGCTCGCGAAACACTGACTCGAGAGCAGCAAGGGGGGTTCCCGCCTAGAAAGGGTTGCGTTGACCAAATCTTCACACTCCGTCAGGTGTTGGAACAACGCCATACGTATAAACGACCCAAAATTTTAGCACTCCTGTGATGAACGTTGGAAGGACTTCAAAACCCCGCTGTTCAAATAGCCGCTGACGAAAACCGTGTCGATCTAGAATATGCAGATGACATCGTTCTCGTCTTCAAAGAGGAGAAGGCGCAGGTGTGTTTGGATGAATTGACCAAAGTCATCCCGTCCTTTGGTATGCACTTTGCACCCACAAATTGTAAAACCATGCTCGTGGACAGGCAATCACTGATCACGCCATTTACAATCCAAGGAGAGGCGCTGGAAGTTGTGGAGCGTTTCACGCACCTTGGAAGTTGCATTAGTTCTGCTTGTACTGTAACAGATGAGGTCAATGATCAAATATGCAAGGCTCGGGTCACGTTTCCTAAGTTGAGACACCTAAGGCGTCAAAGCGGTATACCCCTGACTCTCAAGGGACGTGTGTATCAGGATACAGTACGGGCTGTTTTGTTGTATGGCTGTTCGAGCAGCGAAACGGAGACGTCTTCAGGTGTTCGGCAATCGTTGTCTCAGGACAACAGCTCGTGTAGATTAGTGTCGGAAAATCCGTAACGAGGTAACCAGAAAGCGAGTATTCGGTTGTGCAACGGGAACGTTCATGGAACTTCCACCTCTTCGATGATAAGAAATCGTCAGTTTGAGCATTCCGATCCTGTGACAGTCCTTGTGCTTTGCATGGGGCGACACCTTTTGACGGTGCAGCGTGACTTACTAGTGGATGCCTATGCTCCAGTTACCTTCGCAGAATTCTACCACGAAATAAAACGTTTATTACGAAGGTCTGATATCTATTTTGTTAAGAATGGCTTACACTGTTCCAGGACAGCAGTTCCCAGCTTATTTTGCACCACGTAGACGGTCAATCTTTCAGCAGCTTTGCCTGCTTTATCAATTGGCTGTTCGTTATATCCGTGCACCTATTTTGCGTACAGTGGTGAGAGGGAGTTGAACGAACAGTCGCATTTTTTAGCGTCTCGATTTGCGGACGTCATGGTCCTAAAACCCTAGCTGGCGCTCGAAAACTGTACCAGGTGAAACGGTGGAACAACTGCAGCAGGCGGACAATGTGCACGAAAAATAATCGATGATTTTCGCAACAAGCTACAGGTTTCCATGCGCACAACTGCCTGAAGTACACGACTAATTCAAGCAACAAAAACTGCCGTTGTAGATAGTACCTTCGAATTCGGGGCATTCAGTTCAGGTCAGTTTTTCAGCCCACAAACCGTACATCGAAATGCAGGGGCTCCATCAGCAACAACTCCGTCCACCGAGGATAAGAAGATTGAGGGAATGAGGGCAATGAGTTGGAGGTGAAGATCCAATCCTTTCACTGACGACAAATTCTGTTCGTCCAGAATGGCAAGATGTGACGGCCACGCAGCGAAGGTGAAAACTTTAGTGCAAGGCCGCCACCCTGACAGTCATGTCTGTCATGGTCTGCCTCAACCGGCGGTACGCATCCGCGAAGACACCGGCTAACATTGCAACTCAGTTGATCGGTAAGCTACTTCACACTTCGTTGCCAAGTCATGGACTGACTGCCCTTAGGTCGTCTCCATCCGACGCAAGACCGGGAGAAGAGGGCTCTAAGAGGCAAACGGTCCGCTGGCACATGAAACACATGGCCTAACCCGTCTAAACTGTGGAGTGTGACCAAATGATCCATTGAGGGGGGAGTGACCTCTCCCGAAAACAGTCAGGCGTATCTCAGCATTACCGACCTGGTGTTCCAACCAGATCCACGCACTGATGGTCAAATACGGGAAGCCTTCAGAAGTCTTCCACGCGCAGTGGCCACGTCTCCTATTCACAAAGCACCGCAGATTGGACCGCCGAATTGTACAATCTATCCTCGATAGTCAAGCTGATGTCACGTGGGCACCACAAATGCCGTACATTAGAAAACGCTGTCTTGGCCTTCCCAATTCAGGATGTGACTTCGTCTCCACTAGTCCTCCGAGACTAATGCAGCTGCCAAGGTAAACGAACTTATCGACCACATCGATCGGTTCATCTGAAACCATGAGATTATGGTTTGATCGCATCCTGCATCTTGCAGCGGCAGTTCACATTTTACAGGTACGAAGCGCATACCGAACTGAGAAGCAGAGTTATTTAGGTTATTTAAAGTAGTTTACATTTTTTAGGAGTCTCATCCACGAACAGCATCATCTTGGGCACACTCAATGTCCGTGAGCGAACGGCCCGGGAGTGTTTCGATCCACGAGGTGTTGTAGGCAGCTACAGAACAAGCAAGCGCCAAATAGACTACAGACTCAAGAAAATGTAACAAAAAGGTAGTCTTGCCTTACATCACTGGTGTAAACCGGGGAAATGATTGGCCGCAAACATTTACGCGTCCACAGGAGGTCATGAGCCCCTATAAGAGACAGGAATTTAGACGAGACACCTTTCCTCGCCAGATTACGGCAGTTTCTGACGATCAATGGAAGCAAAAGCATATCTGAAATCGAGATAACCGATCCTCGTGACACAGTTCTAACACTTGTCGCAAAATGGAGATATGATCAATGCAACCGGAGTGAAACTTAGCTCGATTCCCGTGAATCTGACTCTTCCGGTGATTTATCAACCCACGTACAATAATACAAAACAGCACCTTGGAAACTACGACCACTAGACTGATGCCCCGGTGGTTTTCGCACGACGTCCATTCACCATTTTTAATATGGGAACCAACATCGAAGAGCTCCATTCCGTTAGGTTCTTTCTTCACCCCAGATATTTTGTAGTAAAATAGTTAAGATAGCCAAGGCACACTCAACACCTTTGGAAAGAGCAAGATGCAAACCATCTGGACCAGGTGATTTTTTGCATTGAAGCAACGGAATTGCACAGTGGACTTCTTTCGATCATTGGTACTCACGTTTTACTCGGGTTCATTTGGTCCTTCCAGAGAGTGAGTTGATAGGAGCCAGCTGAACTGTTCTACAGTATTTAGCTCACCGTTCGAGACAACGCTTCTGTGAATGAACTGAGGTCCTATCCTTTTTAGAGGTCGTCTCGCTAACATTCACCTCCTCGGTCCAGTTGATCGCATTAGGTGGAATAGGGTGAGATTGTTCCCCTCCATTTCCTGGGCTTTTGCAACTCACCAGCGCTCTGACAGTCCTTCAAAGCTGCTGATCGTGACGAGATACAGTGTTCACTGGGATGTGAAAGTGACCTCGGACATAAGGACTCACAGACTGTGATCACAGATTGTTCCAACTTTCTTCAATCGTTATATACCACCTGCCGCAATCATGCTACCTGTACTTCTCGCTGAACGCCAGACCTCGATGGAAGCTGTCTTTCTCAGCCTCACTCACAGCGTATGCTGGCACAAACAGATACCATTTACCACATCGAGACGTATCGATCTTGACTGAACTAGTCAGCCTAGCAGCGCAGAGACGACTTTACTGGAATCCAGCTGAGCAGGCGCATTCAGTCCTGGGCTAAGTACCACTCAAGCGTGGTGGATAACATGAGCCATTGTATCGGGGCCGTCAGATACTCGAAGAGTAATGTGCAAGAAATTCGGGTTCGTACGGAGCAGATTGAGATATATGATCGACCTGGGGTCTTGTAAGCGTGTTTCGGAGACACAAAATACATCAACCGAAAGAGAGAACAAGGTCTGAACAAGAGTGCTAGTTGGTCAATGTGACAAAGAGTACGGACGTTGAAAGCAACAATGTGGAACAGATTCCTTGGATTTAGCAAGGGTTTATTTTTATTCATTTTACTGACCAGAAACTGAGATAGGTGACTGACAGTTAAGTGAAGTAGGACTCGGGAAAGAGACATGTAGACGTGAATGAAGACCCGTAAGGTCGAATGATACTTCCCGATTGCCCAGACCGAAGAAGGGGGGTTGGTTGAGGTAGTCTACCTTAAGCCTTTGACTCAAAAGTCTGATCCGAAAGGCAGGTGGAAGATATAGGGTTTAGTTCGAGGACTCTTTCCCGAGAAACTGAGTCAATAGTCTGGCCTGTTTGAATGCAGCAGGCTAGCCTGGCAATATCGTCTGACTCCTAATGCGGCTGCGCACAGCAAGTGTCTTTTGAGCAGCACCGCACTCTGGCTTTAAAAGTATTTCGACCGTAGTGAAGAATGTGCCGGCGATCGGGGTGTGCGGCTTTTGGGGACAAGCTTTTCTAATCCGTCCTTCCTCGGGGGAAAGGCAGCATCGCTGCTTCCATGAATATAGATACGCTGGTCACCTGGCGGAAACACCTTACTGCCTTCACACTCCTATCGCAGAGGACAGTATGGCTTTACCTCCCGGATCGCCTCGTAGCACGATTACTCATAGTATGTGGTCTTGCTGCTCTAGGCCTGACTGCTCCCTCTTGGCCTTCCTGGCATGGTTAAACCCTAAGGAACTGAGTTCTAACTCGCAGAATCATTGCATCAGAGAGGCCCGATCACCAAGACAGGGTGCCAGCTTTCAGTTGGGACTTTCATTCTCTCTGAACCACCGAAATCCCCATGTTTGGGCACCGCTATTCTAAAACATGCTATATTAAACGTTACCCTTAAACCTCAAATGATGATTCTTCGGAGAGGGCAACTTCGCAGACCCGACCGGCTATCAGGTTCCAGTACAAGGAGGCTTGATATATCCAAATTCTTTCCTTCCTGGAGTCAACTCCAACTGCTTACTTGTACACACACGAATTCCCAAACGACAGATATGTCATTCGCAGAAAGTAGCTCCTTTGGGTTGATTTGCTGACTTGCTGTAGGGGAATGCAAGAACTGTCAAGTAAATATATTGTCAAAAAATTCTGACCTTATGTCATTGGTCCCTACAATTTCCGGGGTCTCTTGATTCCCAACAAAGGGGTGCATACGTATGACGTGTTTCCATGTGTATGTGCATCCAAAGACACGCACTAAACTTAGGTTCGACTTCAACAAGGCTGCTATGAAAACTGGGGATTTTCATGCCAAACAGCTTCGACTCACCAGTTTACAACAAGGCAGTAAATATAAATGAGAACAACAAACTGTCCGTAGAAAAAAATCTGCCCATGTAACCAGTGGGTGACGATCACGATAAAGAACAGTAGGACTTCTCACCTGAAAAAGTGGATGGAAGTATAATTCCTCTGCGGATGGACGAAAGCAGGTCAGTGGTTGTATACAGGCGCTAATGACTTCACGCAGTGAGGGGTTGAGTACTTTGTCCATGATATCGGGACCTTGTCCTGACATTGTCTTGGCCGCGACTTGCATCACTGTCTCACATTCATCGTACGGTGTACGATTCGTCATCACCTCAAGCATGAGCATACCAAAAGCGTAAATGTCGACCTTCTCGTCATATTTTTCGTCAAATATCTCCGGAGCCATAAAACCCAGTGTACCTGTAGGGTGGGAGCAGTGCAAGCAATCAGTTGAATGTCATACAGGTTGAAGCGAGCAAATAATCGCCGCGATAGACAAAACAAAATTGTATCGATGATGAAACGGCTAACTAGTCTTTTTCTTAAAACATGCGGAATACAGAGGTGTCCTTCCTCAAAGATGACATGCATGGTCCGTGTGCAACTAAAGAAA
The DNA here is from genome assembly GCA_003604175.2 of Clonorchis sinensis. Classification (NCBI taxonomy): domain Eukaryota; kingdom Metazoa; phylum Platyhelminthes; class Trematoda; order Opisthorchiida; family Opisthorchiidae; genus Clonorchis; species Clonorchis sinensis. Next base: position 20,202,446 of record CM030369.1, read on the forward strand.
TAAGATTGCTTAGGTAGCACATAAGTAACACATAGGTAGCACATAAATGCGAACATGTTCGAGTTCAGATGAGACAGTTTAAGTTTCTTCTATGGGGTTTTTAATTAATAAGTCTCATCTTATACAAACAGGGAGGGAAATTCGACGAAGGTCAAAAGAAATGAGACGTGAAGTATCCATGAGATCATGCCAAGAATACACGACACATTAAGCAAGCCGGATCTACCGCCAGAAACTGAGATGTCGAAGATATAACAGTCAATTTTAACCTCGAAGCCGTCCTCGAATGAGAAACAAGAGGAAATCGCGCGAACCCATTAGAAGAGTAATCTTCGTCGTTCCGAACGGAAACCAGGTCTGGTTAGTATAATAAGGTTGTTGAGACAAGCATCACTCTTCTAGAAACAGCCACACATGCATAATTGAGCACAAGGATAGAAGGAAGGACCTGAAGCCTTCTCCATGCTTAACTAGCTCTCACAACAATCAAAGTCAGAGTGCGTCCTAACACAAACAAATGTTTTACCAGAATTCCGACAGAATCGTGCTGCTGTCTTTGATGAACCTTGTGACATGTAACATGTCTGGCTATATGATTACACACGTATCTTCAGGTAAATATGACCGGCCATCAGTTTGAAGTTGACCAAGTAGCTGACTTTGAAATACGGTTATAGTGGACAACTTCAACAACGTGAAGTTGACCAAGTAGCTGACTTTGAAATATGGTTACAGTGGACAACTTCAACAACGCCTAGCTCAACAAATCTGCAGTCAGGGCTACGAGGCTCGGGTGGGGAGATCCTCCACAGAGGAGACGACACCGCTGCACCTCAGCTTGAAGTTCGGAGCACACTCGCTGAATTACTTCCAATGCTACCAGGGCCAAAACAGATTTGTAATGGAGTACATGGGCTGTGAACTTTATCATTCCTTTCAATGAACGGAATGTTTGTGCAGCCCCACTTCAGGACATATGATAGTACAGCCCATAGTCAACAGGATTAGCCTGAAACACACCAAAGATATGGAAAAAATGATAAATCCTCTATTCTATGGACAAAGCAACTGATTCTTACTCTGTTAAACCCACGTGATTGCTCACTAAGATCACATACTCTACCGTTGGATAATCAGCAATACGTCGAGCAGGATAACCAGTTTGGACATGCAGTAGGCCCAAAGTACTCACGTTATTGGCTCGGATGCTCGTATCATATCATGACAGAAGTCGAACTTACATCAGCGTGTTAGCCAAAATGGTCAAGAGGAACATGAAAAACCGCATAATAATAACGAATCAGCTGTGGCATCTTTTTGGTGCATAAGTGCCGTGCAACTAGAGACAAGAACGAGGGTTGAAATATTACAAGGTTGCCGAAGTCCAGATAGCAGTAGGGTTGGGTTCCAACCACGGATCTTCATATCATTAGTCTAAAAGCTTAACCGCTAAGCTATCTCCAACTCCACTGTATACGGGTAGCTGTAGTTAGCATCCACATACAGTAGTGGATAGTGAAAGATTTACGTTTGAGTAAATAAGGTATACCCGTTTACGAGTAGAAAATGTAAGAAAACAGCTGCACGAAAATGTAGCCACAAAACCAACAAACAACGTTTGCTTCCTGCTTCATCTTCCCTGTTATGTATCAAAAACTGGTCGGAAAGTCAATTTTCAAGTTAGGAAACTAGGCAACCACCCTGTCCTCAAACACATTTCCAAAAACACAGCTAACACAGATGGAGCATGAAAGAAAGCAAAACATGTCATGAAATCCAAATTTCTCAGATAAATCAAACTTCCATTGAGCAAAAACGTAACCATGAGAAAATCGACCTGCTGTTCGCTGGAGGTGAATATTACAGCTTCAGCAAAATGAAGCCGAACAGGAGATAATAGGGTGAAACAAGTTGGAAAATAAATCGAAATTCGGAAAAGGGCACTTCACAAGAAATTAATCATGCGACGAGAAGATGGAATGTGTTGGCAGTCTGAACGATAAAATTTTCAGGCAGTGTCGTGCACACCACAGGTCAAGAGAACAAGCCTACAGAAGAGCTATTAGTTGGCTACTACAAAGGAAATCGACGGGTTTTGGATTGCCTCTTGGAGGAACAGGGTAGATGATATCGTCAAAAATGGAATACAGTTCAAGTCGTTTAGAATAAAGATTGCAAATAAATGTGTGGGAAAAAATCTGTGAAGACGAATAAGCGTATTGTTTGCGTGACTAAGTGTGCTTAACTAAATCTGAAATGATGGGTAAAAAGCCTTGTGCAGCCAAATGGGTGAAAAATGCTGAATACATATGGGTGAAATCTGGAAATGGAATGAAGGGATCTTCGCATTAAAGCACACATTATAAATGCAACATAAACACACCTGACTTCCGTTCTATTTCATACCCCCATAATACCCATAATACCCTTCTTCTTCTTAGGCTCCCAACCGATCGAGCAGAACACCTGAGTGAGAATTTTTATCCCCCGAACCAAAGCCATGCGTTGACCAGCTAATATCCGTTGTTGGACTACACCGTGTCATTTAAATCATCACCATCAGTGCTAATATTATGATTAACAGCGGAAACTGCTGCATATCATGCAAAACGATGGAGGAAAGTGAACCCAGTAGAGAGCGAAAGGGAAGAGGTGGGGAGGGGGCTGTTGTAAGAAGCCCCAATTCCCTAGGAAGAGCGCCGGGAGCGATTTTCCTACACCTCCCAAAACAGGAGACAACATATTTGAGCATCGCCATGGGGCAAGACGCCATCAGCGGAATTAACCCAACCTTAACCAACACATATCAAACACAAAGACAGACAAGCGTTGCACAGGCAATCCGGATAAGAAATGACGGCAAGCTCATTACTCACATCCGTTGAGTACTATATCCCGTAGAGTTCCCAACCATCTGTAAAAAGAATCACGTGGACCCCAACACAAAGACGCCAGGATCCCGCAACGCCCCACATCAGAGTAGCCGTCTTCATCTCTCGTTACCACGTCATGGCCTATTTTCAGCGAACTCTCTGCTGGCAACGGTTTAGAGTGGGAAACAATAATTCCTTTGGTAGACGGAAGTCGGTCCCATTTGAACCTGATAAGCCTTAGCTGATGTTCCAGTGAATCCGACTCAATACATAATACTCGCTTACGGACCGTTTCGTTATGCTTACGCTGCATGCAACTCACGCTTACTATACTACGGAGATGGCGGTGATCAAATATCGAAAGACCATTGAAGTGTCCAGGTCGGAGGGGCAAGGCTTCATAGTCAGATAATAGGGCTGGTCTCACGGTCGTCTTGTACGCACGGCCCTTCAACCTCGATGATATTCGTTTTGATGCCAAAGGTGACGTAAGTTCACAAATACTCCCTCTGGCTTGGCGGTGCGCTCACTGAATTCATCAGTCACAGTGCCATCACGGCTTACGCAGCTAGCAAGATAAATGAACCCAACAACAAACAAGCTATTCACTCGGAGTGATCCAAGAGAATGGGAATGGGAACACTTCAGGGTAGCCTGCGCAAACGCATTATTGTTAGATTGGTTCAAATAGGACGTTCTAAGCACATACCCCAATCACCGCAACCAGCGATGGAAGACGATTGATGCAAGTGGCAAATTGTTACTCCCTCTATCAAATAGCGCCAAAGAACACCTGTTTGACATCATTGTGCCACCCAACACAGTACAGTTTTGAAAAGACATCAGTCGTCAAAAACCATTCCAACGTCCCGTGCGAACATAGCTACACAGAACTGCACGCACCGATGAGCTGCATTCCCCTCTCTCACCACCAGTGATTGCATCTTATCGTGATGCGACGATTTATGCATCTCTATAACCCATTGAGTTATACTGGAGGGTTCACTCAGACACCTACAAGTTAGTCAACGGATAGAAGCCTCTCTGTTCTCCAGGATGCGGGCTGCAAAAAGAACGATGACCTGCTCCGTAAAAGCTCCAGCTAATGTGGTCGTACGTGAGCAATCTCCTTCTCCTTCCCGATGCCTCGTGGCCAGGCTCTTAAACCAAAGGCTTTGACTGAGGACTTTACTCGGCCTATCACAGTTACTCGCTCTGAGAGCATCCCATACAAACACGAAATTCGTAACTGAAAACAATGCCACATCGGCCGTCACATGATGTCGTCAGCCAGATCACCTTAATTAACTAACGCAAACAAAAGATGAGTATGATAAAACATACCCATGCTGGAGCCTTACTGCTTACACTCACTCTCTTCGCGACGGCTAAGTCGGTTGCTCAACAGGAAACGCTTTAGTAGTTCCTGAACACAATCCAGTCCTTTGCACTTCGGTAGTTTTGGACGTGGTTTCTTTGCCCAAATCAATGTTCGAAGTGTTATTGCCTGAGAAGTTTTACCTCTCGACTGTATCCAGAGTCCTGGTGGGCACATCCCTCGTCAACCTCGTTGAATGATTCTGTTACAAAGCGCAGGTCATAACCAATGACAGATACCATAAACCTATTAGAGATAAACTGAGCGGCCCACTCATCTTCAAAAGAAGGAACCACATCGTCAGCATATTTGAAGCTCTGAAAGTGCCTACTTGTAAATCAACTCGACCTTTCTGACAATCTACCAGTGAATCCCGTAGGATATCATCCGTGACAAAATTCATCAACAGGGTAGTTTACCTACACTTGCCTAAAGATATGGGAGCAAAGAGCGATGAGGATACGTACGAAACTGTAAGAAGCACCTCCAGATACTGTGATACACGGGCAACTTTCTTTTCTTTATTCGATGAATTTAAGTGTTGCCTATCAAATCAGACAGCACCAGCCATGAAAATGTCCCAAGATAATCGCAAGAAGCCATCGCACAGCCTTACAGCTCCTCGAAGCCATGGACAGGGCAACAAGGTAAAGAGATTTCTCAACTTTAGAATGAAGTTTGGTGTATGCGGTTTCAGCAATGCCCTGGACGGCTGTTTCATTTGTATAAGCTAATGATATCGCCTTTCTACATTTCTCCCACTCCACCAATTTCGTCTAACTCCTCATTCGGAAGACTCCGTACGCAGAACGTTTTTCTCATCAACTACTGAGAACTACATACGGAAACGTAATGCTGTTTCGTTCGTAGCCAGTGCACAGCTCACCAATCGGTGTTAATCACGATCAAAAAGGTGGCATCAACTACCGTAAAGCATCACTGACTAAGTCCCCGGATAGAGCGCTCATCGAATAGAGCTAAGGGTCAACAATCAGTTGGATGGATGAAGTAGCCCTAACAGACTTCCGAATTCCAAGCAAACAAAATGGAGTTTTCAGCTAGTTGGTCATGAATTTAGTAGACAAGCGTGTTAAATCATGTCTTGGAAATTTAAATGTCCGAAACCGAATGACGGTGAAGGGAATCAGGACAAGAACAGATGGTCCTAACAACGTTTTACGCTGGAAAAAAGACATACGACAAATTCGTCCGAAATTCCTTCGGACCTTACGTAAACACTAATTTATTACTTAAAGGAGTGCTTTATGCCGATGATATACTTACCAAGCATTGTCTTGCGCCCGCTATTATTGACATGCGTAGCCAAGCCAAAATCACCCACTTTGACATTGAGGTATTCTTCATCCGACGCACCGTACAGAAAGCAATTGTCCGCCTTCAAGTCTCTATGTAAGATAGGTGGCTGTATTTTGTGGTGCATATAGCGAAGGGCATCCAATATCTGGTGCCACCATCGAGTGATTAGGGGGAATTTGAGAATACACTGTCCCTCGAGAAAATTCTTCCGGATAACACTGCCAACGAAAATTGGGTGGGTTAATAATGAAAAAAGGCGGAATACCTTTTCAATGTGCCTTCACCCATTAATTCCTGAATAATTACCACACCCTTCTCTTCGATCTGATTGTTCGGGTCTTCCATATCTATCCATTCGCGGAAAACATCGAAACACCGAACAATGTGAGGATGATTCATTTTTAGCATGATTTCGGTCTCTTTGAACATTTGTTGGCGTTTTTCTTTGGTGTCCACGTGCTCTCGCTAAAAATTGTATGCATAAAATTCAACTCGTGTTTCTTGCCTTGAATTCACACCAGGCCACATTACGAGCTTCCACCGTGTCGTAGCCTCGATAGACAAACTTGTAACCGCCCTCACCAATCTACACAGTTGTGAGAAAAAAGATACCGAATATTACCTTAAGGTTATGTTTGATCCACCGACCACATTTAGATTTAGCAGAGACACGCTGTTTGGCTTCTTGTTCTGCTTGATATTTTTTCAACATTTCTTCTTCCTTTTTCTTTTCTCTCTCCTTTTTCCTTTCTTCCTTCGTCTTTTTCCGCTCGGCAGCTGCAGCAATGGTCTGCAAATCTGTTGGCTGGCCACTGGCCGACATTGGTGCAGCCTCGCCAATGCCAGTGGACCCAGTTCGGTCCAGCGAACCAGCCTGGGAGAGGGAATCTTCATCATCTGATTCGACCTCATGAGTAGGACCAGGGTCAACGATTTTGACTTTCTTGGTTATGATTTTGTTCAAACTATCTTGCTGAATACTCGGTTTATTGGACTGGTCTCCATTCAAAGCAGCCGTTTCGGCCGTATCACAGTTAGGCACAGGGTCCAAAGATGTGACTGTGGAGGAGTTGGGTTTACTTTCCTCTTTAGGGTTCGAAGATTTCTGCGAGCTAGAACTCATTGGCTTTGGAAAAATAAGAAAATAAATGTCAATCAGCACAAGTGAACTGCAAACAAAAGAGCATTCTGCAAAAAAAATAATAAATTCGACCGCTGAATGGACTGTCAGACTACGGAGGGATACAGCTAACCCAACTGACAAAAGCAACAGTTGATGGAGCGTGACTGAGTCCAACAGTTTCATATGCCTGGGACTCTCGAACATTCAACCCTATGGAAATTAAGTACAATGAAGTTACTTTCCACATCGACCACCACCGGTGTGGATATCTACCTGGTCTCAAATTTCTCTCATGGCTAGTAATGGGCTTCCATCATTGCGGCTGCAGCTTCTATTCTAAACCTATAAAATCTGCTAAAATGCTAATCCCTGAATCACCATAATCATCATCATCAATGGCAGCAACACCAGAGGAGAATAACCATGGAGAGGAAAAATGGGACGGGAAAATGGGACTAGGGTTGGTCTACCACAAACATCCAAGTAATCTACACCTCCAGTACCCAGTCAAACAACCTGGATAGAACCTGACAGCATGAGCCCCACCGACATCGTTTAGTCACCATATATTTCAATGTCTCCGGCCAAGTACAGGGATGGTCACATCTTGGAAGACAAACACCAGCTCTTCGTAACACCTTTTGTTCCCGTACATGCCGTATTCTGTCTACTTCTAAGTTTATGCTACTCCGAACTGGGCAAGGACATAAAATCTCTTCTCGGCAGGCGGCAATTCGCAATACGTAACACGTCCAAGCCATCCTAGCTGGCAGTGTTGAATGCAGTCCTCGAATGAAGTGCCTTCTGCTTCACCAGAGACCAGTTTTCTAATCACTTCATTATGGATTTGCTGATTCCGTTCGATTCCATCTGTGGTTCTGAGACAGTTGTAGTCGAAGACCTAAAGATGTTCCTCGAAGTTCCCAAGCCTCATGGCCGTAAGACAATAAAGCCGGCACTGTGGTCTGATACATACATCCTTTGATATATCCCGTGATATATCTTTCTGATAACATAAGTGGCGGGACTGGTGAGTCAAATTCGTCTGTCAACCTACGGTTAGAACCAATGCAAATTCCGAGATACTTAACGTTCCCTAACTTCCAATGGCTCCCCAAAGATTAAAGATGGAGGGGAATTCATTTTGATGTATGGAGAAGCACCGCGTTGCACCGTCGATTCCACTGGAGCAATGGGTTGCGGTCATCGACCAATCCAAAGGGGTTTTACTACACTGTTGAGCTGAATCCACAGAAAAGGAGGGAATGGGTCACCTTTAATAAAGGCGCATAAAACGCATTATGATAGCAACGGCGAGTTGTGTGGTAGGTACTTGGTATAAGTGTCCGACAAAAGCTTACTCGTAAGGCTATGCACTAACTAACGCTCCAGAGGTTATTGTTGCTGACAAGAAGTGCAGACAACAATCTTTTAGGAGCATATCTAGAGATCTATTACTCAATTAGTTTCAAGGATGCACTTCCGTGATAAATTGCATCCAGGCAACTCCTAGACTAGACTAGTACGCTCATCCTGCCGGGTCCAGTTGTGTGCTATATGTGATGGATTCGGTAGGCAGAAAAACCTAAGATAATAGGATAAAAATATACAGCTACATGAGCTGTTTTGCGCGAAACAAACGAAAGACGCCAAGGGAGCAAAACCGATCATGGACTACTCAGATAATCGTAATCGCACCAAAAAGACTAACAGAAACATGGAGTGGAATAGGTTCCGAATACCAAATCACTCTTAAGTTTAAGTTAGAAAACATCTAATTAGGTGAAATGGATAGAAACAATCTGGTTGCATGTAAATGGGGAGAGAAAAGTACCTTCATTTGGACTTTGATCTTGCAGTATCCATTATATGAAAAGCCATTCTTCGAGTCACATAGTTTTATATTCTACTGACCTCGATGAAAATTGAATCGCTTGCATCCACGCAGCATGTAGGCGTTGTTAAAAAAGTTAAAGGGTGAACGGAGTTTAAACCCCAGTACGGCTCCAGCAAGAGCCGATCCGAAATTTAGTAGTCCTTTCTGGTATGAACCAACCACAGCTAAGATTGAGGCCAAACACGAATTCAGCATCCGTCTAGCTTACAGCTTTGAAAAGACCCTGATCTTTAAATAGCAGCGGAAGCAGACATCTAATGGATATCTACGTACTGGAATCAACAGCTGAAATTGTTGGTGTGAAGATCTGGATGTAAGGACATATTGGCTTTGGATAACTTGTCAGCGGCTAGATTAATGGGGTACGCATGCATTAGAGATGATAGCTCAAACGTAGGAAAGCCGACCAGTTGCCGACTGGGTTTCTTCGTTTTCCCCAACCGACGGACCTTAGCTCGGTATCTTCAAGAGGGATGACGACAACTACTTCCGAACCCTTACATAAGTTGGCTTTCGAACGGAATAATGAAGAATTCAAACCTGTTCTCTTTCCACGATAGGAGGTGCACTGATCATATTTTCAGACTATGCCAAATGATTGGACAACACGACACCCAACGCCAACCAACAATTTCGGCTTTCCTCAACCTCTAAGGAGCCCTTGATTCTGTAGGCAGGCCAGTTCTCCCACTTGTATAGGAAGTTACCCCCTGAAGTTTGTAAACATACTCCGTTATCTCTATCCCCACATTTTCGATCGTGTAGAAGACTGTATGGTAGTTAGTCACCACCATCCGCTGCTGGCATATTGTCACCGACGATGGCAATCGTCCGCGCATTTGCATTACATATGATAGCATGTGCGCTGTGTTTACTGATCGTTCACAGAATTGGTTTTAGCACGCGAATGCAATTTTCCGTAATCAATTCGTTCGTGACGTTTCCAACATCGGCCTACAAAGGCGTCTAATTAGAAAATAAATCGTTCAGCTGTAGCACCCTCTCGGTGCCTAGCTGCCATGCCACCCGAAGGAAGCACGAGGGCTGGGATACTGCCAGGTTGCCCAAGCCTAGACAGGGGAAGTCGAGAGGCAGAGGCAGGGTTCGAACCACGGACCTTCCGGTCAGTACGCTCGCGCTCTAACCGCTGAGCTATCTCGTCTAATTAGAAAGCGGCTCCCTGAGAGCACACTCGAATTCAAAGTGGCCCCAGACATTTCCGCGTTTGAAAATGGTTCAGAAGTAGTCGACATATCTCGCAGCGAATTCTTGTGGGGCTACTGTCGACGTAACTCTCCAAGGAGGGACCAAGTCTCGGTTGCAAAAATTGGAAAACACAACAAACGAAAAGAAGTGGAGAACAGTCAAAAAAATCAATCATTACACACGCCAAAGCGCTTATCCGCTATAATAAATAAACCTTACACAGAAAATTTCATGTTTTACTGTCGTCAACACGCTTGGTCTGACCATCAACGTTATCATCATCATCATCATCATCAAAAGGAGTACACCAGTGTCAAACGCTTGATCAACAGAGTGCTTACCCTCAGATACCGGTACAAGTGTTGGAGGGGAAAGTCACCGCGTTTAAAACCTGCGGAAATCCCTATCAATTCTGTCGTATTATTTGCGCTGGCATTCCTTGTTTTCAGCGGTCAGTCAGTAATTTTCCGAAAGCTGGAACAGACCCCTAGCACAATGGCTTACGTCAAAAAGTCACTGTTGGTGATCGAAATGCCGCCGAAAATAAAAACTATCAATTTCTGGAGAATGCAAGGAGGTAAAGGTAAAAGGATGGAAGAGGAAAAAAGGTAACTGGAATGCGTCAAAGAGCTCCTCTCGGAGCTCCATCTCGGGGGACGAGATGGCTCAAGTGGTTAGAGCGCGAATTTACTGACCGAAAGGTCCGTGGTTCGAACCCCACCTCTGCCTCTCGACTTCCTCTGTCTAGGCTTGGGCAACCTGGCAGTATCCCAGCCCTCGTGCTTCCCTCGGGTTGCATGGCAGCTAGGCATCGAAAGGGTGCTACAGCTGAACAGTTTTTTTTCTCGGATGCGAAATGTCTTTAGAACTGGTCAAGCCAGATCCAAGGAGACTCGGAGGTCCGCGGTCGTTGTCTCTTTCTCATACTCATAAATCGCAACAAAGAATTGTGGCAATGTTTGCCTATTAATTCCAGTATATCCATCGACTGCCAGACACAATGGACCATAATAACACAGTCCGTCTCCCAGAAGAATAGCCAGGACGTCTAGCCATTTCAAACACAAGATCGAAAGCAAGTTTCATCACCGTTGACCTGTTGTCCGTTGTCAGCAGAAACAGATGTATTCGATGTTGCCATAGCAGCAACTTTGAACCAGAACGATCAATCTAATACCCCCTCCCTTTCTTCGCACTACACTTCCGCAGAGGATGCCAAAAGACCCATCGAAACTGTGCGGAGATGACGCTATCATCTCCTACGTATCGGCGAGTGATTTCGGTATAAAACCAGAAAAGATATATTGGCGGCTGATAAGTTGTCGCGTGCAATCTGTGCACATGCAGAGCACCCCAAAAGCTCCCGTACACAACGTGGCACCCGCCAAGGGTGCCTACACTATTTCTTTTAGTGATGGACGAGAAAACGAGGCAAACGAAGGAAGGTCTTCCAAACCATGGTGTTCAAACAGCGGCTGACGACAAACCTTGTTGATCTCGAACGTGCACACAAGGTTCATATCTTCGAAGAGAAGGCGCGGGTGTTTTTGAATGAACTGGCCAGTAACCGCGTCATTGGCATGCGCTTCGTATCCATCATCATCACCATCAGCAATGACAACAAAACACCACTAATACGTACTACTGAGTAACTGCGCTTTGCACATAAAACAGCAAGGTCATTCTTCTAGACAGGAAATCACTGGGTATGTCACCTACAATCCAGGGAGGAGCACTCGAAGCTGTGAATAGTTTTACGTATCTTGGGAGTTCTATTAACTCTGAATGTAGTGTGACAAAGGTCAATGCACGAACCTCCAAGGTTCACATCACGTTTGCAATGGCGGCAAAGCGGTATATCCCTGTATCCCAAGGGACCTGTGTATCAGGCCACAGTACGGGCTGTTGTGTTCTTTGGCAGTGAAATGTGGCCTATTCCGGCAGCAGAACCGAGATACCCTCAGGTCTCCGTCCACTGTTGTCTTAGAACCATGGCTCATGTAGGTTGATGCAACGGGAACTTCCGCAGATGAATGTGCCCAGCACCAAAAGCTGCGGTGATTTGGTCATATTTTGCGCATGCCGAGTCATCGTTTTCCGAAGACTGCTGTTTTCCGTGTCCAATTCAGATTGGCGCAAGTAGGGAGGTGGCCAACCTCTGAACTGGTAAAAGGGCATGAGAGATTACGACAAGTCTAGGTGCTGTCGGTGCTACCCACCTTCCCGGATTAGGATCGCGAAATATCCACTGCGTCTGGTTGGAGGCGCTGCAAGAAATGACCGCCAATCTGTCCAGATTGCCTGAATGAGTATCCAAGGTTTGGGCACCCCGGGATGATTGTGGTAGGTTAGCACTACATCCCTTTTCCATCCACTGTTATTAGTTCCTACACAATGAAGCTTTAAAATAAATTGTGATTGTACGGCAACGAGGTGTTGAACAGTAATGTTACGCTGCCGACAATGATGACGATGCGTGCAATCTTTTCTTCAACGGAACCATCATGAGAGTTGCACGGTTCACTCAGTCACTCTATTGTTGTTCAAATGACTCAAGAAATTCATCTGATTAGCTTGACGATGTCGAAAATACTATTCTTAACTGCTTGGCTTGCGTCGAAGCAAAACAATCACTTTTCCACCGAACCCATTTCAAGCTTATCCAAACTGCTCACCCATTAGAACAAGTTCCTAGCTACTCAAAACAAATCAATCGTTGAGTATTCGTGTTTTCGATTTGCTTTTCCGTGCCAAGGTATGACCTTACGGTAACCATTACTTTGGCAACTAAAACACATTTGACATCACTACTAGCAGTGTTGACGCTGACGCTTCGCTGCCGTACAAACAAAACCTTTATTTAGATACATTTTGAGTCTTAAAGTGAAAGGAAACAAAAGAATGGATGTGTAGGGGTGTGGACCTAGCCTACCGTGGGCATTCTGAGGTGCCTACATCTCCAAGCGCTCAACCAATCAGCACGAACGCCATCGATATCGACTAGCCAACATTTCTTAAAATATCTCTAGCCAACCGCGGAAAATGTTACAGGGGCACCATCCTGGAAGTCGAACCATCACCATCAGCAGAGATAGCAAACTCGGTGTTGACACTGATGTTTCACTGCCGACGGCACCAACAACCAAACTCTTCACACGCTTCTGTCAGGTCACACAACGTCCAGCTCGCAGTTTACACTGTTGTGAGAGCGGCATGAAAAATAACACTCATCTCTGTAGACCACGATTCGACATGTGCAACACAAGGCCCAACCATCGCAGTTGATAGTGCTGGATGTTTTCTGCCACGGACGTATCAGCTCAACAGTCAAATACCCGTTTTCGAATCATTTCGTTAAGAGTTGGTCGATGCCATCCGATGACAGCAACGCTCGAGACAACGGTGGTCGGAAACCTGAAGATCCCTCGCATCACCTGCCCGCGGCGGCCACGTCCCTCAACCACACAACAATACAGCAAATACACAATGTAGCTTGGTATACACGATCAGTGAGACTCATTGGCAAGGCTTTTCGACACTACAAGGCAAAGTGACAAACGTGAGTCGTGCCACAGAGATTCGTGTACTAACTTCATCAGACACCACGTTATAGCTAATACAACTAACGATGTAAAATTCTTCACAACCTCCAGTGCTTATACTTGAATTGTAATGGAATTGAATTGTAAGGGATGCGTTGCACGTAAGGGATGGTTGCACGTTCTGAAGCATGACTTCGCAGTTTGACGATGCAAGGCGCATGCCGAAAGATGGTATGACGGTGGTCAGTTTATTCAACAACACTTAGTCTTCGTCTTCGTCTTCAAGCATTGGGACGCTGTCATCTACATAGACCAGATCAACACGGTTCTCACCTTCAACGGGGTTTTTGAGGAGCTCCAGGTGTTAGCCTCATTAATTCAGCGATGACGAAGAAGAGCAAAAATGGAGGGTGGACATCACTGCAAAGAAGCTTTTATAGAATTTCTACAAACTCCCAAGAGTCGGGAACTATGTGTATATGAGGATTGGATTACGTCCACAAACTTATGCGACGTGCCCTGTTGAGCGAGCGCGGTCAGAAATATTGACCGATCGACAAAATCGCACGCATCCTTGAAGTCAAGAAACAGTAAGATTGTTGGTTGCTTGTACATGTGGCGTTACTCTAGCGCCTGACGGAGTATGAAAGTGTGGTCGATGCAGCCCCGAACCCGGTGGAACTGCCGCTTGGTGCTCACGAGTCAAGATTCCGCGTGTAGCCATTAGACGAAGAAGAGTCAATGACATCAGAAGCCTTGTCATAACAGTTTACTATATTCACTGCGGGTGCCCTTTTTGAAGGTAAGCACTATTATCGACTCTTCTCAGTTGTGAAGTGGGTCCTCTCTGTCAGATATGCCCAAATGGGTTATGCAGGCGCTGGGTGAGTACAGCGCAGGCAAGGGGTCTTCGGGATGTACACGACAACACACCTGAGGTGCACAGCCTACGCACCCCTCAGAGACCGGAGGTTCAGATTAGAAGTAATGGGAGGCCAACTGAACCGCTGCTCGAAGCATTCTGCTAAACCGCCCAAACGGTATTCTTTGCTGAATATCGGAGTGCCGTTGTGGTCCCTGATGGTTTGACTGAGAAGGGACTTCCGAGAACCTGTCCAACGAATCAAGCGGAGCAACCTGCAGACATTTCCATCTTTCTTGCTCCTTCCATTTCGAAGGACGCTTAAGCTCTATGACTAAACACAATACCCAATCCCGCGTGCCCAGCTTCAGTGGCTCCCGCATCACAGGAAGTGTGAGGTCGGAAACGGGCAGACAGTGACGAGGCAGTCAATTTAATTACACTACCTGCGCATTGGGTCATTATCTCTGGCAAACAAAATGGATCAATGCGGAGGAAGTCCAGAGTACGAGCAAGAAAAGCTGGTGCTCTGCCTGCTTATGAATGTGAACATTAAATGCAGCTAAGCAGACCGGACGCTGGGGTTTGAAGATTGATTTTGACGTGCCTAGATTCATTATTTGAGACGGAAGTGCAGAATTTGTCGCTAGTCAGTCTTGGTGCTGCGACTGAAAAGACAGTACTCACAGTGGAATAGAGTAAGGGTGAAGGACCATGGGAAAGTTAGGGGAAGCATCTTTTGTGCCCGCCGGGTTAACCCCTTTTCAACGTTCATATGGGACAGTGGGTGGTCGAAACACGGTCAACAATCTCTAGGGCAACGGCTGGATTGAAAAAACCATTAGGAAATTGTCGAAGACTGTCAAACTGGCTCTGGAGTTACGCTGCCCAGCAACAGAACACTGCGAAGTAGTCCTGCAGGGTACACTCCTTTCCATCACTCCTTACTATGCACTGGGACAAACGTAACTCTTCACGATCGACTATTCTGCACAACCGGGCGTCTACTTCATGTGCCGTTCCCAAACCGGTGCGTTATTCCCGTGCTTATGCCCTTGTTTCGCTGTTCCAAGCCTCAAGTGCTTTCTAATGAAGTGGGACACATCCAGTGTATCCCTAACCTTACAGACAGCAAGGGGAAAATCAGTCAGTCAGCTAACGAACCGTAATCATTATCATCAACAGCATGTTATCAGTGTTAAACACTGATGCTTCGCTGCGTGAAAGCCTTGCTGGAAAAAAAGAATAAAGGTGAACAGGGAAGGGACTTAGTGCTAGCTTACTACAATCATTCCGAGGTGCCTACACCTCCAGACACTCATTCAGGCAATCTGGATAGAAACTTACAACTAGAACGCCAATGATATCGATTGTTAGTGATATCTTGCAGCGTCTCCGAACGGGTGCACTGGAGATCATGTGGTCCCCAGTCTCGGAAGGCGAGTAGCGCCGACCGCACCCAAACGTTTCGTAGTCTCTTTCATACCTCTCTGTCAGGGTTGGCCACCTCTCTGCTTCCGCCACTCTGAATTTGGCACGAAAAACAGTAGTCTCTTCGACAAACGATGGTCTGGCATGGGCAAAACATGGCTTGACCAACGCAGCTTCTGGTGCTTGACACATTCTTCAGTGAAAGTCCCCACTGCACAGCCGAAAACTCGCCTTCTAAATGCCTCGTCGCGTATTCTCCCACACCAACCCACAAGAGCTGTGGTCCAGTTCTGCTGCTCGAACAGGCCAAGTCTCACAGCCACATAACAAAAACACACGTCCCTTGAGATCCAGGGATACATCAATTTGACGCCACAGGTGTCTCAAATTAGGAAACGCGACTCCTGCCTTGCATATTCGTGCACTGACCTCATTCGTCACACTACAGATGTAGCGCTGTTACGGTACCTAATCGCCACGCCACCCGAAGGAAGCATCAGAGCTGGGATACTGCCATGTTGTCCAGGGGAAGTCGAAAGGCAGAGGTCGGGGTCGAACCACGCACCTTCCTGTCAGTAAATTCGCTCTCGTTCCTGTCACACTACAATCAGAACTAATACAACTTCCAAGGTACGTAAAACGCTCCACAACTCCGAGTGTCTCTTCCTGGATTTCAAGTGGTGCGTTTATTGACTGTAAGTACAGGAGCATGCCATTACACTCCGTGTGTGCAGGAAGTGACAGCTACCCAGTGAAGGTTTGTCGCCCCCTGTTGTAGGCATCCGCGAAGACGCCAGACAATAACGCGACTCAGTTGATTGGTAAGGTAATTCACATTTCGTTGCCAAGTCACGAAGAGACTGGACCTTACCGTGGTGTGACGGTTTGCGCACCTCAGCGACTGATTGAGCTATACTGGGGGGTGTCTCCGCGACACTCACAGAGTCTCTCACACCAGGTTGGTCAATGTTTAGAGGTCTGACAAACACAGTCTCCTGGCCCTCCAGGTTGGGGGTTGGAACATCTGGCGAGTTGTTCCGTAGAAATGGTGATGCATTTGCACTTCCTGGCAAACACCGCTGCTTTGCGGTTAGGCTTTTGAGCCAAAGGCTTTGGTTGAGGAACCTAATCGTTTTCCTGCCTAGGTGTGGGTGCCCTGACAGTATCCCAGCCCACGTACAACCATGAACTGCACACATGCCAAGTCATGGACTGACCGCCTTTAGGTCATCTCCATCCGACGCAAGACCGGGAGAAGAGGGCTCTAAGAGGCAAACGGTCCGCTGGCACATGAAACACATGGCCTAACCCGTCTAAACTGTGGAGTGTGACCAAATGATCCATTGAGGGGGGAGTGACCTCTCCCGAAAACAGTCTGGCCTACCTCAGCATTACCGACCTGGTGTTCCAACCAGACCCACGCACTGATGGTCAAATACGGAGAGCCTTCAGAAGTCTTCCACGCGCAGTGGCCACGTCTCCCATCCACAAAGCACCGCAGATTGGACCGCCGAATTGTACAATCTATCCTCGATAGTCAATCTGATGTCACGTGGGCACCACAAATGCCGTACATTAGAAAACGCTGTCTTGGCCTTCCCAATTCAGGATGTGACTTCGTCTCCACTAGTCCTCCGAGACTAATGCAGCTGCCAAGGTAAACGAACTTATCGACCACATCGATCGGTTCATCTGAAACCATGAGATTATGATTTGATCGCATCTTGCATCTTGCAGCGGCAGTTCACATTTGACAGGTACGAAGCGTATACCGAACCGTGAAGCAGAGTTATTTGAGTTATTTAAAGTAGTTTACATGTTTAAGGAGTCTTACCCAATGCCAACAACATCGTCGGCGCACTCAATGTCCGTGAGCGAACGCCCAGGGATTACTGTTGTAGGCAGCTACAGAACAATCAAGCAGCAAACAGCAAACGGACTCAAAGATAAAAGGCGACGAACGGCACCTTTGCCTGACACCACTGGATGTAGTGAAATTAGGAGAGAATAACCCGCGAACAACCAAGAGTCTGCAAGAGGTGCGTGAAAACTTCATAAGGAACAAGAATTAGAACGAACACCCTTCATCGCCAAACACTGCCTAAGCTGATGACAATCGTTGTCAATCCTAAGATGGAGTGACGTAGTTCTAACACGTATTGCAAAGTGAAGATATGATCAAAGCAACTAGGGAGAAAATTAGCTGACTTCCCCCCAACCTGATTCCCCCAGTGATGGACCAACCCATGTACAATAATACAAAACAGCATCTGGGAAGTTATGCCCACTAAAAAATCGTTCAGCTGTAACACTCTTTCGGTGTCTAGCTGCCATGCCACCCGAGAGAAGCACGATAACTGGGATACTGATAGGTTGCCCAAACTTAGACAGGGAAAGTCGGGAGGCAGAGGTCGGGTTCGAAACACGGGCCTTCCAGTCAGCAAATTCACGCTCTACCCACTGAGCCATTCCACCCACTAAACTGACGCCCAGGCTGTTTCCCCACGAAGTCCCTTCACCACTTTTGAATACGGGAATCGCCACCTAAACGCTCTGTTCATTCAGCATTCCTTACTCACCCAAGATATTATGAAGTTCAGTCGTCAGGTTAGCCAGGACAGCTCACTAGCTTTGCAGAGGGAAAGATGCAAACTATCTGGATCAAGTAGTTTGTTGTGTTGAAGCAATGAAATTGCACACTGGACTTCTGCCGACCATGGTGGACTGATATCCACGATCCACTCAGGTTCGTTTTGTCCTTCCAGTGGATAAGTTGATAGGACTCAGCTGAAATGCTCTTGAAATTGTTCAGCAAGTCATCAACACGCCTCTGTGAATGAACTATCCTAACTTGCGCCCTTTTTGAACATTATAGTTACTCATGACGCGCTCCATTGTTCGTAATCCTTCCACATTCCAGACATTTTGGAGTCGAATTGTCATGCTAGCTGCAGGGCTCATAACCTTTGAAGAGTGAAGAATGCACATTGTCTGGACCAGGGGCTTTGTTGTGTTTCAGCAAGGAAATTGCACGCCGGATTTTCGTGGTCGTGAGGTAACGCATATCGAGAAAGCGCATATTTTCAGAGGAAATTGTCCGTAATTTGTTGCTATCATCACGTGCGGCGTGCAACTGCAATAATGACAGTTCGCTGCAATGTTTGTCATCATTTGGCAGATCGATATGTAATACTGGTGTGTTCATGGGAATGAGTAATTTTGTCACAGCCAGGAACGCCGGGTAAAGCAAAATGCTCCTAAGATGTTCTTGCACGTGGGCTAGCTTGCATTGTTTCTGACCAGCCGAGGTGGGTTAGCGCGCGAATCGACTTTCGTTCCAAACGTCCCTATATACAGCACCCTAAACACTGAGGCGTCATTCCATCTAGGGAAGGGGGCCCCATACGTAGGATTCTACTGTCATGCAAGCTCCAGGATCTGATCAATGTTAGCTTTCGAGGTCGTCGTTGCTCGAACTTTCAACATAAACGCAACACGTAGTAGAGATTGGTAAGCCGCGCAAATCCACTCGTCATCTAAGGCTGCATTCTGACGCATTGCGCGGACTCAAGCAGCAGCATAAGTCAATTAGCTCCGCTTCGCTGATAATCAGTAACCGTATGGTTGAAATACCTTGTAGGTGACACTTAATCAAACGATTATATCCAAGATGGCTCAGTGGTTACAGCGTGAATTTACTGACCGGAAGATCTATGGTTCGAACCCGGCCTCTAACTCTCGACCTCTCCTGTATAGGCTTGGGCAACCTAGCAGTATTCCAGTCTTCATGCTTTTTTCGGGTGGCACTGAAACTATGCGTCGAAAGGGTGTTACAGCTGAATTATTATTATTATAAGTTGGAATTGTCACGATTTACATAGAGAAGGATCACACTAAATACCAATTACACGTGTACGCTCGTTGGTTTGGATGCGCACACTTTCAGTAAATTCGATGCACACATAGTAAATGATTAGTGCAAAACTAACCAAAGATTTCGGCCGGTCTCTACACCCAGTCCATTTTACGCGCCCTGCAGGGGCCGGTGCGTAAAACAAAACTGTCCTTGAACTTTCAGTGACTGTCGCGCACTGTCTTCAGTTCAGGAATTGTCCAACGGAGTATAGCAATAGCCTCAGTAGGTTTTCAATTGAGTACTCCCCAAAACACCAAGTAACCCTCTGCGATAAATATAGTCTTAAAATAGCTGTTCCTTTATTGTGCACACTTTAAGCCATGCCTAAACCACCTGCGGCACTCATTCCTATCAGACAGATCATTCCGAGTGAAAGTAGGCTCGACCTACTCTTCTGCGGCGCCGGTCTCCATTGGAGTTCCTCAGGGCTCCGTTTTGGGACCTTCGCTGTTTCTGATATACGTCAATGACCTTCCAGATGTTCTTTCAAGTCCATGTCTACTTTTTGCGGACGACTTGAAATCGTGGAGTTCCAATGCCAGTGCCCTCCAAATTGATGTAGACGCCGCAAAGCAGTGGTCGCTGGACTGGCACCTTCCTCTGAATGACGAAAAGTGTGTCCATATGTCATTTGGAGGAGACTCAGCGAACTCCTTTGTCATGCATGGTGAGAAACGACCAGAAGACATCACGAGGATAGATGCCAAAAAAAGATTTGGGTATCTGGCTCTCCAAACCTGTCCTCCTCACTGCACCTTGAGAAAACGGCTCAGAAGGCATTCGCTGTTCCACGGATGATTCGGCGTACCTTCTCTCATATTACTCGCACGGACTTCCAAATACCCTATGGGGCCTATGTCAGACCGCTCCTTGAATATGCCAACCCGGTTGTCTACTCAGGACGCACGAAAGACGTAATCCTCATTGAGCGTGTCCAGCGAGCTGCTACGAAAATGGTTGCCGGTCTCAAGTCCATGGACCGCTGAGAACTTAAAGAGCAGTGCTACACCCCTTTTTCACTTGTGCCTTTCAGGTGAACGACAGCTGCTGAACGACAAGAACAAAACCGACCCGGGAAACTTGGGCAAAAGCCTCGCTCCTGTGTATCAATCCGTGAATCCGTGAATAGGAAGCTCCATCTAACGGAGCTTTAACTGGAAGACGATGCATCGGATAATCGAGTTTAACCCCTGGATTACCGAGGAGAGAATTTGGAATTAGTTGCTCCCTTAAACTAAGTAAACAGTGATTAAAGGAAGCCACTCATGGTGTAGGAAACGAACAGTTGGAAAACTCTGACTGCTGATTAGGTAAGCTTTGGAAGCATACAAAATTTGGCCTTGAGACACGAGTTAAATAGATATCAGTGCGCAGAATGAACCACACAGAGAATGTGCAACGTGAAAATGCTCCACTCTTTGATGCCTGACACGTGTGTCCAATGACAGGGAGCTGGAGACTTGGCCACTGACAGTAGAAAGCATCCGACACTGCCCGCCGTGTCAGGTTGTCCTTCGTCCTTGGTTTGGCGCTTGGGGGGCACAAAATACTCAGATCTGATATGGTATGGTAAATACGCGAGGGGTACCGCGGGAGCATTGTGAACGAGCCCTTGTTTAGGTTCAAGCTGGCATTAGAAATCTTGGATACCATGGGCTGTCCTTCAACGGAGCTCTATAACTGAGCAATCATCTTTGTACGGCTACCTCAGTGGAGAAGAGCGGAAACTGTTGACGAAACTAACAAAGGCGACGCGTTCTGCAGACTGCCAAACTCGGTAGCCTAAAGGTGTGCCGCAAGTAAACGAACGACACAATATCAGGATACCTAGAATACCTTGGTTGGTAAACATTAGTTCGGTCAAAGGGACCGAAGGAGCTTACACGGGAGTTGTCCAATTGTATACAGAATAGGTGTATAGGCGAACTGGCAATACGCTTGTCTATACTGGGGAAACTGGGTTAAAAAGTTAAGGTAATGTGAACTAACTTAATCAAAAGGTTGAAAAATGGGTGAATAAATTATGGTGCAATTTGCCCGAGGCGAGCGGGTGGGCATTATCTGCGGCAGACCATCCGAAATTAATCCGAGCGGGCGAATGAGATGCACCAGTCGTACGAACTTGATGGAACTGTGGGAGCGCACGCGTGATCGAGGCAGGCTAGCTGAGATTCAGACAATTAGGTCATTGTGGTTTTGCAACGAAATGTTTGGAGCGATGCCCATCTTGACAGGAAGTGGAAGTGCAAGAGCAGGAGGATTCTGAAAGCCACATGGTTTAACAAGGTGCTTGATCAGATGTTTTGCTGACAGACTCATAACAAGCAGGCATTGAGGACCATCTGTAAGATAAGTGAGTGGCCACATCCAGTTTAAGAACAGCTATTCAGAGTGAGTTGAGCATTTGGGTGGTATGAGAGCAAGTGGGCGGTTGACAGATTGTGAGGAGAAACGCGGTAAGAGCATGTCGTCGGCCAACTCCGCTTCGAAGCCACGGGATAAAATTGGCAGTGTCCAGTTGGTTCAGAATTCTAGCAGCCACTACAAGAGAGGACCACACCCTGGGTGGCCCAGAGAACCCTGCCAAGGACTTTCGAAACATAAAGGATATGAGGAGAGCCTCCGTTAAAAGCAGCTGCGTTTGTAAGACCAAATTAAATTGAATATCTTCACCTGGTTATATTAAGTAGCCATAAGACGGTGATGCCCTTAGAGCAGCAGGTTTAACCATTGAAGCGGTTGATAATGATGTAAACGTAGAGGGGATTGGTTTCTGAACCCTCTGTAGACGAAAAAGGTTACAAGTCCACCAAAATTAAGCATCGGTATAAAGGAGCATGAGAGCCAGAAAATATCGTAGACCATTATCCCTCATCGCTGTTCATCTTCTTTTCGTGGTCCGCCAACGTGTCAGTGGCTGTCATAACTTGGGTTGATATCGTGACTCCGAGATCCTTCTCCATGACACAGTTCCTCACTGGATCCCGACAGTCGATATGAGGTCTGTAAGGTTCTAGAGCCCCAACGAACACTTGCAAAATTCATACTAATGACTAAAAACTACTACTTCACGGGTCACCCGTGATGAATTTAGAGCTACCAACACCTGTACAAGTCTTTAGTGCCCCAACCTCATAAGTGAATTATGTGGTTATCCACATAAATTAAGTAACCCAACCGGAGGGGCCATGCAGAATCTTTGATGAATAGTTTGAAAAGTCCGAACCCTAGGACGGAAGGTTTCGGCGTACCAGTGATCGGTAAGACCAGCAAGCAGTATTTGCTTTTCGCACTTTCCGACACCCAGGGAAATCAGCAATCAGACGGCGGAAATTTTTCACAATTCAAACCTCCCCTTTGTTTGTGGAGGGTATGTTGAATTGGATTGGCAGCTCAGGGGATTTCCCGTCGAAGTCAAAGTCATCAAGAGTAGCGGCCTGCAAAGTCACTCAAAGTAGGCCAAAGGTCTCTACTACTTATGTTAATTTAGAACATTCGTCACCAACGGCAGTGGGGGTGGGGTGAGGAAGAGCTTCTCTGGCACGATGGGTGAAGCTTGACTTGGTGTAAATGTCGGCGCGAAGTTAATTGCTTGGGCTAGAAAAGGGAAGATTATCTGTTAACGAAATATGGTCACTTCGACATCAGAGTGGACAATCACTGGATAAACCTCCTTATGAAGACAACACAGACCAGTTAAGATTCTATTATCAAGCCCGAATTTGATGCATACTCGGATGTAGTGCCCGTTAGTTTAATGTAGGATATCCGATTTTTCACGTTGGTCTGGGCCTAGTAGTTTTCATTGATTTTTTTGACGGTCACCTGCTTTTCACCAGTTTTATGAGGATACCTGTTCCGAATCTCCGCCCTCTAGCAAGCTGTTTTGAATCTAACCTCGCATTACGTTACTTCAACCTCTATTTGCTTACTCCCCTTGTGTAATTTTGACCTACAAATTTTTCTCCTGTTTACTGACAAGTATCCTTGCCACAAAGGCCACCGCATCTGACACTGCTATATTGAAACGTGTCTGTCACCAAACTTGTGCCCGTGTGCATTCGCAACCCGTCAGCTGAGCCTGGTCTGACTGTTCTGTCATAAAATTCACGTGGTTTAACGGCCATTGCAAATCATAAGACCGGTTTTGGAAGGGACGACACCAGTGAGGCAACAATTCGCATACTGCGCGAAACCTGACGCTGCGCTTTTCCTGTCAAGAGCGAGTTTGTGTATTCGGCTACGCCAAAAAAGCAGACGGTTGAGATTTGTTGTGTAACTCTGCTTACCTTTGTGTGGATGGTACCGCAGGTTTTCCAACCTACCAATTCCTCTTTGTCCTTGATGTGGAACAACTGGGCTGCACGTACTGCCCTCCCCATTTTCCCATGCATCTACCCCATGGTCTGTACATAAGTCATGCGGCGCGACGAAAGATGGTTGCAGATCACTCTTACAGCGCCTACGGCAAAATACACCAAGCGTGCACAGACTGGCTGCAAACATACCTGAATGTTTTTCCTAACCAGTGGCAGTCATGCGTGCGCAAACCGGCATATCTAACTCGAAATCCCGTAGACAGTTCCTCTATTGCATTGCATTAAGGCTCTCTGAAGCTACAGAATGGACAAGCTGCATAATAATAAGCTCAAATGACTTTCTGGCAATCGTGTAAGACCAGAACTAACGGGAAGTTCAGATCATTTTCCAATTAATTTAACCTCAACCCTTATTCCGCCAACATTAGCGGCCTGCAAAACGTCCATCTTTGTTGTGCCATCTAAAAGTCACAGAAACGAAGCGGTGATTTTGGGGGTACTTTTTATGTTATCCTCAATCAAGTCGCTTCAGGACCAGGAGAGAGTTCTAGAGGGCTGATGGGGACATTTACAGTTTTCACGGATGGTAAAGCAGAAAGTCCATTTGCAGGAGCGGTGGAAGCCTCAGGGTCTGGTAAGGTTATGAAGCAAGAAGCTACTGGATGGTTTGGGGTCGTTCAGTACTAGGAGAGATCGTAGAGCACTGTGAGTATAAAGGTACTATGGGAGGGTCAACGTAAGTAATGGTGGTTGATGGCCCAACAGGCTTAGGTACGACAGCATATGAGGGGTCAGATTTTCGGGGGTGCAACTGAGGGTGCGTTGCGTATCGCGGCCTAGGCAATAAATGTTTGAGCCCTAAGGCGTACTTTGGTGGAGGTGGAACGCGGAGAGACAGCAGGTCAGGGGGTCTGTGACGAGCACATGTACCGTCAACGCCTGGTGCGGTCATTGTTTTGGCTGGGAGACGTGCCGCATCAGTCGCTTCAGGACCAGGAGAGAGTTCTAGAGGGCTGATGGGGACATTTGCGGTTTTCACGGATGGTAAAGCAGAAAGTCTTGCAGGAGCGGTGGAGGGTTCAGGGTCTCGTAAGGCTACGAAGCTAGAGAGTGCTGAATAGCTTGGAGTTGGTTCAGTGCTGGGAGTAACCATATGGCACTGAGAGTTTAGGGGACTACGGGAGCCTCAACGCGTGTACTGGCGGTTGGTGGCGTTACAGGTTTAGGTACGACAGCATATGGGATCGAATTTGCAGTGGATCAGGTGGGCCGAAGGTTTGTGCTGGGACATCTGTGAGCTCCATTCATGGATGCGCCAGGAGTCTTCACGATTGGGGAGTTGATCGCTTTGCTGATCATATGAGTTGGCGAGGTATTTAGGAGAGCGTCAGGGGAGGCGTCGAGGGTGGCAGTTTTTGGTAAGTTGTCTTTGCATTCGAGTTCGGGCGGCTTTAACTTTTATGGTTCGGAAATTTTCGGTAGAGCGGAGGAGAGCTTGGGATGTTAGCAGACGCAAGGCATCGTTTTCATCCTGGAACTGCAGCATTATTGGGCAGCACATGGACGGTTTTGATTTTCGGAGCCGTCTAGCTGTGCACGTGGTGCCAAGCATGCCACATGCAGTCAGGAGGGCAGTTTTAGTATGTTCAGGAGAAATTCGATCAGGCGTATTGAATACTAGGACCTGACGACGGCATTCAATGCGTTGACAAATCTCAACGGCTATCGTGTCAATAAGAGTCGACGCTTTTTCCAGGGTGGCTGGATCGCATGTCGCGTCAGGGTTTAGAAGACACGCTATAGGTTGTATGTTTTGGAGGAAGGATATTACATGCTCCATCTTGTGCAAACATGCTCTAAGATTTTCCAGGTCTTTCAGGTCCTGAGATCCTACTGGTGACGGGGAGAGATGAGTGTTGCCCGGTTGAGGAGGCAACTATATGTCAGTTAGTATTACTGAACAATCTGAGGTTGCTTGGAGTGCAGTATTTACCGACTTCGAAAGGTGAGGGGGTTGGGAGCTGGGTCGTCTGGCTGTGAGGCGCTTCTTGGAACGTACTGGGGGATAGATGATGGGGATTCGGGGTCTAGCAACCGCTTTGAGGAGGAAGACGGAGTGGCGTCATACTGAGGTACTTCGGAGCAGGTTGAACGAATATTTGATTTAAGGGAATACGGATGAGAGGGCACTATAGTAGTAGGGAAGTTTTCAATAGTATTGCAAGGGTCTCAGTTAATCCTAGCCACCTATACGAGCTGGTAGAGTAGATAATAATAGGGCTTTGGGAGTGTGTGACAGTGGCAGTAGATCGACATGGACGATTATGCCGATGAGGACTGAACGTGTTCGACGGACTGAAGCTGACACTAATGAGACCTAGGCCTAATGAAGGGGGAGAGCCAATAGCCTTTGTGATCGTGGCTAGTTTGGGAACTACCGTGAATAAATAGTCAGCTAGTATAAAAAATAAGTAAAAACCTATGGATGGGCTAGAATCCAAAAAAAATTTCTACAACACCTGACCTTGAAATTTCAGTTTCTTCCGGGCGAGGTCCATAATGGTGGCTTGTTTTCGTATGTTCCATTGGCGGATTTCCGATTTACGGCGGTTCCGCATTTTACGAAATGCCAGCTTATCTTCTGTGTCACCTGCAGTCAACTTTTTTTAAATAGTTGAGACCTCCTTTCCAGAAGACGCCGGATTCTTTTGGGTGGCTTGCGGCTCATCCACTGCGTGCTGGTTTTTTGGGACAAACATCGCGTCAGCTCGTGAATTTTCTGGACAATAGTCCTATATAAGTCTTCCACTGAGGCTGGCCCCAGTTTAACTTGGTCAAGAAAGGTGCGCATTCCGAAAAGTCTGCACGGCAGAAGTTTCGAATCCACGTTTGGTGTTCGGGATTTCTGGCCCAATAGCAGATGAAATCAAAGGTCAGCACACAGTGGTCGTTATGTCCCAGTTGAGCGGTAATTATCACCTGAGCCACGAAATGTCTTTCGTTGGTGATGACCAATTCCAGGAGGGACGGTTGTTGGCCCGCGCGGTATCTGGTTGGTGCAATGACATATTGAGTCCAAGCGCTCTGTTGGACGACTTCGGTCAGCGCCGCTGCAAAAAGTCCACTTGATCCGACGCACTGGAGCTCTGCCCAGGGGCCTTTGGAGCGTTGAAGTCACCTACCAGCAGGAGATGAGTTAAGTGTTAGCTGGAGGAGAGTTGCCCAAGGGTTCGTATGAGGAATTGGTCATCTTCCGGAGGACTCGGGGGGCGGTAGACCACACCGAGAAGGAGGGAATCGGACCCGCGCAGCGGGACTTGAATCCACAGTGCATCGCAAAAAGGTGCAGGAGTGGTATCAGAGGGGCAATCGGGATTTGCAGGGCCGCATGTAAGTAAAAAGCAACCCCACCAGCTCTCCCTCGATTTGAGTCAGCTCCAAAAGCAGAGTAGCCCTCTATCGAGACCTGCGCGTCAGAGACATCTGGTGTGAGCCAGGTCTCTGTGAGTGCGATAGTGGGCGGCTGTTGAAGACAAACTGACTGTTTTATATCGCAAAGTTTGTTGAAAAAGCTAAGGCAGCTTGTGGACAAGCATTTCAACACTGTCTCTGCTGCCTCCGAAGGAGGGGCCGAGAGTTGTGTAAACAGGGAGGTCAGCAGACTTGATAGCTGTACGTCAGGTTTGAGTCGAAGGCCCGAAGGGAGCTCTGAGTCATACTTGTCTGCTCCCTCAATTGATTTCGACGGCTTCCTTTCATTTTCAGGTTTTTGCCCTGTGGGAGCCCGGTTTGCGCGGGCCTTTTACCTTTGGCGGACGGTTTTTCCCCGTGGGCGGAAAGTTCGACCGCTGCTAGTCAGCTCTTTCAATGACGCCTTTGGACGACCAGATTTGCTGTTGTTCAAGGAGTTGAGGCAAATAAGCGTCTGTCTGTTTTCTTGGGCATTTTTGCGCGATGTGATCGGGAATGTGTCTCCGTGAGGCCCGGAACGTTGGGTGGCAGCGGCAGGTAGTTCTTTGGTGACGTCCCCATGAGGCGGTTTTCGCAGAGGACTGCACCTTGAAGGGAGCCAGCAGTTTTCTGACTTGGCGAATCGTATGTGGCTTGTTTGGTTGCAGTCGCCTTTCTTTTGTGCTCATGTGGACATCCGAGTCTCCCGCGATAAGCTTGACTAACTGGATGTACGAAGGACTTTCCGGTTCTGTGGTCAGGTTTAAGGCTTTGACTGTCGGGGTCCTGGGCGACAACTGTTTCCACAATCAAAGAGGCCACTTTTGACGGAGTGGAGCTGGAGATTGGCAGTTTCACAGCCTCAGTGGTTGTACGGTTCTTGCAGCATTCCCCGATGTCTACGTCAGCGCATGTGGTTGGTTTGCCGGTAGGCTTTGCCACTTGACTCCGCTCGTCAGACCCAATCCAGCTCAGTTTTGACTTGGGTGTGGAGTTCACTGCTGCGCCTCTGTCGTCTGTTACGAAAAGAAGCGCTGATAGCTCTACGTACTTTGGGCGCTCCGTCCACGTGAGGCTTGCCTCCTCCAGAGCATCACTGCCTTTGGAATTCGAGGGATCTGCGGTGGTTGAGTAGAAACTGCTGTCCGGAGTCGCGGTCGTTTGCCTCGGCGTGCTTTCAGGAGCACAGGGGGCTATAACTACAATCGGTTTGGCCTTAAGTTTGGGATCGGCCGAACTGGCGCCATCCGGAAGCCTCTTTCGCACCTCTTCCCTAGAATTGCTGCGGCCTAGCTTCCGTGCGTCTAGAGGGCGATCCTTAGATAGACGTCTGATCGTTGGATTTGCCTTTTGGATGCTGACAGCCCGCCCAAGGTCTTCTGTACGGCCTGACGGCGAGGAAAGGGTAACGGGAAGCCAAAGTGTTCGCTTGCTTCCTTCTGGCGTAACCAGTCTGCGTGAAGCGATTCGTGGTCAGGCTTTGAAAGGACACTGCCAAGGGCGATTGTGCCTGCTTTGTTGGCGTGATTTTTCTAGAGAATGACCCCAGATAATCAGTCTGCTCTCCTTACGCGCCTATCCACCAGAGACGCCGTGGCGGCCTTTATTGCCGCATCGGAGAGCTGGATGACCCTTTCGCAGCCAGCAGACCAGGGCTGGGTAGTGCAAGGTACTCGTTCGGGGAGGAAATTTCTTTGTCAACTTTCGTCCAGATCGCTGCGTTTTTTGTGTTCGTGTCCGTCAGAGCTTTAGAGAGAAGCTCCAGTTTCGCCGCGAGTACATCGATTAAGGAAGAGCACTTACACTGGACTGTGTGATTCGGTAGTGGGGAATCTGTTTTATTTTTATGGCTTTTTTCTTAGTTTGGGAATGCATAGCACCCTTGATGTAGAGGCAACTGGCGCATACAAACGGGCCAGGAGAGTTAGCCAGTTGGCTTACCCTGGTCGTCCTGTAAACCCGTGCATTTAAAGTGCTACCAGGCCTTGCAGGTGTGGCATTGCATACCGCGTCTCACGTTCGACGGACAGCCATTTCGCCCACATCTGTTGTGGACCATCGGTGACTGCAGAGAGCAGCCTGTATTGAGTAGTGACATGATGGCGACTAGATGCAGAATAGGAACTGAGTGCAAAGTAACAGGTTATCACGTAAATGTTATGTTAGTGCGGGAAAATTTAACAAATAACACGTGTACACTCCGTAAATAGTTTGAACAGTGGAAGAATCCTTTCACGAAACTACCACGAGGGAAAAACGAAGCCAATTTCGAACGTACCGCGTAGCAGTTAAAGAGCAGTGCTACACTCTTTTTTCACTTGTGCCTTCAGGTGAACGACAAGAAAAAAACCGACCCGGGAAACTTGGGCGAACGCCTCGATCCTGTGTATCAATCCGTGAATCCGTGCAACTTACACAGGTGGTTTGATGGCTGTATCCGATGTGTCACGTGATTTACGCCTGACCAATCAGGGGTCGAAGTCTGCTGTGTCCGCCGCCGATTGTGATGTTGTGAGCGCGACGAGAGATACTGGGGTTTTTTAGTGGCGTTGGTACTGCTGTTTGCCATGAGCCGAAATCTACTACTACCAACCGACGTTGAATACATTGCAAACAAATCGCCCGGCTACCGACAGCGAAATAAAAAACCAACCGAACTTTTTGCTTTGCAATCTACCAACTCCAAGAAACAGACCATCCCGGTGGAAACCAAACAAGCTGGACTGAGATGTGGATGAATCGTCGTCCGCTTAACTGCAGAATTCTCTATGACATTCTGGAAATCTCCCGAGGCTCGGCAGACGAATCACTCGCTCCGTCAATTTAACGTGGTCATAGTGTAGTATGCTGCAGGGAACAGTGATTCTACAGAAGCAGCTGTTCACGATAACTTACGTGGGTATCCCAGAGATGTCAGAGACAATACTCGAATGGAACCAGTTTCTTGGTTTGAGAAAGCTGACAGGATTACCGGGTGATCGAAGACGTTTGCCACCGCCAAATTTTGGACTCCCGCGGTACTTCTGTAACTGACTCATAGGAGCGCCCGGTACACACAGGAATTGGTGTTTTCTCTGTGGTCGTCTCTGTTGCCTGCTGACGAAGACCATCATTCAAACAGAGATAACTTTCCGAAATAAAGGTTGCACAAGGGGATTCTGTCATGGGCCGTTCCAACGGATATCTAAAGCAACTCGATGTGGAGTTCTAATTGATATTTCGCCCCGCAACTGTAACCAGTCTGTGTTTACAAACCAAGAGACATTGTAAAGTTGTTTCTTCTCCGTTGGGAGTCATCCACAGTGATCATCTCACGAATCTGGAGACGTTCGAGCCTGTGTCCTGTAGACACGATTGGGCGGTTATCAGCGTGAATACCCCCCACTTAGGATATTGCGCCGATCACCCTTCACTCCTGCAATCCGTATCACTCGTCGCTTACCGGCTGCCTCCACGAGTGACTTCTCAGATTCAAATTTTACGCAACTTGTGAATTGACGTTCATTCTGAGCTACTTAGTGGATCATAATGCCGTCAGCCCATGGCTAAACGGTATAGTCTTTAGTTTAAAGGCGGGAGGTCGCTGGTTCGAATCTAAAGGAGATTTGTGAATTGCGCACTGCGGATACTTCTCAACGAGGAAGAAAATGCACAGTGCTCGGATTTCCGGTGTAGCGTGATTTCACTTGTGGGACGGAGTCTATTAAAATCATACTACCAATAGAGATAAATGACTTCAAGAACAGGACAAAACTACGCCATTTTGATGGCCTCTGTCCGCTCGCCACCAACAGGCCAATCGGCCGGCGTTTGAAGGTATTTCAGATTGAAGAACTGAAAAGAACAAATGAATCCACTAAATGTCAGAGCGCGTCCGGAGGACGACCTGCACTTCACGGTCATTTTTGTCGTGATACAACTGCAGTACGACAGTGAAGCATCAGTGCCAACACTGATACTGCTAACTTTGATGATGATGATGATTTTAAACTCAGGTCATTACGATGATAATCGATATTTTCTGGCAAAAAGTCACATCACTTCCCAATACATAGTACAGCATCATAAGTTGGTCCCGGAACGAACGGAAGTATCACTACGAAATGCTGGCAAGATTGCTGAGCTCGAAATTTGTTGCACCACAAGCCTGCTGGCGGATAATCGATCGACCACAGCTATACTTTCACTCGAAGTGATCTTCGCAGCCGTAGAACGGTACAGCCCGCGCCGTAGCCTGATACACTCATCCCTTGTGACTTGATGTTTTGCCTTCCCACTGTCGCAGGTAGCTCAAATTTGGCACCTGCAGTCAGGGCCGTTGAGATTCGTGCGTTGACTTTGCCCGTCACTACCGTCAGCGTTAATACATATAAGATAAATTTAGTGATCCAATACTTCCATTGTCTTCCCTTGAATTCTTAGAGGCGTGTCTAAAAACTGTATGGCCCACAGTAGAGCCTTGCACTGGATAACTTTGGTCAGCCCTTCTGTCAATTGTTATGCTTCTTCGAAAAATGAGAGCAACTCCCTCAGTATTCAAGGTCGACCAGGCTTACAGTCGGTTTTGATGACCTTCCAGAACTCTCCCCATTACTTCCTCAACGACGAAATTACCACCATCGTCTACATCAGAGACAGCAACACCAGTGTTGGTGCTGATGCTTCATTGTTGTACGATGGCAAAGTTCATTATTCAAAGCCTTAGAGTGAGAAGAGCGGATGTGGGAGCGAATTGGTACTAGTCTGTCTCAAGTATTCTGAGGATTCTATGCCTCCGAGTGCTCAGTCACACGATATGAAAAGGAAATAAGAGCACAAGCGCCACTGGTATCGAATGAAATAACTTGATTGATAAAATAGCCATTCAACCGTAACACCCTTTCGATGCCCCGCTGCCATGGTATCCGAAGGAGGCACGAAGTCTGAGACACTACCAAGTCGTCCAATTCTAGACAGGAGCAGCCGAGATGCAAAGGTTGGGTTAGAACCACGAACCTTCCGGTCAGTAAGTTCGCGTCCTAACCGCAGAGGCTCCTGGACATCGATTAGTCTCCACTTCTTGCAGTCTCCAGCCAAGCGCGGGTGAGGGACCCCACC
This sequence comes from Clonorchis sinensis, assembly GCA_003604175.2. NCBI lineage: Eukaryota > Metazoa > Platyhelminthes > Trematoda > Opisthorchiida > Opisthorchiidae > Clonorchis > Clonorchis sinensis. Next base: position 20,234,857 of record CM030369.1, read on the forward strand.
AACAACACTCACTCTTCGTAATCTCTTTCACACCATTCCGCCAAGTCAAGGGTTGTTCACCTCGCGGTTTGCGCCATTCTAAAAGAGGCACGGAGAACAACACGTGTCCGTAGACGGTGTTTCGGCATGCGTAGCACATGGCCGAGCTACCGCCATTCATGGTGCTAGATGAAGTATCCGCTGCACAAACAAATGCCCGTTTTCTAGTTACCTCGTTACGAATTCTCTGACGCCATCTGATGCCACCATCGCTTCTGAGACATCGGTTTTCAAAAGTCTGAAAACACCCCACATCATTCCACAGAGGCTTGTCACACACGACCTTGATCATCATCATCATCATCAAAGACAGCAACATCAGTGTTGACACTGATGCTTCACTGCCGTACCACGACCTTGAAACCCAGTGCCATACCTTTCTGACCTCAGTGCACCCAGGAAAACATTTAGAGAGGTCCTCATGCTCACACGTTAACAGGTACGTGAATACAGAGCGTATAATGTTCACGAACTTCTGGGGCAGTTTAGTTGCTTCTTGCACACACTTTTTGAGAAGAACGAATTGGTCGACAGAATCGAACGCACTATTGAAGTCAAGGGATACCAAGATTTCAGAGTGCCTATACACATGTGCCTACACACATATCTTCACACTCCGAGAAGTAACTTCTCGGAGTGTGAAGATATGATCCACACATCCCCCCCGGTCGGCGTTCTGTCTGCTGTTCTCGGGTATCGTCTTCATGTGTCGTCGTTAGACAACGCAAAATAAATAACGAAGGATCTGGTTATAACAAACGTGAAGCGAATTCCTCTGTGTCTACCGCATCCATTGCAGGCACCATTGAAAATGGGTGCCACCGTCGACCCATCCCATTTGGTTAAAACGGTTTCTTTCACCATGTATGGCAGACAAACACTGACTGATGATTTAACCTCCATCCTTAAACAGAGCAGGTGGAAGTTCGTCAGGACGAGCAGCTCGGTGACCCTTGAGGGAGGAAGGGCATTCGTGTATTTTGGAAGCCGTCGGCAGTCCCAAGTCACTGCTGAGGGTCCCGTTGCCAATCGGGAACCCGATTGAGCAGTCGCAGATGGCCAACTGAATTGTTATTGGAAGCGTTTAGTCCAAAGATCTAGGTGTTCTTTTTTAGGAATAAGCCAACAGTTTTTGCCAGTGTTTCCCACCAGAGGTTTTTTCGGGCCTCTTGCGTATCACCTGGAATAGTTTCCGCGCACCTACAGATCTTCTCGCTTCCCCCATCTCTTCCGTGTTTTTGACCCACTAAGCTTCTTGATTCTCGCAGATGCTTCTTTTTGACTGACGTCCAACAGTTCGCCGAGTTGTATTGTACTCTTCACCAGGAGCTTTATGCGCTTGAGCCTCGAACAATTTCAGTGTTGCTTGAGATCTAACTGCGCCGTTCCGCAAGCGGAGCGCCCAGTATCTTGCGGGGTTGCGGACAGTGCTTCGCAGTAAGAGTTTACATCAGAAGACGGATTGTCCGGAAGAAAATCCATTCGGTGGTTTTGGTAGGTTTACTTCACATTAGGCCCAAAGAGCTCAGTGGTCAGGTGAGGTGTGTGCATCTCCGAAAAGCGCAGAAAGAAACAGCAACGGACAATCGGTTGACATGAATCCACATGTGTTCCAGACTGGGCGACAATCAGCAAGTGACCCACGCCACCCATGCATATGGCGGTGAGATCTATCTGCGTTGGAGCACGGCTTGGGTGCATGGGGCTTTATACGGCCATGCAGCTCCGGCTTTTCGGGAGTTACTAATTCACAGAAGCGGTCTTCGTTCAGCAAAACAGCAGCAGGCGCTCGCTCTTGTACGCGCGTCTCGATTTTCTCCGAGACGATCAATCAATTCAGCGTCAGCAGCGTTAAATATGCCAACTTGAGCACTCATATCCCCGGCAACCACAAAAACACCTCAGCCTTTAGCCCCCTATAATAAAGTGCACAAAGTGTCGTACAAACTGTTTTCAAGAGTACCAGAGCTACACTATGTTGGAGCATAAGCAGATACAGTGAATAGACAGAAGCTATCGGCTCGTTTATGGATTACTTTCATATTGACAACTGAGCCATAAACGGACAGCCACTTAGACAGGGCCCCTCCAGCTGGATGGCTTAAAACAATTCCAACCCCGACAGAACCAGTCGCGGCGGTTGCTCCATCACCGGAGGTGTGCAACCAGAGGAAACTGATAGAGAGGCCAGTTCATCAACCAAACTTTGATCTTGAATTGTGTTTTCAGAAAGGCAGCATAGATCAGTGGAAAGCGAGTTCGGCGTACATGCAAGAGCAACCTGTTGTCCAGCTTTTTCAGAGTGCGAACACCAAGTACAACTGAACAATAGTTTCGAAATGTCTATTGCGGTGGTGACCGAGATAATCGTAGATGTGCAGTTGACGGCAATGAGCGGTGAAGGGATCTGTCAGCCCATGCAAATATGCCGCTAGCACTGGAGTTAGGAGAGGAAGAACCATGTGAAGGAGCAAGGGGAGTCACAAGCAACCTGTTCTCGCTTACCCGCCCTGCTGTGCGCAACCAATAAGGTGTCCCGGCTGATGTAACAAATCGATGGCCGATGTGGCATGAAGCTACTTGTGATTGGGCGGTTCGCTATTGTACGTGGACTAAGATACTGCCAGTGGGATCAGAAAAAAATGGTTCAGCTGTAACACCCTTTCGGCGCCTAGCCGCCATGCCACCCTAAGGAAGCATGAGGGCTAGGATACTGCCAGGTTGCCAAAGCCTAGACAGGAGAAGTCGAGATGAAGAGGTCGGGTTCAAACCATGGGCCTTCCGGTCAGTAAATTCGCGCTCGAACCACAGCCATCTCGCCCCCAGAGGGATCAAGCATAGACGGGAGGACGGTTAAGGTCCTCAACCAAATGCTTGGCTCACAATCCCAACCACAAGACAGCGGCGATTGACGTAAGATCGTCAGGAATATCACCACACATGTTCCAACTGCTAACCTGGAGGACCAGGAGACCTTGTTAGTCATTGTCCAATCTGGTGTGAGAGATTGTGTGAGTGCCAAAGATACACTCCTCGGTATAGTTCAATGGGTAATGGAGGTCACAAACCGTCACACCGCCGCACAGTCCAATCCCCTTGGTTGACCGGACGGGTGGCAGTATCTTTTGGATCGCATTTTGAAACCATAGATCGCAAGAACAGGAAATCGATTCTGTTGTCCCGGTGCTATCAGCCAACTCGGACCACCATGGCGGTTGCGTATCCCACCGCAAGACATGCAGAAACTATTCAGCGAGTGTACGACGCCAAGGAACCATCGAAGCTAGACTTCCCGTCCGGATACTGACAAGTTCAAATGGAGAAGGACATCTGCAACACTGCTTTTACAAATTCTTATGGCCTACCTGAAGTCGCAACGATGCCATTCGATTTAAAAATATCACCAGCTACCTTAGCCCGTAGTGGGTGAAACTATGCAAGCCACCACCACCCTTCTTGGGGCATGTATGGGTGATACTGTCGTGTCTGTCTCCCGATTTGGGCAAACACAGCTTTCACTCCAAGTTCGTTCCGATGAATTAGCAAAAAAGCAAGACTATAAGCTAAGTGCGACCCAGCAGTCTCTGAGACGAACTGTTTGGTGCATGATCTGTCGGCAGCCCATGAAAATTTTCGGGCGTTTGGCACGTAATCTACCCCATATTCTCCAAAATTTGCCGGATGCTTCCCGGGTTTCATGGAACTTCATAGGCAACATATTGTGGATTCCGCAAAGCCATCCTGACCGCCGCATACGATGCCTACAAACGGAACCCAATCCAAGTGGTCGGATGCTCACCAAATGGCTCTTGGAGAACGTAAAAATGTCATGTTGGACGGCACGGTGTTAGCCTTGCTCGGTCTCATGCACTCATTCTAAATTAGGGAAAAGGCGCCCGCCGTAGCTATAGGATGGTAGTTTGGTGCGCTTCGTGGGTATTAACAAAGCGGAATGGAATCACTCAGTGATAGAGGACACCTTCCTTCTGTCCTGATCCACCCAATTTGAATGCTCTTTGCAGGTCCCAGCACTGGAGCCGACCGCCTTGTTCGTCACTCATCACGCTTAACTGCAGATTCTGTGCGTCCGACTTCAGTAACAACCCTAAACACCTCGAAGTATGCTTTCAAACCCCGAAACCCGGTCTACTTAGTTACATTTAATGCCTGCATACTGAAGCAAGCGGGATGACAAACAGCTCTTGCTCGTACACCGGATTCTATCCGCATTGATGTATCCTGTCTGTCAGAAACAAACATCCAGAACTCAAGTACGGTAATTGAGCTGACCGCCTCCTCGCTCCCTTCCAGGTTCCGGCTGCGCACCTTTGGTGATGCGCAGGCTGCTGCATCTGGATATGCCCGGCGTGGGTATTGTGTTGAGTGACTGAGCGGAGGCTTCTCTGCCTGATTGGATACTCGTTGCTATTCGCCTCTTCGCGGTTCGTTTGGCAATGTCTTTGAAAGAGCCTCGAGAAAGTGAGGTCCTTCGCACACTATTTACTATGCCTGCTCACGCCCCAACTGACTGTGGCTCTGAATCTTCCAAAGACAGTTTATGACGATCTTTCTTTTACAAAGTTCTTTCATACCGGACTAAAAGCTCAGACGTTGATTTGGTTGTTGATGACATGAGTGTTCAGGCAGATAGGCCAAGCGCTGCTGAGGCCTAAATAGGTGGTTGGGATGGCTACGCGACGCATGGACTCAGATGTGTACTGATCACATGCCGTTCCCTTTCAGTACCAATTTCAAGAACAGAGGAAGTAGTCTTACTACGTGGTGTACACCAAAGAGAGGGTCTCAAATGGACCCCATCTTTGCGGACATCAAAAGCTCAGCAGCTAGAGAAGGCTTCTGTTGCCGGAAGCAGCTGTACCTTACACCAATTAGTACGATGGACCGGCCACAGTCCCCTTCAAAGAAGGCGGCGAATCACTGGTGACCCATTTCACAAAGCATATTGGTGCCATTTGGAACGAAGAGAAAGTGCCTGCAGAATGGGACATGTTGACATTTATTCCTGTCTTCAAAACAGTACGCGGACGCCATGTGAAAACCACCGTGACATAAGCCTGGTAGCTGTAGCATCCAAGGTCCCCTCTGGTCTTATCCTTCGAAGGTTGACTAAACACAGGGATAGACAGGGCCTTGAAAACCAAACTGGCCTCCAACCTGAAAGCGGATGCATCGACCATATTTTCACCCTCCGACAGATTCTGGAACAGCGACACTGCTTTCAGCAACCAACCTGCGAGATGGCTAGAGCGCGAATTTACTGACCGGAAGTTCCGAACCCGACCTTTGCCTCTCGACTTCCAGTGTCTAGGCTTGGGCAACCTTGCAATATCCCAGCCCTCGAGCTTCCTTCTGCTGGCATGGCAACTAGGCACCGAAAGGCTGCTACAGCTGAACGATTATCGATTGTCAACCAACTTGACAGCTACCTTTGACTCTGGAACGTCAGGTACCATGTTAGTGCCTATGAAGCAAAGGTGTCTTCAGTAAGTTCTTGATCCTTCTTAAGGTGCTGTACGCCAACTCTAGCGGCCGTGTGAAGGTCTACGGAAAGCCTTCGCCTGAGTTCACCACATCAAGTGGTGTCAGTCAAAGCAGTCCTCTTTCACCTTCCTATTCAACTTCGCCAATGATACGATTACAGAAGACTCACTACCAGCCGGAAGTCAAAGTTCTTCCTGGGCATTCGCGTTGGAGGATCGATATCTTAACCTGAATTTCTATTGCTGATGACAGGCTGGTGTCGATGTCCCATTCATGCCCGCTGGATTCTTCCGGTGGTTGTGTTGAAGCAAACCATGTAAACTGTTCTTTGAAGTGTTCAACCCATCGTTCAAGACGGTGACTTTGTGAATGAATTGCCGTTCCATCTTTTTCGCATGTCGTCTCACTGACACTTATCCTCTTTTGACCGGCTGATCGAATCAGCTGAAGTGGGGCGCGACTGTTGCCTGTATAGAAAGCTTTCTCCATCTCCTTAGCCTTCGAAATCCACCAGCGTTCTGTCATTCTCCAAGCTCGTGATTATCTGGTGTTTAAAGGATCTGCGTGCTCCATCCTAGTAGCTAGTTGCCTGTATGGCCTTTCTGGCAGAAATAAGATATGCTGATCTCAACGATATCTAGAATGACTACTAGATGTACTGTCTGTTCTTCGTTAGGCTGCTCAGCGTTGGCCATTCTGACATGAGTGCACCTTATAGAACTAAGTTCCAACCAGTATAGCTCGCAGATTCACTGCAGCTCAAAAGCCCGACCACCACGACAAGGTGACAGCTTTATTGTGGAGGAAATAATAATATTAGTTGGGAAGGGATTCAGTGCCAACCTACCACAATTGTTCCGAGGTGCCCAAACCTGCAGACACTCATTCAGGCAATCTGGATAGAAACTGACAAGAACATTAGATCGATTGGCGGTCATTTCTTGCAGCGCCTCCAACCAGGCGCAGTGGATATTTCGCGATCCTAACCCGGGAAGGTGGGTAGCATCGACAGCACCTAGACCTGTCGTAATCTCTCATACCCTTTTACCAGTTCAGAGGTTGGCCACCTCCCTACTTGCGCCAATCTGAATTGGACACGGAAAACAGCAGTCTTCGGAAAACGATGACTCGGCATGCGCAAAATATGACCAAATCACCGCAGCTTTTGGTGCTGGGCACATTCATCTGCGGAACTTCCCGTTGGGCAATCGAACACTCGCTTTATCATCGTCTCGCTACGGATTCGCCTACATTAGCCTACATTATCCTATATGAGCCATGATTCTGAGACAACAGTGGACGAAGACCTGAGGGTATCCCGGTTCTGCTGCCGGACTAGGCCACGTCTCACAGCCAAAGAACAAAGCAGCCCGTACTGTGGCCTGATACACACGCCTCTTAGGATGCAGGGATATACCGCTTTGCCGCCATTGCAAACGTGATGTGAACCTTGGAGATTTGTGCATTGACCTCATCTGTCACAGCATCCATCCAGTGGTGTCAGGCAAAAGTGACGTTTGTCGCCTTTCCTGTTTGAGTTCGTAATCTATTTGCTTCTTGATTGTTCTATAGCTGCCCACAACACCTCAGAGATCGAAATATTCCCGGGGTGTTCGCTCACGGACATTGAGTGCGCTGACGATGTTGCTGCTATTGGGCAAGACTCCTCAAACATGTAAACTACTTTAAATAACTCAAATAACTCTGCTTCACAGTTCGGTGTGCGCTTCGTACCTGTCAAATGTGAACTGCCGCTGCAAGATGCAGGATGCGATCAAACCATAATCTCATGGTTTCAGATGAACCGATCGATGTGGTCGATAAGTTCGTTTACCTTGGCAGCTGCATTAGTCTCGGAGGACTAGTGGAGACGAAGTCACATCCTGAATTGGGAAGGCCAAGACAGCGTTTTCTAATGTACGGCATTTGTGGTGCCCACGTGACATCAGATTGACTATCGAGGATAGATTGTACAATTCCGCAGTCCAATCTGCGGTGCTTTGTGAATAGGAGACGTGGCCACTGCGCGTGGAAGACTTCTGAAGGCTTCCCGTATTTGACCATCAGTGCGTGGATCTGGTTGGAACACCAGGTCGGTAATGCTGAGATACGCCTGACTGTTTTCGGGAGAGGTCACTCCCCCCTCAATGGATCATTTGGTCACACTCCACAGTTTAGACGGGTTAGGCCATGTGTTTCATGTGCCAGCGGACCGTTTGCCTCTTAGAGCCCTCTTCTCCCGGTCTTGCGTCGGATGGAGACGACCTAAAGGCGGTTAGTCCATGATTTAGCAACGAAGTGTGAATTGTCTTACCGGTCAACTGAGTTGCTTTGTTATCTGGCGTCTTCGCGGATGCCTACCGCGGGACGAGACAAACCAGTGGTTAGAGACCCTGATAAATATGACCGTGTCATGCACCTAGTGGCAGTCTCGAATTAAAGCTATCGGCTTCGCTGCGTAGCTGTCACTTCTATTCGTCGTCAATGAGGGAATTCTTTCGTCATTTTCAACACATGGCCCTTAGTCCCTTATCCAGCTTATCCTCGACTAACGAATCTGTAGCACCTGGGACCATTGCACCTCAGTGCGTGGTTTGTGCGCTGGAAACCCGAAGTGAACCTGTGAAAGTTAGCTTAATCGTTCAAAAATGACACAACAAATTGGGGAATTTCAGATGGATGTACTATGAATTGGGGGCACTAGTTTAAAAAGCACCACTGACATGCGTTTAGTTCAGACCAGCCTGTATGTTGTTTTGCCTCTACGAACAACAAGAAAAGCGGTAGATTTTTGCGTGTTTGTTTCCACTACAGGAATGGTTTACCATGCAGGAGCTGTGGCAAACGGACCACCCATCCTCGTGGCACCTGCATCCCAGTGAGTTAATTTGGGTTGTCTGCGGATCTATCAATATATCTGGGGTCTGAAGGGCAGTATGTCGGTCATCCCGACTGGAGACTAGGAGTGCACGCTGACTTGTTTCCCTCCAGGCTGCTGTCTTGCGACCAGGATATTCGGTGGAAAACTTATCAAACTATCTATATTCCGCAACACTGATCAAAAGCCCTGATTGTTGGTGGTCGAGTTGTTCACTGAGCTTGGCAGTTTTGTTGCAAATGTTTCATTACCAATTGAAATCTCATCACCAACACTGTGAAGCGGGGCGGAGTTGTGCGTTGAGTGGTGATGTGCGCAAATTTATATACATGATTCTGATAGGGGTGACCCTATACCATATTTCGTTGCCCTGGCGAGTAATCTTATTGTCTGAATTTTTCACTCATTCTGACTTTCGATTTCTGAGTGACCTCTGACTCTAATCATACTCCCGTCCGTATTCCCACTCGTGCCAACCGCATGTCGGAATATCAGTGTTAAACACGTGTTACTGCTGAAAATAATCCTTGTTTTGTATTTCAGCGTCGGTGGCAGCTTCCTCACTGTGAAAAAGCTCAGAATCAAGCTCAACGTAAACTAGATGAGTGAAGAGAACATCACACTTGTGGCTGAGAACAGCTCTTTTACGGTAAGCCATCTCCTGGCAAAGTTTTGTAATTGCCTCGTGAAATTCAAGGGCGTTTGAAAAGTCCTGTGATTACTATGTCTTAGATACTCCATTGCAGCACAAAATTTTTCTTTGATGTCAGCCTTCCTTACTTATGGAACGCGGTTGAGGTGCAGAACTCGTCATCGTGTGGGCACCATAGGTCCCGATGTAGTGCACCGGTTTCTCAAGTGGGAAACACCCGTATAACGGAGTCCAAGAGGTCTCTTCTGGTAAGGTTCCTCACTGTAGACTGGCAACTACACCATGTTCATGTGGTAACGTTGAGCAAATAGTTTGGCCTCGGAGAGGAATGTTCTGTCGTTGAGTATATCTTAAACGATTCCCTAATCGTAAACTGGATAGCTTCCTTGGCGAAAATATCACTTCTCCACCAACGCTTCTTTGAGTTGAGCACGACATTTGCGGGACTTTTTCACTGATCTCACATTTGATCTGCTGCTCGTCGCTGTCCGCTACTGATATGTTCGCTGACACTTCCTCAGACTCTTCTATCACGGGAAGCTTATTCTCTGAGCATCAGTGTTATGGATCGGCGTCCCGATGTTTCGAAGCTAGCCTGCTCAGCTGACATGCTATTTTTGATCGGAGGTTATCTAACAACGGGATAACTAACTTCACTTCGTGCTTGTGTATGCTAATGACATGCAGTCATTGTTCCACGTTAAGTTAAATCCGGGGGCGAGATAGCTCAGCGGTTAGAGCGCGAGCGTACTGACCGGAAGGTCCGTGGTTTGAACCCTGCCTCTGCCTCTCGACTTCCCCTGTCTAGGCTTGGGCAACCTGGCAGTATCCCAGCCCTCGTGCTTCCTTCTGGTGGCATGGCAGCTAGGCACCGAGAGGGTGCTACAGCTGAACGATTTTTTTTAAATCCGCCTTAATCCTTGACTTGATCATCTGGGCAATCGCGTGTGCGGTCGTGAAGATGGAGGCAATCTGACTGAGAGGGAATTGGCTTGCTCGTCCTAGCATGGTCCAGAACGAAGTTCCTGCGCTGAGCTTTTACAGAGTCGATTATTGTTGCGTCTGACCGCCGTAGATTCAGTGTAGTAGTAGAAATATCGGCTCCAGTCTTGCCTTAAGTACTCAGAGCTAGCGTCATTTTACTTTCAAATTGATACTGCAACCATCTTTGTGATGCCTAACTCAAGTGACCCAAACCTCCACAAATGAGAAGCTGATGCTTATATTGCGATTGACTGCTCGAACGACTGGTGGAGTAAGCATTTTCGGCGACCTTGCTACTGATCAGGCTGTCCACGTTGTTTACCATTGACAGGCGTCGATTCAGTGGTCCAATTTTGTCGTGCGTAACAGACGAGTGCTAGATTTTTGAGGCCGAAGTTCTCTGATCTAACCCACTGCAAGGCCCTCTCCTTCCATTAAGAGGTAACCAAGTATAAATTTCTACCAGTCAGCTCGAACGAACACTGCTTATTGCTTTATTGTTTTATGGTTGTTAGCTGTTTGAAATAGTTCCGCCATTGAAAAAGTTCTCAAAATCTATGTACTAACCAGTCCAGTTAGTTGAGTGATGTCCAATGAGCGAACTGATCGGCCTGCACGTGCTTTTTGTGGCACGTACACTTTCTTCTACGGGTCGCTTAGAGCGCGAATTTACTAACCGGAAGGTCCCTCGTTCGAACCCGACCTATGCATCTCGACTTCTCTTCTCTAGGCTTGGGCAACTTGGCAGTATCCCAGCCTTCGTGCTTCATTCGGGTGGCATGACAGCTAGGCATCGAAAGGATGCTACATCTAAACGAATCTACGGAGTGGATCGGTGCCACTGAACTGATTGCCATACAACCCAGCTTTCAGAAAGCGGTTCACCAAATCAATTGCTCTTAGTTCAATAAGAAGAAACAAACCAGCTACTCTTGGTCCGATACTGGTTCACCACAATAGATCGAACATGTTAACCAGTCGTCCAGCCGCCAACCTCACCCGCCACTACCGGTAATGCATGTCGGAGTTGTCCATGAAAGAGGCATCTGAACGGCCCATATCGCCAAAGCTCTGTACAAGTGTCAACTGCCACAGTAATTATTGTCCACTTTTCCTGATTTTGGAAAGGCACTGGTCCCTGTTTGTTATGGTGATAATATTTGGGACTTTCTGGTCTCTCTTGAGAAACGGAGCTTACTGGGGGGAAGAGCAATGGGAACTATCTCCCCCTGGTGTCCAAGACCATCGCACAGGCTGGCTGATAATTCTTGGTGCTACTAAGGGCTGTGCACCCACTTATATCCAATATAGCCATTCAGCTGTAACATCTTCTCGGCGTCCAGCTGCCATGCCACCTGAACGAAACACGAGGGCTGCGGTACCGCCAAGTTGCCTAGTTGAGTAGATAGGAGCAGTCGAGATGGCGGGGACAGGTTCGAACAACGAACCTTCTGGTCAGTAAGTTTGCGCTCCAACCGCCGAGTTGTCCCAAGCTCAACAACACACTCACTAATCTCCCATGAGGCCGAAAGTTTCTTTGGCAAGTTAGGTATGTTCAGGTCGTTGAGGCGACTTCAGTTTATTAGAAACATTTATCTGAAAAAACAACCTCAGGTGAAGGAGACACCTGAACTCCATGAATGAAGTCTCCATTTTCATCTAAACGAAACCTGCTGCTCATGGTTACCGGCGAGGTTGTTTAATCCGTAGCATTGAAGTTTCGATATAGACACCAGGGTTCTTACCCTGGTGTGCAGTGCATACAATGGCCAACCCTTGACCTGACAGAGGACTATGAAGGAGATTTCGAAGCGTTTGCGTGCTATCGGTGCTACTCGCCTTCCAGGATGGGGACTGCGTAATCCCCACTGCGCCTGGTTGGAGACGCTGCAAGATATGGCTGTCAACCGATGTCAGTGGCGTTCTTGTTGTCAGTTTCTGTGTATATTACCCGAATGACTATCTGGAGATGTAGGCACCTCGGAATGATTGTAGTAAGATGGCATCAAGTCCCTTTCCCGTCCACCTTTATTCTTTTCTTCAATAGGACTTTCAAACAAATCATTGTTGTACGACAGTGAAACATCACTGCTGAACACTGTCCATGATGATGATGCTGATGTATACAATGATAGTAGCGAGCCAGTTGCATCACCCACCCATCCAGCTGCAGAGTAACTTCTAATAATTTCGTAAACTGTGACAAAACCACGACCCTGAGTTGATTCTTGCCTCCTTGGTGCAGCAATTTGGGTGCTCTTGGCCCGTCCCGTTTGTGTTTTAACGCAAACTAATAATAAGCACCGTGTGTTACTTGGTGTCGACCACCGATTGCTTCTCAATATTGGCTTAAGACAACTTGTTGCTGTCGTCTACCGCTGAGAACCCTTGAAACAAGTTGGTCAAGTAACCATCGGCTACCGTTGGCACAGCTCACTTCTTGACTGCCATCCATGCTCAAATACACGCGTTGGCTGGGATTAAGATCTCTTCCGGTACCCATATTCGATATGTCTGCACGGTGAACCTAAGATAGATACAACTTTTTTCACTGGTAAGTTAAAGAAACGCACCCATACCTCGCATGTGTCCACATATCGCGTAAATGGTATGAGTTTACCGTAATTATAAATAACACCGAAAACTCTACTTGTTTTCGAGCACGTACACAGCAACCGCTATATTTTAAGACGTTCACTGCCACTCCTTGGCTCAGAGTATAATTCAGCTAGATGATCGGTTATACGTCAGTCCAAAAGAATTCTACGCACGGACGGAGGCATCGTGTAACTGAAATGTTCAAGAACCGAGGCTGCTAATACAGTTCGAGTGCACTGGGAAGCTCTTTCAGTGAGCTGATGAAATGGGACACTAAAAACCTTATTAGTGAGCTAACCAAAGGTAATATTTGGCATCCAAAATGTAGGGGGCGAGATAGCTCAGTGGTTAGAGTGCGAATTTACTAACCGAAAGGTCCTTGGTTCGAACCCGACCTCTGCCTCTCGACTTCCTCTCTGTAGGCTTGGGCACCTTGGCAGTATCCCAGCCCTCGTGCTTCCTTCTGGTGGCATGACAGCTGGGCACCGAAAGGGTGTTACAGCTGGACGATTTTACTATATTCCAATAGGTAGTGCGTAGATCATTGTGCTCAATGTATCTAGGAGTTTAGTTAGTCTATCCTGTGTCTTTCACCGAAGCCGTCATTTAGAGCTGTAGGCCGTTAATTTAACCGCCCTCAATTCATCAGGTACTAGCATACCTTTCTGTCTGGCAACGCAACCAGGCTGCTGAGGCGGATGAGCTCCCATCAGTGTTATTGAGAGACGTCGATAGGTCTCTATGTTCTGTTTTGACTAAATCATCGGAACTACACTTGGAGACGGGATTGCACACCGGAGAATCGGAGTAATCAGCTATCACAACCTCAAAAATCGTACATTAAAAAAGTGACTGTTTAAACCATGAAACTGTAGATTTATATTTACCTGAACAGGGTTTTTGGCTTCCCCATTACTGCGACAGCCAACTCTCGCAGGTAAGGTTCAACTCTGAGAACATCAAGTAGGGTTTTAGCCGTAAAGGAGGTGCACTGGTCACATCTTTGCATCACATCAAGTGTGAGCACCACCACGTATACCATCGATCGGCTATTCCTCTTCCTCAGCTTGAAAGGAACCTGCGGCTCCGTATATAGAATAACTTATCCACATATACCTGGCCAGAAGGAAATGCTCATGAAGTTTGCATGTATACTTTCTGCAAGAGTTTACACTTGTTCAAAGGCTTCCCCCCAGCCAATGAGTTCCGCCAGGACTGCAATCTCTTCCTTTTTGCTCAACTTTATCATCCATAAAATTTTTTTAAAAAATCATTCGGCTGTAGCACCCTTTCGGTGCCTAACTGCCATGCCACCAGAAGGAATCACAAGGGTTGGGATACTGCCAGGTTGCTCAAGCCTACACAGGAGAAGCGAGATGCAGAGGTCGGGTTCGAACGAGGGACCTTCCAGTCACTAAATTCGCGTTCTAGCCACTGAGCCATCCATCATCTAGCCATCACCCATCCCAAGGGAAGAGAAAGCTATGAAAGCTTATTGGGCTTGGACAATGAGGGCTAACATTGTTTTGCTGTTCGATGGCCAACCCGCACAAACTACTCCAAATAGTGTCCGAAGTGATCTCTTTCGTGGCATGTACTGTCTACCTTCGATTTTTCTATCCGTGTCGTTTTGAAACTGCAGGGCTTAAGCATGAAATTGTTGATCGGCCTGCATAACTTGACAGACGAAAAAAGCCGCGATTGTGGTAGGCCCGAATAAGTCAACTTGTCAGAAACGAATTTCACTGAGGTTTAACGGCCTTTTCTTCCAGGCTTTAGTAAACGAAACTCCACCTCATGATTGGTCCTTTCGATCTTAAGACTTCAAAGACCACCAGCGGTACTTTTGAGTCGTCGCAGAAGTTAGTTGCGGATATGCACTGCACATTCCCGCTTCACTCAGGCTGGCTTCTCTTATCTTCATGCCTTCCTCTTCGAGATTCACGTGGCTGAGTGGCCGTGCAGGACACATCACTTGGCGGATACAAGTGGTTAGCATTTCGTCATTTTCAGGCCTGGCTGAAGTTTTTATTCCACCGTACCCCGACTTGATGTTGGGTAAGGTTCGCAAAGGATGCCAGCGTGTTACACCACTATGCTGGTCAAGATATTCCAGCTAATTGCTATTAGGGAATATGGTAGCCATGTTATCTATCGTTTTTCGTGAAAATTCCTCATCTTTCTCCTTTCTCCCCATCTCACAGTGATGCGTCCCTCATGGTTGTGTAACATGTTAGGCTGTCGGAAGTGGCACACACGCTGCAGTAAAAATTAATGATACATGAGCTTTTGTTGCTACTACGTGAATACCCTATAATACAATTGATGTACTTCTTCATTATTTTGTAAGTGTTCTTTCCAGGGTATAGCGGCTGCTGACTGGCAGTGTACCTATGTGCTACTGAAGGAAACGCCCGGTGCAAGGGCCCAACTTGGCTTGAGCCTTGTCGGTAACCAGATTACTGTTTTATCGGCACCCCAAAGCACCTATAACAACGACCGTACTCTTATCGTGTTTTTTTTACAGTAGCCGTAGTACTCAGATGTGGCATATCCAGTCCAAAATTACTTTGAAAATTGCTATGTCCATTCGGCTTGGACTTGTTCTGCCGCTTGGGATAATGAAAGAATGTTTTAGCGTACTCATAAGTAGCTTGAGAAATTAACTGGTTTTAGGGTCCTCAGTAGTTTCACTGTCCACTTGACATTGTCACCCGCTTTGACAGTACTTTCACTCTCACGTATATCTCGCTTTGCCTTCAGGTTTCTCGCCATGTTCTATCAAAATACAGCCACTACTTCTCTGCAGCCCTCAACAGCGGCATGTCCGAAAGCACAAGTGGTCGTTTTGTGTTTCCTGAGCTTACTGCCGCACAATTGACCCTCTTTGTTCGTTCCGCCTCCTCAGGTTTCAGTGTCTGGCCTGGAACAACAACTAACCGTCAGGTATCTCATGATTTATCCAATATTTCACCTTGTCCAATTCGTTGTGAGCTGATTGAGATTCTCGAGCTCACTACTGCAGCAGACTACCTCCAGACTCCGGCTCTCACCAAACTATGTCTTTCCCGACTGTTGGATTTGTTAACTCATCTGTTTGCCTCCGATTCCATCCGACTTCACGAGCAACATGGCTGTGATATTCTGCGCGACTTTCTTGTTTTGTGGGCCAAGTACACCAAAGAACATACGAACTCAGTTAGTACTGTGCTGTTTACATTTGCCGCCAGAAATCCTCCACGTGTGTTAGATCCGTTCCTACCCGCTGTCTGCTCCCCTTGCACACAAGACGCTGTACTTGGTCTTGCCACTTCTCTTATGTCTTCCGATGACCTGTGTGTGGTGGATGAAACGCAGGTGCTTCAGTTCGTACTAGATTGGATCTATTATCTCCGAATGCATGACAAAGCTTCCATTTCTGTGGTGCAGCGGTTTTTCGACTGTATTCGGCTGGGTTTGGTCACGCACGAAGGACTCTTACGATTGCTTCAGTTCTGGTGTGAATTCTACCCACATGTCAAATGGCATGACCAACTGAGCTACGAGGAATTTTCTACCTTGGTCGAAACGAATGTCGTTTCAGGTCCATTCAGTGGAATACTGAACAAGGCTTCGGTTACACCCTTTCGTTCCGCGCTTTTTCGTCCTCGCGCGCCTGTCCCCTGTGTCATTAGTCTGATTCAGAGTTTGAAGGACAATAGTATCGAACTATGGCTGTTCGACCTCATCACTGGAAACCATTACGCGCGGGAGTTACCCGAAATGGTTGTCAACCAACTGTCAAATAATTCCGTCAAATGTGGTGACTTGTTCAACCGAATTTATCTTTGTCATCCCTGTATGCAGAAAGACGCTCCTGACAGTTCAATACTGGTGCTTTGCTACGACCCTGTGAACGCGGGTTGCCTCAGTGGGTTCATTTGGTGTTTGGCTACTGGTCAAGCACAATGGATACCCATGCTTGTGCTACACTCAACCGGGGAACAGAGGCATATGAGCAGAGCTTCCGGTTCTTCTATAATGTTCCGTTCTCGACGCGTTGGTGTGGTCACTTTAGAAGATGGCGTTTATGTGTACTATGCATCTTCCACGCAATCGGACGTCTTTTTGCACGTTGCACGATTCGATTCGTCCAGCTGGACCTGGCAGGAATTCCCTCCGGTTTCTTTAGTTTCAGACGTTGGGAATGCGGTGGTTTTATTCACCCCAGTCGAACAGCTAAGTACAATCTCTTCAGACGGTTGGATGTATTGCAGTGTAGAAGTAACTAGTCGATCTGGAAGCCGCATACAACCCGTCTGGCGACACAATTTACACCAAACGTCCTTGATTTGTTCACGATTCTTTCGTTTTCGTCCAATCTATGGATCTAAACCTTCGGATCGCCATCTCGAACTTGATTTGCTTCCAGGCGCACCTTTTTTGATCCGCATTTACCATGTTCTCCCACTAAGTGCGCTCTGTAAGGAAGGAAACGACACAGAAAGTGAGTCTTTTGTGTTCATCCATAGCATAATCCAGCTTATTGAACTCTCTGCTTGAAATCGTGTCTCCAATTATTGAAGACGAAGGACTGACGAGACAAATTATTATGCCATGTCAGTCGGAAATGGCCGTTTCTCGAAAGTGATGCTTTCTGAGAAATTTAGCCGGCGAGCCTTTTTTATCGTGTTCCATGTGTTGTTCACCTCACACCCTGAAGGGCAGTGTACAGGATCGACCGGTGTATGTAATATCTACAACGCTATAACCGTTTCGTATAGTAAGCACTATCGGGGTACGCTTTAACTGTCTCTAACCTCTAAGCACTGTCTTATTAGAGGATCGCTCCAAAACGAAACCGGAATTCAATAGAAGTGCGATAGCTCTGTTGTCCAGCCACCATTAGGTTTTGCATGGATCCTACAAACACAGGACTATTAAACAAGTACAGTGCCAAATTCCAGAAAAATTGCTGAGCTATGCTCACTTTTTTCCCTAGTTCGGACAAACCGCCCCCTTTGAGCTTTCTATCTAGTTACTGGAAGGAGCATTTTCTTACATGAGCGATCTTCCTCTGAATACGCGAGCTTTCTCTCAACGACTCCTTTATTCACACCCATGTGCCATAACTGACGATGACCAACAACGCATGCGTTTGTAATATTGCGCTTGCTGTGTCGTGTTCTTCCAGGATGAAGGACAAACAATAAAATGTCTTACTGTCATTTCATAGAATGAGCAACCACAAGCTGATTGTCGTTTATCCTTATGCTTAATTGTTTTGAATGAGTTTCGCTTTACATAACAGGCGAAAAGTGATCAAGGTCACATTTGAAACTATCAATCATTGAAACGATAATTGTACCGTTGACGCTTGAGTGTCGTGTTAAATAAATAAATAAATCGCTCAGTTGTAACACCCTTGCGGTGCCTAGCTGCCATGCTACCCGAAGGAAGCATGAGGGCTGGGATACTGCCAGGTTGTCCAAGCCTAGACAGGGGAAGTCGAGAGGCGGAGGTCGGGTTCGAACCAAGGACCTTCCAGTCAGTAAATTCGCGCTCTAACCACTTGAGCGCGACTTAAGTGTCGTGCTGTGGAGGCACGGATTCACATCGCAAGAAAAGATTGAATCAGGAAGTTACTCCCTTCGAAATTCTTACTAAATGAAGTGTTTCCATTGAGATGCTCTTCTGTTTTCGCAATTTAGAAAATCGGATATCGTAAACATGGTTTACTTTCTTCGACTTATTTTTTAAATGGTTTCCTGATTGTTGGTCTTCGCTGAGCTTGGCAGTTTAGTTGCACACATTCGATCGCCAATCGCGGTTACATCTTCAGTGTGGAGTTGAGTGGGTTGAGTGGAGGTTTCCTGTTAAGAGGTGCTCGTGCGGTAAAGGGATATATATATATAATATTATATTTCCTGACTTATGTTGATTCACCCCACCTTTGGGTGGAGTTGAGTAAGTCCACAATCGGGGTACACAAACACTGATTGTTGGTTTAATCCACTCTGTGTTACCTTGAGTAAGTACAATTCGCTTGGCACACTACGGTTCCAAAGGCGGTTTATTTATGTTGAATTCACCTTCTTATAAGGTAAAGTAGTGACCGAGTGCTAAATTTTTTTTATTTCGTTTCTAGTGTACAGCTGCAATTCAGAATAGTATACTCATCACATTTAACGAACACAATAGAGCTAACTCGGACTACTGCACCACTTGCTAGAATCCTATTATAAGATGTCTGTGTATCAGCTGTAAGGTGCTGCTACATGGCCTTTTGCTGGTGATGTGGTTCCTTTCGAACAGTTCCTCATTGAACACCAGGCTATCAGTATTCTGGTTCAGCTAGCTAAGGTGACGACATAGATAAGGCTCCCCAAGTTTGGATGATAATTGAAATCCATCGTTAGCTGCCGTTATACACAGTGTGCTGTCGTTCATAGTAACTCGTAGTACGTATTTCTATCATTCTGGTTAGAAAAAGCTACTTTCGCCTGCAGGAAGCGCAGGGGTTTTGTTTACCATCAGCGACAAGTATA
This sequence comes from Clonorchis sinensis, assembly GCA_003604175.2. Classification (NCBI taxonomy): domain Eukaryota; kingdom Metazoa; phylum Platyhelminthes; class Trematoda; order Opisthorchiida; family Opisthorchiidae; genus Clonorchis; species Clonorchis sinensis. The sequence continues at coordinate 20,254,037 of CM030369.1, forward strand.
GTGCTGCAGTCCTGTTTACATGCAGTGCGATGATCACGTTTGGACGCCTCGATGCCGCCGTATCTTGGAGTTTGTTTTCCTTGCTTATCGTTTTCCCAAGCTCCGGTGACTTACTTCGAACCCATATTATGCCGTTTTCTCACCAAATAGTTTCAAAGATAGTTTGTCCTGATCATGTGGTATGTGTCAACAAAATCTGAGCGGTGTAGACAAACTACCAGTTTGACGCATTCTGTTGTAGGTATTTTAGTATCCTGTAGCTGTATTGATTGTAAAAATAAGTACCAAAAGCATTCGCCGTCAGTTTCTCTTATTCTCTCTCCAGCTCGTGCATATTTGTTCGCCTTTGGGACTTGTTCACGGGATGAGCGTGCCACACAGTTTTGTCTGGATTTGACAGCACGACAATGGATAGAGTGGTCCACTTGCGAGCATGAATTGGGAAGCAGTGACTCCTTTCCCCAACCCAGTCATACAGTCAGAGCGCAAGTACAAACCAATTTATGTCCGAAACTTTTGGGTTTTCGTGGTCTGGTTTGCGCCACTACTTTACCCGATCTTTGCGATGTTGGCGGACGGAACTCTTCTCCTGGCTCACCCTCAAACACCGATCTAGTCTCCCGTTCGACCCTCTCTGACGTATCTCCTCATTGTAATCCCTCAATGGTTTTGATTGGGCGACCAGACTATCGTTTCGGTGAGGTTGGACAGAGCTGCTCAGGAATTTGGTTTCACCGTCCACAGCTGTCCGTCGGCCCACCTGAGCAACCATTAGTTAGTTTGGATTCTTCCAGACCTGCTTTTCCACTTCCTACTTCTGTCAGCCACGCATTATCCCACTCCACCTCACCCGCAGCTGTTGTACACACCAACTGGAATAATCTGCTTCACTCATCCGACATGTTCCGTTTTCTTAATTCCCATCCGAGTGAGCACAATCAATCAGCCAAACGATTACGGAGCTCACCGGACATAGACCAAAGCATCAGGTTGCCATGCTTCAACCACCCTTGGAATTGGAGTGCTTGCGACAGTGATTAGTTGTTTCCACAACATAGATTCATCTTGTTCTCCCCCCCCCCGCCCTCAAAGCAATTGGTTAGATGTTTAGACACTATTTTATCTCTTCTCATGGCTGTGTACGACAAAGTTGTTTTCTACATTCATCCCAATTTATTTGTTTTAATGTACCAGTTTGAGCTTATATCATGGCCTCTTGTAACTGAAAATGCTGATCATGGACATATATTCAAAACAGAGTCAATTTTGAATACTTTTGCACAGATGCATTTACTGCATTCTTGACGTATAGCTCCACTCAAATCTCAGTAGTTTTTGTTTGGTTTATTTTTGCTAGTAACTGTACATGAGAAATTCAGACGGCTGAGTTGTTAATAAACCTCGAAGTATAGGACGACCTATTACATCCGTATACTACAGAGCCGTTACGGCGAAATTCTCGAGTTTACTTGATCGTTCCGGTACTAGTTGTTGAGTTGACCGTCTTGTCTCTCCTCAAAAAAGATTCATATAACATGTCTTCGTATACCATCTTCAATGGGAACTAGGGACCGCTCTTTCCAACTGATTTTTTCCGAGCTGCTTATTCGGGTTTTAGTTTCTCGAAGACTCATCTAGGCCTGCTGGAACAACTTGTTTTTAATATGGACACAAAGAACCAGTACCTGTTTGAAATACGAACAACTAAACCCGTCGACCACTGCTCTCGGGACGTATCAACTCAATTAAATTTGAAGTCCAATGTATTGTATCGTTATGGAAGTCATCAAATGCGAAATATGTTAACTTTGGAGAGGGATGTTGTCAGGTGTATGCCTATTTGGCGATCATTCTTATCAACTCCAGCATATCTGAGATGTCTGAATTGGAAGTAACTTGTTGCATCCAGCAAATCGAATGCATTCAATGAGCTGCTGCTGCTGGGTTTTGTTCTGGAAAAACGAGCAGTGGTTGTTTTCATTTTGTGTTCCTCTTAGAAGGCAAGCCAAATTCCCAGCCGTTTTTTGACTGTTCTGTGATCTGAACTCTCTTTTGGGCGATAGGCTGTAGGCATGTATACCGCGAGCCTACTGCTGACAGGGTTCGTTGAGTCAGTTTTGACTAGATGGTTGTACACTGCTCGAGGTAATCTCTTCTGCTTAGAAGCTGCCCATATTAATTTCGCAGTCCTGCAAAAGCAGGTGACCAACCGTCCAGTTGGTACATCTTTGGGACTGAGGTCACGCAAGACGCTGGATATTTGCGTTCACCGTAATTTGAGGTGAAACACGGTCAGAAGACGGTGAATAGGCTTGATATAATAAAGATGTGATCTGGTCTAAAAACTTAGCTACATGAGGGATCGGTCACAGACCACTAGCTCGGACTGTCATACTACGGACCATGTGGCCGCTGACCGGTTTGCACAGCTGATAAACTATTTTACTATGGTGCTTGATGTAACCAGCTGTTGAATAATTTGGACAGTCTTACTACGGTTGGTCAGTCACATGTTTCGTACATATAGTTAGTGACCCTCACGAAGAATCTGATAATTACTGGGGATTTTAATCAAATGTTTATAATGAAGATGTAGTTGAATCCAAAACAGCTCACTGAAGGTGTGACTTTTCTTCTTTTTGTGATTCACCAGGTGAGCATAGGGAGATCAGTCTCACGACACTTTTCTCAACATTTTCATGTTGCTACTGTCTGAATGGGCCAGCAGTTGGTTATACCAAGTTGGGGGCCTAAACCCCCATTGACAGGCACATGACCTGGTTACTGCTGATCACCCGATGAATCCCGGTAAGGACGGAAAACTTCGTGTTACTGAGCCTTTGGAATAAACATTGATGTAAAATCAACTATGTGGCTCACTAATTATCAGCTTCAACATGTGCGTCAGTAACCATTTGGATGAAGCAGCCATCAGTGTTTAGATTGTCTACAGGATTACACCCAAGTCAACTTCACCTAAAATGTAAATCTGTAGGCAAATGTGGTCTGGAGCGTAATAGTCTGAATGGGATTCTCTATGCAGATTCTTGTGAGATGGCAGTTAGGGTTCTGGATAGTAGAGATTCTCACAGCTCTGCCGTGATGCGACACTGCACGGAACCTACTCCAACTGTTAGAGACTCGTGTTTTTTTTGCAGTAATGACAGTTCCGAATATCTTCCCTAGTAATGCACGGGTACCTGACCGCTGCAGCCGAAGTCTGCTCAAATTTTGCCAGGTATTACGCATTGTGCATTATGAGCGCCGTTCATCTACTGCAGACAAACCCAGTGCTTCATGAATCCCAGCGCAGCCAGAATCGTTGGTTTTACCACGAAGTGAATGAGTTACACTCGACCCACTGCTTCAACCAACACGTTTCACACTTATTTCGTTGAGCGAGTAGGCTCGCTCCAAACAGCATCCTTCTCGTACGTTCCTGTTTAAAGGATGAACTTCCGCTCCATGATCTTGTTTTCACAGATCAAATATGGCACCGCTGCTCACCGGATCACTTGTTGAGGAACCTCCGGAAAAGTCATGAACAGTGTTCGATTTTCCATCATTTTCTAGTGAATAATGGGCCTCCAAAGGACAACTCAGACGAATGGACGGAATCGCGAATTTCTGGCTAGTCATGGGGACTATTCTGTGCCAGCACTAGATTGAATGCCCGCGTTACGCCCATGTTTAACGATCGTCAGTGAGAATTTAGCCTTGTTGTTGGTTGTCTCTTAGTCTGTAGTTTTCTCCAAGAACCAATAGGACTGCATCAGTGATATAGACAGCTGGCCCGGTGCGTTAGATCATTCAGTTCATTCACGCAAATGAATTGTCAGAAGAGTGAACAGCTCGGGTGGACTGAAGCGTAGGATTAGTTCACAATGGAAGAAAAAGTTTGGTGGGGTTCCAGTGCGCGTAAGTTTGAAAATCCGACGATAAATTATATTTAGATGAATCATACATTCATTGTGCTACTGTGTTTATGCTATTTGAGTAATTAGCTGTAGTTTCACTTGGTTTCAATTCCCGCTCGTTGGCTAAGCTTTGAAACGAATATAAAACACGTTATCCTTCAACGCAGCTTGATAGAAGGTTTCTATGCAATGGAACTCCATGGAGAGAATTAGTTGCTTGCTGCCAGTCAGTGTATTGTTTCGACAGAAACATCACTTTTATTGATGAATACATGTGATAATCGTTGTCTTCAGATTAGTTCTATAAGTTTATGCAAATGTCGGATTGGTTTGCCTGGTGTTTCTAGGAAGTAAGTACTCGCAGTTGACAAACCGGCTGGCGGCACTTCGTGGATTCTTCTGACTTAGTGACTCGTTTCGAATTTCATAAAGAAAAAAAACCAAAGAACCTCATTTCGTCAAACCATGTACCGACTGAGTGTTCAGTAAAGGCACTAAAGTCGACTGGTGGCTTTCGTCTCCTTAGATTTGGGTATAGTTGTTCCGAGCAGACACTAGCAGATATGTTTCAGTAGGTCGCTCAACTGATTTAGTGCACTAGTTGAAAGGCCACAGATCATGTCCTGATTCGCTTCGTTCCCTAGCTTTATTCTTTAGGTGATTTTTTTTTTAAAAAAAACAACATGAATTGGTACATCGGTGCAAACGGAAGCAATTCCTAAATAAATAACTAATTCCGCTCACTTTAGCTAAGGACACCAAAGGCCAAGTGTATTGCTTTTGTCGTTTAAAGCTGAATTAGTTCAAGATGATGGAGGGATAACCTTAATCCGATTTGGTTGGAATGAAGTAACAGCTAGGATTACTGCATCGCCGACGGTTCACAGCTGATGATATTCAGTCCCCATATAGTTCCAAAAGCTGTTAAATTACGGTATTGTTACCTGACCAATAGCCAAATGAAACAGAACTGTTCCCCCGTCACGATCGTGCAAACTGTAATGCAGTTGCCTTAGAACTGAACAACAGGATGAGTCGTGAATCAAGACGGGCTTAAACCGAACTTTAGAACGGCTTTGGTACCAGGTGATTAGTCTGCCAGCTAAGAGAAGCAACAATAAACTACTACGGGACGGTGACTGAGCTACAAACCGTTGGTAGGAGAAACAAATTGAAGAAGTTTCGTGCGATCAACGTCTGCTACACTATGAGACAAGCAAAAAACCTGTCGGGTTATAACCTTTATTTCTTCTCATAACAGGTCCAAATGAGAGGCCTTATGCGACAGTTTCTTCCATTTGGTTGGTTGCTCGTTCGTCAGGTCTTTCCATCCAGCTATTTGCTTGAAGTGAGAAGGCCCGTTCCGCCTAGGTCGGTCGACAAGGGATTTTTACAACCTTTCTTGAGTTTCAACTGGTGAAACGCCATGCGTGTACATTCGCTAGAACACGCGACAAAGCCTCATACGTACGCAAATGGGAATCTTGCAGTGCCAACACACGCATCCTTGCTTCGCAAGCAATCAATAACGTACGTCTAAGTAGATACTGGATAACAAGAACAAAACTGTCAAGATTATTAAGGACGGGTGGCGGTTGACGGACCAACAATCAATATTCCAGTGTTTGTTGCCTCCAAACTTGAGTGAAGGTATTCCCCGAGGTAAAGAACCACTGGTCTACTACACCTGTTATCTGCTCGTGGTGCAGTGGCGACAGCGGAACAATGAGCTTATGAGGCAAGGAGATAGCGATAGCCTTGTGTTAGGTGAAATCGCTTAGACTTTTGACCTGCCGGTACCCTCATGTTCTGAGTATTATTGGGCGCGGTTATTATGCGACAAACGCCAATCGAAGCGGGATCTCGAGACGCTTGGAAGGAGATACGATATCTGGATGCCTAAGCAGCTGCTCCATCCAAAAGTGAGCAACTTCAGAGTAAAACGCAAGAGCCGCTTGTTCCGAAGGGATGTTCACGCCTAACATCAGAACGAGTCAAAAACATCATGAGCTGTAGGAATAAACGTAACCTGGTTGAAAGTCAATGAGTCATTCAAAAATCGTATCATAGAGGCTAGAGTTGATTATGTAGATGTGAGCCTAGTTAGGAGAATCAGAGCAGAAACATGGTGGTTAGAACGGTTTTTCTGAAAACATTGCTTAAATAGTGTAACAGTATATAGCTGCCGAGTTCTTCTCACTATTGTCATACCAAACTTGCGGGACTGACACACTTGAGCTACACGGTTATAGACTGAGTCAGTGTCGCGTGGGCAAAAAGCTACCGCTAAAGACTACAGGCAGGCGAACTTGCCTAGCTTTCAGTATGACAGTTGACTTACCAGGTGGGGTGAGTCTGTTATTGCCCTTTTGTGTAACGGGTAAGTGAATCTATCGTCTGGCTTCAGTAACCTGCGCATTTGGAGCGCGCTGGGACACCGCTTGGCCGGATGAATTGAATGTAAACACCGCTTTAGTTGACGGAAAATAGGATGTGTGACCTCATAGTTCTGATTCACTAGGAGAACAAAGCATGCTCTACCCGTCTCTCGAAGTCAGTACATCCAAAGGAACAGGTTTTTTAAGGGAGCACCAATTTTCTGAATGCGTAAGCATGATACGGCGCTTCTGTTAGTGAGGAGTACACTCCTTGCTCAACTCCTGTAATCAGCTCAAACAGAATTGGATATTTACATGATTCAGCTGACGTAATTGAGAGAAGAATACAGTAATGCGACCAAGCGAGAGCGTCGGAACATTGTCTGATGAAAAAAATTGTCCGACTATCACTGTTTGGTAATGATAATAATCAGATCTTCGGTTAATTCAATTAGGAATGAATTCTTGCGAGGCATCACCTCAAGCGAACTATCTCGAAGGCTAATGCCTGTTGCACACGTAGTAGAAAAACAATTTCTAGCTGAGTAAGTGTTTTGTTTGTCCTTATTCCGAATTCGAAACGCCCATTTTGAAAGTGAGCAGAATTAATTGAGAAAAACGGAGTGATTTTATGAAAATTTCGCGAAACGCTTGTCAACCCAACACACTCTGAAGTTACGGGGACCTTAACTAACCAGACTGACAAGTTGGAAGTTGGACGAGGGAAAGTGGATCATATGCTTTCGCGCAGATACAGAGAAGAGTTGATGGTCTGTTTAGTGGTTAACCATTGTTCAGCATACATATGAAGTCTCATAATTCACTGTTATTTTAAAATTACTGCATACTAAGAAGAGTCACTTGGTAAAGCAATTTCTGTTTGTTTATTAACTGAAACCAATTGGTATCTACTAAAGTCATGCGGGAAGAATGGGTTCCATGTGTTTCCATAGACAATGCATTCAAGAAGAAAAAAGGTCTTCGACCAGTACGGGGGTAGTTTGTCTCGAAAAAGGTAGCGTTTTAAATCAATTAAAAAAAGTTTGGAACCGATTGGGAAGTAATCGTTCAGAAGGGCTTGGTAAAAACTACCGATTTTTTACCAAACCCTTTTGAAACGAAGGTAATGTTTTACTTTATGGATGGCGCCTTATGGCACCTTCCGGGGATGTGTTAGCTAATATGAGGTTCACGGGGTTCGGCACCTCTTCCGAGTGTCGGGAAGTGTTCGAAAAAAAAACACTTTGAGATTTTGCGTGTTCATTTTTGTCTTAAAACTAGTCAAACCTCAGACCATGTCGCCACCCACTGGTTTTTATACAGATCTGCTTTTTCTAATTCTATGGGAGAAGCATTTGTTCAGCTTGGTGGACTAAATTCCGGCGAAATGGATTTAAAAAAAGCGGGTGTAGTTGATCTGAAGTTGAACAAGAGGTGCAGCTTGAAATCATGTCTACTTTGCTCAAATGATAGTGGTATTCCAATCAGGTTGTTTACACGAACATTCACATGTAAATATCTCCATTTATTGAATCACTGAACTCAAATTCATTGAGATGAATGCGGGTATAGTCATCTTCTGGCGTGTGCCTGCAATTTCCCATCACGTCATTTTCAGGTACCTGAGGTGAATGTGTCGCCGGAGTCGTGTGCCATAGGTACTCTCAACTGTGTGACATAGGACCTCTCTACAAGCAAATACTAGGTGGTTATGACATCGATGCGATCAATCGACCCAGTAGACTAACCTTGGCTGTCTGATGTCTCAGCCTTCCAATCGGTCCTTTCTCACCTCTTTATTACTCTTCAATCACTGTGCTTGAAAGTAATTAATGGCCATTGTGGCTTCAGCTCTTCTCTCTCTCCTGCACTTCGTGCACATAGTTTGATCCTGTTTCTGCGCGAGATGCGAACGGTCCAGTACTGCCACTAAACTTTGTCTAGTATGAAACCACTAACTTTAACTCTGCTGATTATGCTGAATGGTTGTCCCTGAGTGTACCTGAATATATAATTGAACAACATGCGTACGAGCGTTTCTTCAGAGCTATCAGTTATTCGACAATTCACATAACAACTTTTTCCAGTAATGGGACTGTCTAAAGAGGAAGGAATGAGGTGAAACTGGGACGATTCATATCACACTAGTTGCGCCATAACAATTCGAGGTAATTTACCACGACAGAGTCCCAAACGTACCATTCTGCTGAGGCGAACTTTTTTCCGGGGAGGACATGCCAGCTCAAAACATGTGCCGATTAGCTGCGGCCAGTAAACAGTGGTCAGTGGCTCGATCTCAAAAATGACGAATTGACTCGTGGATGTAAGATCATCCCTGTCTTCCTGTGCGGCACCGATATTCTGCACAGGGCTGTTGCAACACGGACTACCTCGACAGTTCGCAAATCTGGTTTGCGCAGGACGTATCCAGACTATCGTAGTGGACAGTGGGGAATAAATTTCGGAAGGCATGGGATTTCGTCATGTTTTCTCACACAGTCACCAAGTAATTCATCACTGCAAAAGAGATCCAGTACTCAAGGTTAGTACCAATGTGAAATAATTTGAATCCAAGGAACCCATCGGCTTTCAAGGGCCAGGTCTCAAAGGCATAGATCAGTACAGATCAGATGGTGGAAGCAAAAATTTGCTCTATGAACGTCAAGTTTGCACTCCATGTTTTTACGTGGGCTGGGATATTGTCAAAGCGCCCCAAATAGGAGGATGATTAGGGTTCTCAACCGAAATCTTTGCTAACCATAAGGCAGCGGAGGTTGGCGTTAGGCCATCAGATCAGCCTACATTTTCAGAAGTAAGTCACCACACATGTTGCAACCCCCAAACTGGAGGACCAAGAGACAGTGTTAGTCAGACGTCTACTCACTAATTAGCCTGGGGCGAGAGGTTCTGTGAGTGCCATACATATACCCCCAATTACTGATCAGTGGGTTATGGAGGCCCACAAACCCTCACACCGCGGCCAGGTTCAATCTCTTCGCTCCCGCAGACCTACCACAGCCAACTATTGAAGTCCCTTATAGACAACACGTCTCCTTATATTGACTCTTACTGGAATTCTGCAAGATACTGGGCACTTTGCCGGTGGAACGGCGCAGCCAAGTAGATCTAAGCGTCGGCTATCGAGCAATTCTCTAAAACTGATCGTAGCTCGGACACGTATTCCTCGTGGTCGAAAGTACAATGCCACTCGATGAGCTCTCAAACTTCAGGGGAAGAAGAGTGTCTGCACCGATCGAGAAGCTTGGTGGATTCAGAAAGCTGAAGAGATGGAGGTGGGAAACTCTTGGACTGTGCGTAAACTGTTCTGGCTGATATGCGAAACAGGCCTCAAGAGGATTCCAGTGTGCGAAACAATCAGTGATAAAAACGGTTCGCCCTGTCGCTAAAAAGAAGAACGCCTGAATCGTAAGGCTGAGCACTTTCGAGTCCAATTCGACAGGTCACCTGCATTTGCCCAGCCAAATTCCAAACCGGCGACGCAGCCCTGGACAGTGAACCTGGACCTCCAACGGCTTCGAAAATAAGCGGACACCCTTTTTCCCCCAAAATCATCGAACGTCACCGAGCTGCTAGTCTTAACTAACTCGCACCCTCACCGTCTAACTTATTTACCTTCATCTGGACGAAAAAGACCGTCTTAACTAAATGGGATGAGTCGATGGTGGTGCCCATTTTCAAAAAAGTTGCTGGCAGTGAGCTTGGCAATCACAGCGGTATTGGATTGATCCCCCTTGTAACCAGACTGTTTGCGTCGCCTATTCTAAGCATGTAGACTGAATTCGAAAACAGAAGCAGGGTTGCGGCCGGAAAGTGGCCGTGTTGTATTAGCTCTGGTGACAAATAAAGTGAACGCACGAATCTCGAAAGTCGGACTTACGCTTGCCGATTTGCACCAATTCTTGCATCAAAAAGCACTTAACTGGGTCTGAAAGGATGCCTACCAGGTTGTAGTGCGGCCACGAGACTTGGCCAATTTGGGCGGAGGTCTCTCTCTCGGAGGTCTCTCCGATGTCTCAGAAATATAGTTGGAATCTGGTGGAATCAAGAAATTCAGAATGAGGTGATCAGGTCACGGTTCTTTTGTAAGCCAGACTGTACTTCACTCAAGGAATGCATCCAGTGGCTGAACATTTGCTACGCATGCCGAGTTATCTCTTGCCCAGACTACCACTGTTTCCTTGTCTGATTCGGAGTGGCGGAATCCCTGAGGTGGACAGGATTTTATATGGCAGAAGGAAATGGAGAATAAGTTTGACTGCTACTCGCCTTCCAGGATGGGGCCCACGTGACCTTCCTTGCATTTGGCCTGAGACGCTAAAAGATATGGCACCTAGCCGATGTTGGAGGCGTTCGTGCTGTCAGTTTCTTCCCAGGATGACTGAGTGTTGGAAATGTAGACATCTCGTATGTTTATGTTAGGCTAGCCCTAGGTCCTTCTTGTCCCATTTCTTTCTTCTTTCGATCATAAGGCTTCATCTAAGTGAATCGATATGGCTGTACGACAGTAGGCATCGGTATACTCATTTGATGTTGCCGTCACTGATAATGACGAACGGTAATAGGGCACGGTAATAGGTAATAAACGATAATGGGGCATTACATCCTCACTACACGATCATTCATCGGAGACGATATGGACAACCTGGATAACTGCTCCAGGACGGAATGAAAACTCTTCAAACAAATGATGCGAACACAGGTTTTAAAAATCCTACATCTATCTACTTCTTCAAATGTTATTGACGTAGTGGTGATTGTGCTTCTAAGTGGGAATAATGTTTTTGCCAAACAATGTACGGAATCAGAAGGACTGAATCAGGAAAAAGCCAGTCAGTGCACCTGTATGACGAAGGACCATCATTTACAAGCTAAGGGACTAAAGGAGGAATATATCTGTGACCTAGGTATGTGAGGTCTAGACCGTCACCCGATCAGTCATGGCGGTAGAATTTGTATTGGATAGTTGCAGTGATGTTCAGGCAAATGACCTGTCAAATCTCCTTGGATTTCTCGATACGATCTATAAACACAGTGTAAACTTGTTAAAATGAATGCAGTAGTGGAAAACGGATGGTTTATGTTATAAGAATAGACCTCGCTAATTTTATGAAAGATGCGTGGAAAAACAGTCAGCTGGAGTCACGGTGAACAGTGAGACTAATGAAACTCCTTCAACTTGTTGAGCAACTATCCATCTGCCCGCTAGCATCTGTTGTAATAATTGGTTGAGGACTTCGTAAGGTAAATTTGCTTATGGTTACCATAGCGCTTGTCTTTGTGGTGGCGGAATGGTAGCCGGTTCAACCGGTCAAAGAACGCATTTCGCAAAAACTACACCAACCAAACAGGTCAGCCTCATAAAACGTCAAAAACCTTGTCCAAAGCCCCAATACAGCGTCAAAATCCGTTCAATGAAAGCAACCGAATGACCTTGGTATTCATAGAATCTCTTTATCAAAATATAACATTGTATGAACGGAGGATTTCGGCTCCATCCACTCGGATTTCCATGGACATAGTTCATGGTCTTTTAGACTTTATTGAAAAATGCGAACCAACAAAACGAATACCTTACTTTTTGTTCCCCGTATATAGAATTTACCGACAAAGTCGGTCAAGACTTGATCGCACTAACTATCATCGTCACCTTGAACATGTGACGTGACAAAAGTTAACTGTAGAGATATAATACGCCTTCCGTTGAACCAGTACATTTCCATGCAGTCATGATAACTCTTCGGTTTTTTATAGTGCGTGAATCTGATATAGGTTGGTCTGAATGCAGTTTTAAATGGGCTAGTTTTGATCCGCAACTCCTTATGGTCTTACATTTCTTGGGAATGTTTTTTACGCAACACAGGCACAGAGGTTGCTACTAGTACTTTAACGACACATCTGTAACTGTTAGTTCTTCAGAACATGAATCCCGCGCGTCAAAGATCAATGATGAACCGGATATTTTTTCAGTTGGAAGATATTCCCTTTCAACTGACTTGGCCTGGACTTAGTTATTTAGTGTTTTGAAAAGAACTTGCATTTTTTTGCCTACGGAATCATTATAGTCTTTTCCTAACGCACTTCCGAGTGAAATGATAAACAGAAAAAATGGTGACTATTCTCAGTGCCAGAAGTTGGTGGAAGCAAAACAAAAATACTAATCTTGTGTACAAATGTTTTCTTTTCAGTTCCCTTCAAAGCCCTCCTCTTTCTCGCAGTCGTAGCTGGATTGATACTACTCTGTGTCCCTCTACTCCTTGTCCTGCTAAATCCGAAACGATTCGGTTGTCGAGAATGTCGCAAAACAAAAGGTAGGATTTCAGGGTAAAGTGAATCACAATACATCGACTATTTGACGACCGACTGTATGATGATTTATCCTTCGAAACCTTACCCTCCTGTCAGTTCACTGCTCCATCCGTAAGACGACTACTACTTTTATACGACTTAAATTCAGTGGCCATTTTTAACCGCAGTAGAGAGGGAGCATCACAGTCATTTTTCACTACCTACCCATTATAACTACAACTGCCTAAATATGTTCTTTCACCAGTTGAACCACGTGGTGTGTCTCTATTTCTGCTGGCTGTACCGCATCCTTAGTGCACCGATATTTTCCTACTAGATGTACTCATCCGGTGAAAAGATAGAACGCCTTCGCTGCGGAGTTGTCTATTTGAGAACACCAACTTAACAGTTACAGACTATTGAACAGGGGAGCAAAACTCTCATATGCATCTCGTTTACAAAACTGAATATCCATCTTCTCCTTGAACGCGTCTTCTTGAACTTTTCTGGATATTCATTGACTGTTACTCAAATGCAGGCAAATGCTACAAAGAGACTCAACAAATTCCGTAAGGGATCTCACTTTTCAAGAGACGCAAAGCGGATTTGCGAGAAGACACACTACTCGCATGCCTCATCAGTAGCATCCACCGTTACACCGGCAGCAAGCCAAGGAATTCCATTGTCTCATGGATGTTCCTGAGTTATATATTAGTCTTGTATCGAACAGATAAGTATGTAAAGTTGGATATTGTCAGAAAATGAACCTACCAAGGTTGTTTGATATCAGTGTCTGGCCTCAGCTGAGGGAATTGCGATTCGGTCATGCAAACCAGAGTGTGCGTACCAGGGAAGCGCTCGCGCGCGTATTGAGTCTTCCATGGCCTTCCCACGTGATCGCTTGCTACCTTGGACAATCGATTGTTAAGTAAACAGTTTTCATACTTTTAAGCGCAGACTTAGCTTCATCTTTGTTTTACTTTTATGGGTCTCTATCTTTAGTTTTTAATTCTTTGGTCTGTATTAATCAGAAAAAGATTTCGAGTAAAAGATAATGTCCATCAACTTGCGTTCTGAATTTTAAAATGACTGTTAGGCAGAAAATGATCTATCAACGCGCATGTGGTTATTCATACTCTAATGAGCACACCAAGGGGACGGAAAAGAATGAGAACGAAGGTGGATTTGTTGCCGATAGTTACTGGGTTTGTATTCAGATCACATCTGCCTGAACAGTCCCACCACTGTACTGGGAAAACCTAGGAAATCACTTGACACGATAATCTTTCGAAGCGTCATTCAAAGCATACGCCACAAGTTCATATTGTGATAAAAGTGCTTCCAGCAAGCGCAAGTCCGGTGAAAGGAATTCAAACCCGGGTGAAATGTTCGGTGAAATGTGTTGCCGATGAGATACTGAGTACAACGCTTTCTTCTTTGGTTTGGACAAGCCGGAATATTTATACCAGCCAAGGAGGTGGATTGGTCAAACGAGAGTTAATTGGATGCGAATGCGGATATGTCGTTTTTGATCGTAAATAGGTTTGTGTTTATGGAGGAAGGAGCTATGTTACTGCCAACTTATTTTCTTCATGGTGCTGTGTTGAAGGAAGAGTATTCGTCGAAATACCAACCACGTTCTTTGGGACGTTACATTTTTGTCTGAGTATCATGTTCAACTTGCGCCTTACGCTCAACCGTACTATCTCACCTGTATGAAAGGGAGTTTCCAAAAGTACCCCTTATTCTTTTTCTGTTTACAACCTGCAGCTTATTTCCACTTCAGAATAGAGTATATTTCAAAGCTTGTAGGTAACCGTGCAATCCATGGAAATGTATCTACAGTTATCTCACTCTCTCTCTCTCAATTTTGTATCCTCCTTTGTAGAATGCACCAAAGTGATGAATGTTGTTCGAATCCATCGGACTGTCTACTGTTCCCACCTTAATGCGATGACATTTATCTAGACATATAACGTCCGACGCTTGACTTAGACTGGCTTGATTTAGGCTGATGAAGCCAAAGGGGTATGCTTTTCAATAAAAAGTAGACTTTCGCAATGTAAACTAACTAGGTCTTCATCTTTCAGGCAAGGTAATTTGAATAGGTCCATCAAGCGCTAATTTTGGCGTCAACTATGCTCAGTCCCAAAATAAAGTGACCGGAACTGAAGGGCCGGCAAAACTGAAACTGTTACCAATGATCTGTCATGACGAGAGCGAAACCGGGTACATATACAATTCAAAATTTAAGGATTAAATTTAACTTTAAATTAAATTAAAATCAACATTTGAAACAGCTCATTCCATGCACTTTTCGCTGTTGCTCGCGCGGTTATTTCAACTCCATTGCAGAAACGGAATCGGACTCTGACAGCGAGAGCAGTTGTCCTGAGGAGACTCAAAAGGAGAACCCCATCACGAATCCAAAGGAAATTTAATTCATATACCGTTTTACCGCTGAATTGCTTATTTAAGCCTATTTTCCTGGATCTAAATGCAGAGAATGTAAGATGTCACACTGACAGTCGGGTAGAGTAATAAAGTTTGTTGATGGAATACACTTTTTTATGTTTCTTCCTACTGAGATCTCGAACAGTAGGGTGAATGATTCCAGCCCTCTGGTATGCACTAGTCAGTCCACGCTTCTTTTACAACAAGGAGTGGTACTCAGCTACTTAATTTCTGGACTGCTGTTTCAGTAGAGGCAAAGAACGTGATGCGACGGATTCTCGAGTTCATCAGTACACTGTGCAGTTCATGCTGAGAAACCCGGAAAAGCGACACTGATTTGGGGATTTTAGACTATAGATGGGAATACGCTGAAGCTCTTATGAAAAGAAGTACCCGAATGACAGAACGACAAGTTGGTTGAAGTTTTTCACTGTTATAGAGGGCAAATCCCACATGACAGGATACTTGGCTAAGAGTCGAGTATGTCAAACGACCAACCAAGACAAGAATTCAGTTAGTTTGGGGACACCACAGGAACTCTAATAACCAAGTGGGGTGAAAAGGCAGACATAACCCTTCATAGTAAACACCGGTATCCGGCTAAGCATGTTGAATCGGGGAAATTTTAACTACGCAACCAAACCACTGCATCACCCTCTCCCGTCGATTGTCGTTAGCTGCACAAATAGTGGGAAAGTCGACTCATGCGCGATTACTTAAATGGACCGAAACAGCTGAACCTTCGGTTCAGTGAGTTATGTCCATTCTTAGGTGTGTGAAACCGTTCAAAAAGTCGCGTTTAAATAATAACCTGTGCTAATCTAACTTAGAGGAGGATAGCAAACAGAAGTTTCGACCCACTTGAGTGAAGTGTTCTTTGTGTACCTTCAATGTTGTGCAGTCAAAACGAGTACATCGAAATTTAACCATTTTCATCTTCATGGGATAAGATGGTCCGGCATCTTACGGAGGACAAATCAGATAGAATGAAGAAGGAATTTCGAGGCAATTGAAAATGGCAAAGTATCCCGAGATTAGTAAGGGGCTTCGAAACCAAAAGAAAAGGAACAAAAGTTCCCGAAGAGCTTGGTACACAGTCGATAGCTTTCAACTGAGCAACGTTCACGATTTGACACAAAAGTTTCGTCAAGCCAAGTGAGCAAGTTACCAAGCTGGACAGGTTTTAAGGCAGACGAAGAACCAATGAGTAGGACCTCTTCAGATTAGCACACCAGATCAGTGTTGCATGTCAAGTAAAGGGTTTTGTCAGTTAGTATGGTTGCTATCAGGAAGGTCAGATTCCTGAAAGCAACTACTGAATGCCCGAAATCTACTGAGACCCTCAGCTCTGTAGATGTTGACCAGACAGACAACGCCCCCTCAATATACAGCGCCTCACAGCTTTCTATCAAACCCAGACAGCGCGAGTCAGCGTTGCTCAAGGTCAGACAACGCCCCCGCAGTATGCAGCGAGTCGCAGCCTATACCAAGACCAGACCGCGTGCGTCAGCATTGGACCAAGTTAGACAGTGTCCCACCAATGACTAGCTTGAGTTGTATTCTCGCACTTGCACGTACTCACACTCTCGCACTCGCTTGTTCGGAATATAGCTGTTGTGTTCCCTTCTCTGAGTCTTTTTTCCGGCACTAGGCACTGGAGCGGGTCAGCAATCAGATACAGCAGATTAGCGAATCAGCAGACATAACAGTTGCCTAAATCTTACGGTTGATGTTTTGGGGGAATTTCAAATTATTTTTTATCGAGTTCGGTTCCTTTAACTTCCAGTTCAAGGTGCTTCAATTGAGTGACAGTCTGTGTGTGCTTGTAATTTCTACGGAAATTTGGTTGAGACGGGTGGGTTGGGTGGATCTAAGATGAAATTGCGGTCGCTTTGCTTCATTCACTTCAGATCTAGGCTACTTCCGTCGATGACTCCTCTTTCTGATGAGCACACACTATCACGTGTCAGCTCGACTGATCTAAAACCGTACTCCACACGCTTGCTAGTTTTACGCCTCTTGTTCTATTAACACTGGGATGCTTGGCCGTTTCCTCATCCTCGGCCATCAGTCCCTGTTGCGCGAGGCGTACTCCCCGCCTCAAAATTTCAGCATTTTCTAAATCTATTTTGTGTTTCGTGTCCAGTGCATGTTCTGCTATTGCTGAGTCTCTCAGTAACGCTCCATATTAATCTGCTTTTCTCGGCTGGCTGTTTAGTTTTCTCCTGTGCTCTCCGATTCTGGTGTGAAGTTCCCTTGCCTTCTGTCCTATATAAACCTTAGTGCAGTCATTACACTTGATTTTGTAGATACAGTCCCTGGTTCTGTTCACCGGGAAGCGATCCTTCAACTATACCAGTGCAAGGCGCAAAGTGTTGTTCCTCTGGTATGTTACTTTTGTGTTAGCCATTTTTAAAATCCTTCTAATGGCTTCGGAGGTCCCTGGTTTATAGGGAATAGCAGCAGTCCCATTTCATTCTCTGTTGGGTTTCACCACCGGTACAAATACCCCTCGTAACTGACGTCCAGTGAGCGGTTTTAGGATACCTGCCAAAAATCTGGGCAACTCATGAGGTGAGGAACCATTCCGTCTATTATCGGTTTCACCGAGACATCTGGCTTATGGATTTTTGGTAGGCCGTAGAGCCATGGTTGGACTGCACTTTTGAGGTACAATCAATACCAATTACCTCGCCCTAATTGGCTAATCACGAACCGTAAGGCTCTGCCACCTTCAACTGTACTCCCATTCATAGCCAAACTCGATAAAAAGTAATTTGAAATTCCCCCAACACATCAACCGTAAGATTTAGGCAACCACACCAACCGACAAAACCCTTTACTTGACATGAAACACTGATCTAGTGTGCTAATCTGAAGAGGTCCTACTCATTGGTTCTCCGTCTGCCTTAAAACTTCTCCAGCCTGGTAACTTGCTCACTTGGCTTGACGAAGCTTTTGTGTCAAAACGGGAACGTTACCCAGTTGAAAGCTGTCGACCCAGCCCTTCCAATTGATTGAAAATGAAAGATGATTCAAGATGATTGGGAAATTGAATGATTTGACCGAAATCGTAACACTGTATTAGAGACATGCAGATTCTCACGTACTTAGTCTTTTACACAGAGTACAAAAAAGCGCAACGGTTGAGTTAGGATCCGAAGGTGAAGGCTTCCCTAACTTGATCACTTTCAGAAAAACAGTAGATTTTCTACAGAAACCACCTTCGTGGTACCGAATTGCCGGTCATGGAATGCTTAAAATAGGTTTCCAGGGTAATAGACGGTACAGTAATTCAGGTTTTGAAATTTCGCAGAAGGGGTTGGTTCGGGTGCATGAATGTTCTAAGACCACTGACACCGGATGAATAACATCCCTGCTTGAGATTCTCATGTTGAATACTCTGGTGGAATTAGAGAAAAATTACAATAAGCTGCTGAATAAGTGTATCAAACTATCAACTTTAGTGCGCTTAGAACGGAGGAGAAAATCACCAGCTGCCTAATGCTTCTAGAAACATATGAATTCCCATCACAGCTGTTCAGGTTAGAGAGTTCTGTTAACAGGCGTCCAAAAGCCTGGCGGCGTATCGTGACATTGTGTTAGCTGTAGTCCACGTGCATTTGCACACAAGTCTAAAAGTACCAGACTGACTGTATTTGGTCCAGCTGACAACTGGACTCTGTATACCTTGTATACCGCCCTACTACCCTGATCTCTGAAACGAACGACTTTCATACACCGCTGTGATAAAAAATAGTAGTCTCCCAGGTGTGAGACGGATCACTGGTTAGAGCGCGGATGTACTGACCGGAAGTTCGTGGTTCGAACCCGACCTGTGCATCTCGACTTTCCCAGTCTCTAGGCTTGGGCAACCTGGCAATATCCCAGCCCTCGTGCTCCCTTCTGGTGGCATGTCAGTTAGGTACCGAAAGGGTGCTACAGCTGAACGATCTCTTCTTTTCCTTTTCTTTTCTTTCTCTAGTAGTCTACCAAGCTGACTTAAGAGCATTGAAATCCGCCTTCAGTAGAGCTGAATACAACGGATACAGCCAAGCACGCATCGGATGCGAGGTTAGGTTAGCACGTCCAAGTTAACTTTGTTCCCGGTGATTATATATGGAGCGAAAAATTGTCAAACTCGGTTTGTGCAGGAAAAACATAAGAGTTACATAGAAACAACTCCGCCTATTCCAGAGTCAATAGAATGGAAGACTCGCTGGTTTTCTACATCCCTTCCAGTTCCTACAGACCTCACGCGCAGATATTCTTCAACTGATTGTGCTGCACAAACATCGCCTTATGTTTCGGTTGACACGATATTTGAGATATCGCACTATACTCTCTTAATGGAACACAGTACTCATAGGGTTCCGTCAAGAAAAAATACTGAGATATCTTGAGTATTGTACCAACTGAAACATGAGGCGGTCTTTTTGCAGCACAATCAGTTGAAGGATATCATGAAGGAGCAGTTCACCTGAGATTCAATTGATACTTCCGTCAAACCCAAATTAGTGTGCAAATGAGTGTAATTCGCAAGATTCGTACAATTTGGGTTCAAGTAAAATATAACGTCAACGGGAACTTTGGTATTCGTCTACCCGAAGAAGGGCGAAACCGGTTGTGGGCAGTCGAAGAACTTTCGCAACCTCAAAAATAGTCTCCTTCAAAAACGTTTGATATTCTCGATACACAGTAAAAGTAGAGGTTGATTAAACAGACCTGGATGTGTCTGTGTTCGAACTTTTGTGGGAGGGAGATATGGGTACAAGCTGATAGAACATCAAAAGAACCCCAACTTCCTGGAAGGTATTAAGATGCTCGAGGTAGGTTAAAAGACCACAGATACTTTTCAAACACTGTTTGACACTGTTCGGGCAGGTTTAGTCATATCTACCAGCCACACAGATGAGTAGTGATGGGGGGCGAACAGTCTCTAGCCAGAATAGGGCGAATGGGCATACCAGCTAAAGTGGTGTTGAGTTCAGACACATAATCCACTTCGAAGTGAAACAGCACAAACGTACTTTAAAAATGATCCTCATTCTTTTTCAGGTCACCTAATGCTTTTGTTCGTTTGATAAAGCACACCCTTGACTCACTGTTGATGAACACAAACCGTTACTGATATCACTTAGTTTTGCCTCAAACCGGTTGTCATTCTTGGGAGAGGTAGGGTTCGGTTCCACGAGTTGGTCGAAAAACTGTTTGAACTTTGATTTCACAGCATTGCAGGTAATTCGCCTGAGCTGGAGTTCAAGTGGTGGTGCACTAGCAGAAATCGAATTAGGTTATCATCATAGGAAAATCATGTACAAATTTTCCCTCGTCGAGCGAAAAAACGCAGTTTCCGTTTTTTTCCAGAGCTTTAAGGAATTTCTCGTGCCACTGGGACTGTGTGCAACTAATAATAACGATAAAATAACAAGAGAAAGACCATCCAAGTGTAGTGTGCACGCTCCGGAAGCAACAGGGGACAGTGAATCTCCGCAGGTAAGGGATACACAACAATTTCTGCATATGGAAAACAGAAAGAACGATCGTGAGCCTAAGCCCAGTAAGAGAGGCTGTACATCATCAATCAGACTGACAGACACCGTATACTACACAAGCTGTTAAGGCTGCAGTCGAATAAATTGTTACCCCTTTCCCAGAGGCTTGTGTCTCACATCTTTCACAGCTCCCTTATACACCCAACTGAGTTCAGCTTCCTTTTTACCTGATATATTAGTGGAATTTCCTGAGGTGATGGTGCGTAAATACGGAATAGTGCATGCAACTGATTATTGGTCAGCTCCTGGAGGGGGGTTGGTTTGCATGCTCTCATTAGAAGTATTTCTCTTGTCTTCTTCTTACTGCAAACCAGTAAACTAATCAGCCTGGCTCCTGGATCCAAACATCCCTTCGATGATCATAGTCGTCACTTTTCGGGTGATGTTCCTTAGAACGTACAATGTACTTTTGTTACTATGGTCTCTGTTGACTTCCTTTTGTCTTCAATCACATGGCAGTTGTTTCCGAAAACAAGCATCAACTGTAACTAGACTGTTTATTCATAAGGCAATCGGGCAGGCGCAATCTATGCGACTACCGCACGTGATAACTGTGTGACCTATGTGAACATTCAAGAGCTTTTATTCAAGAGAATCTGGGCGACCACTGAGACCGTAGGGATCGCATTGACAGGCCTCAGCTTTGCGTGGGGAAGCCCAATCGGTCAGGCGACCAGACCTTCATTATTTCCTCAGCCAGCTCTCAGACTCCATGTCAAGTTTAGGGAACAATTCGGCCTTTTTGGTATTGATTTTCAGCCTGAGTAAACGGGATCTTATTATGAACTGTTTGAGCAGGAAGATGAACCATCGAAAAGGTAACCCTTCCTCTAGTCATTTTATGCCAAACGGAAATCTATTATTCCGATTCAAGCACATCACCTAAGGCGCATGCCTGAAGTTCAAAGCTCCAAATCCCATTTGGGAAGTTGGTCTGGAATACAAGAAACCCTCTACATTATTCGCTCTGTAACTGCCCCATCGACGATACGAGTAGTTGACTCCCAAACCTACTTTTTTGGTTGGTCACTAACATTAACACCGACCTAGGTTGTCGGTTTATACTGAGGAATTGGATGCTTTAATAGCCCTTAAGGGCGTTACTGCCCTGAACGTTGTTGGTCAATGTGCCCTTTCATACACCTCTTTGAGTCATACGTCGTGGAACAACATAATGAGTCTGCTGTGAACATTAGCCAACCAACTGGTCAGCAAATTCCCGTCTCCTGTCTGAATGCAGAGGGGTCGCCTCTGCGAAGGAATTTCAGAATTGAAGTTTTAGACAATGGAAACTTTTGTTGAATTGGAATGGATCCCGTTACAAGGGGGTTTGACTGAAAGAACTAGTGCTGTCCTCAGTTCACATAATGGGAGTGCCCCTCCATTGTTTAGTACTCCTGTCACTTGCTGAGAACCCCATGCGATCGGGAATTTGCTTAATCCAAGCCTGTTGAATCAAGTGAATTTCATGGAGCAATTCATTTGTGCAACGAATAGTTTTTTCGAGATAATCAACAAGCTTTGCTACGTTAAGGTAGGTGGTCAGATGGTTACCATATGGTTGCAGGGCCTAGGGTCTAAACCAGAATGCTTCATTGGGTTTTCCAAATACCTTCCTAACGGGGAACTTTCTCATGCACTGGACTTGCGATGGCGGTCTGAACGCCATTTGATGACAAATTTGGAACGATTTTGAATCTGGGGGGCCATATGACTACCTCTTTTGCACTTTCCCCAGAAGATTTTGAGCTCAACAGCGGCCATCGCATCGATGAACAGAAGAGTGACTCCGAGTTACTTATGAGCATTTATGCGCGTTGGTGATTCATTAGAACAGCCAGGATAATTGGCCAGCTGAATGAGAGGTAGATGCACAAAAACATCGGCACAGTTATTCGGTTTGAGCATCACGAACACTCGCCGGGCTCGCAACGGTAGACTAATTGGAATCCTACAAGCAAAACATTTCAATCCACGCAGCTGGAACTCCACACAACCACTCTGTAAACTTACAATGAATGATTTGTATAGGCAAAAGTAATGAAACAAATACACAAAGTCTAGATGGAGTACTGTTTGAAACAAAGATGTTTGTGTTGATCAGAACCAGTCGACCTCACCTATAAGTTCCAGTGTGGCATGTGTTGGCGGCCTTCTCAAGTCCAGTAAGAAGTTCGGTCTATAAAAATCCGCAAATACTGGAGCGGCATAAAGAGATTTCGCAAAAACCATGCATTGACAATTCTGGGTACAGTGGTTGTTTCCGGTAGCCGCACCAAACAGCCGTAGCCATCCTCCACACGTATCTCTATGCCATTTTCAGGTCTAAGCGACTGTCGCGTTGGCTTCCACCACTGTCCTAAACTGAATCAGCTCAGTTCAGTATGGCTGCAGTCTCAAATATGCAGTGAAGGCCGAGATAGCTTAGCGCACCGCATGTCTCACCTTCACACCCGTAGCGCTCAGTTCACACGGTGGGCATGATCTGCCTCTGCCCCTGGAGTGCTCGAGCTGGGAGAAGCCAACCCATGCAAGCCTGTGAACAGGGGCTTGATTGGTCTGTCGACGCAGAGCTGAGCTGAAAAACAGACTCACCCGTCTGTCAGGCTATCGTGAAAAAGAGTACCTCGTCAAAGCAACGACCACGCCCCACCCTCACAATCATAAGCTCGGTTGCTGAGGTAACTCACCATCGCTCTTTATGCACACATGAAACACCGCACCAAACGTACCATTAGAGAAACGGGACACCGATAAATAACTCGGTGACAAACACCTTCAGAGTGCGCAACGAAGCGTGGTGTTCTGCTAGCACATTCTCATCCTGCAGTGCATGGCGTTCGATTTCACACTATTCGTAGGTTTTCCACATATTTCTTTAGAATCTCCAGTCTGCTTTTTATGAAACACGTTACTGTCGTCAGGTCACTTTCGTTTACCCCATGAGAAGTTCCAAAACGTGCCTTTTCATTACCGGTTTCACTTCATCGACAAGCATATCGAACCAAAACGCAGTCATCGTAACCGCACTATCCATACAACATCACTGTCTGTATCCGGCCCTCAAACGCCATATGGGCACTGTCGTACGTCTCCCTTGCCTTAGTCACAGCTATGATTGCACCACACACGGTTCATTCGTCACCTGTGTCTCGTCATACGCCTTACTTGCAATGGTCTCCGCGATAAACACGCTTTGGACGTCACCAACTGTTAGTTTAGGAGATGCATAAAAGACAATTGTCTCAAGTAAAACGTCATTGAGGAACAAACGTTTGCTCGTAAGAGCGCTTTTCCCTAATGCGCCAAAATGTGCGCTATTAGCCGAGAAACTTGAGCACTTCAAATAATCAGTTGGCCGTTTTAGTCGTATGATCGTGAAGATTTCAGTATGTAAGAAGAGAACTGACGTAGCCATCCTCCACACGTGCTTCTGTGCCATTTCCAAGTCTAAGCGACCGTCTCGTTGGCTCCACTGCTGTCCCAACTGACTCCGCGATGGCGCGTCGAATCAGCTCAGTTCAGTGTGATTTCAATCTCGGACATGCAGTGGAGGCCGAGATAGACCAGCGCACCGCAAGTCTCACCCTCACAGCCGTAGCGTCCAGTTCACACGACGGTAGACTGCGCATGGAGTGCTCGAGCTGGGAGACGCAAACCCACGCAAGCCTCTGGACAGGGGCTTGATTCGTCCGTCGGTGCAGAGCTGAGTTGAAAAACAGACTCGCCGGTCTGTCAGTCTATCGTGAAATTGGGTACCACGTCAACGCAACGACCACGCCCCACCCTCACAATCACAAGCTCGGTTGCTGCGGTAACTCACTGTCGCTTTTTATGCAAAAAACCTCTGGCTGGCACACTTGAAACACCGCACCGCACGTACCATTAGAGAAACGGGACACCGATAAATAACTCGGTGACAAACACCTTCAGAGTGCGCAACGAAGCGTGGTGTTCTGCTAGCACATTCTCATCCTGCAGTGCATGGCGTTCGATTTCACACTATTCGTAGGTTTTCCACATATTTCTTTAGAATCTCCAGTCTGCTTTTTATGAAACACGTTACTGTCGTCAGGTCACTTTCGTTTACCCCATGAGAAGTTCCAAAACGTGCCTTTTCATTACCGGTTTCACTTCATCGACAAGCATATCGAACCAAAACGCAGTCATCGTAACCGCACTATCCATACAACATCACTGTCTGTATCCGGCCCTCAAACGCCATATGGGCACTGTCGTACGTCTCCCTTGCCTTAGTCACAGCTATGATTGCACCACACACGGTTCATTCGTCACCTGTGTCTCGTCATACGCCTTACTTGCAATGGTCTCCGCAGAAATGCACTAAAACCAGTCTTTAATCATATTAGTCATTTTTGTTCAGGCTGTCCCTGTGACTTCAGGTGCTTGATTCTTACGGTTACAGACAGTAGCTTCACGGAACTGTCTCCAATGTCATAAGAACACCCGACTAGCCACTGTAAGGAACTGATCTAAGTTAATCCTATTAGCCACCTGCATACAATGCAGGTTTCCCGTTTGATGTGAGGTTTCCCACACGACTGAGCAAATTCAATTTGCTTCGCTTGTCAAATAGATTATTTTGACTGTTTGAAATACTCCACAGAATTTCTATCGGAATAGGTGAGATGGAACGCATTGCTGGTCTCAGCATAGAAAATCAGTTCTGCCGAACTTTCGTCCGATCGAGCATAGCATGAGGCATTGTCGGAGATGACCGCAAACCCCGCGATAAATTCATGGGACCATGAATACTGTCCACCATTACTCCTCTCCCAATGAATACAACTGGATGGCTTGTGATCGGCGGGCAGAAAATCCCATAGAAATTAAATTCCAGAACCTAAGTAAAGTGTAAAGGCACCGAAAGTGAGAGGTGGATGCAGAAAAATTACAGAACCACTCCTCATCGAGAGATATTTCATTGCTATTTCCTTGACCTATTTCTCCAGTCCTTTGCTGAACTTTTGATGAATGTCGCTCCATAAACGTGATTCGGAGCAGACATTAACTGATTTGCAGCATAAATATTGGCGTCTTTGTACAATGGTGGAAATTGCCCGCAGATCAAAACCAGTACAACAAGGCTAGTAAGATATAACACGGCCAAACAGGAGCCAACTGTTTGTGATATGATAGTCTGGGGCAACTGAACTGTCCCCATCTGTCTAACGATGACGACGGGTCGTACTATTGAGTATTTCAGTGTCTCGATGTACCTACCTAAAACAGCTACGCATCCTACCTTTAAAAATGAAATCACTCAAGAGAATGGCCTGCATTTGCTGCGTTCACTTACTTAATATGCCTGGAATATTGGGCTATAAAATGAACAAAACAATAAGCGTTTCACTGAAGTTACGTACGCTTCATCATGTGGCCCAAAACTCACAACAAACCATCATACCCCAACATGAAAAGAGGTTCCTTTAGGGGATTTTCTTCTATTGAACAGTCATCCCTCCGAATTTCGTTAACTAACAGAGACTGGTTAAAATGCACTTATAATACTAACAAGCTTCATATTTTGGGTCTCTGAATGTCATGCAGCGGATGAGAGCCACTGAACTCATCTTGCCTCGCTCTTTAGGTCAAAATAGCGTCAGATGAATAGTTGTCATACAAACCGCCAGCACACAATAAGGCAGTTTGTCCTTTAACTAAGGCTTTAGGGCAAAATTCAGGCCTCGAAAATTGTGTTGAAATTACCACCTATTGACGCGATCAGATACATCGATTAAGTGAACGCGATGAAGGTGAACAATCCACACTCAAGTGCTTCAGCAATCCAAACCGATACACACCTGTGAAAGGCCTATCGTTAGAAGAACGGAACTGCACTGAATTCCACCCAACTTGATGGGTCGCATCCCAAGTTCTTGTTCATTTTCTCCATCTTCTCTTCGCAAATTTCTCTTCCAGTCGACAGTTAGGCGTTGACATCTACAAAAACCTGACCGCCTCGAACTGCAGTTTAGTTTGATCCAATCTCAAACAACCCTTGCGTCCCTTGTATAGAACCAGTCATTCACAGCCATTGCGCAGTCTCAAAATAATCGCACACCCTTTCTGTGGTTCACAGTCCATTTGTATTTACAGTCCCAATGTTCCTCTAAGCCGTACGATTAGTCTGTTAATTCGCCGTATCTTTTAATTAAAATCACCGATGCGTGCAACTTGAACACCGCACAATGCATGCCTATCAAGAATCCAAAAGATATTAGGTTGTCTAGTGACGTTGCGTACCTATTCTCACTAGCCCATCAATAAGGAGCTGCACCAGGTCCACTGTGGCAAAGTCAGTTGGTCGAGCGATAGTGAGTGTTCTCCGGACAGCATAGCAGGTGCGTGTAGGCTTGGGAAACCGAACAGTGCTCGAACACTGTACTGGTTAGCCGAGTGACGCAAAACAAGCAACACGAATGATGCTTCTATGAGTGTCGTGAGATAGCAGTGGCCGAGGCTAGTAAGACGCAAGACAAGAGAGACGCGTCATTGTCCAGCACTCAAGATGAGCTGGTTCCATATGGTACTGGATGACCAGATATGGAGAGTGGTGTTGTATGGATAGCAGTTTTACGATGACTGTTCTTCGGTTCAATAAGATTTTGGACGAAGTGCGACAAGTAATGAAAAGGCTCGTTTTGAAATTTTTATCGTGGGTTAAGCGACAGTGACAACGCGGTGCTATGGCCAAATATTCTGTATGATGTTCCACACAAACCGGATTGGGGATTCGAAGGAACTACGTGGAAAACCTTCATAGTGTGAGGCCGAACACTATGCACTGCAGAATGAGAATGTAGGTACAACACCATTCTTCAATGCACACACTGGAGATATTTGCCATCGATTCATTTGTTAGCGTCCGGTTCCTTTGGTGGCACGTACACTGAGGTGTTTCCTTGCGCACACTGGTGATTTTTTCCATGGAACGAGACAGTGAATTCTCCGGACCAACCGTACACTTGAACGTCAGAGAGATGTGTGGTCGTTGCGTTGACGAATTGCCCATTTTCAGGACAGACTGAGGCTCGGTGAGTCCACTTTTTTAATCCTGTTCTGCGGTAGCCCGCTTTATAATAATAATACTGAGAATTATCGTGATAATCGTTCAGGTGTGACACCCTTTCGGGGCCTAGCCGACATGCCACGCGAAAGAAGCATGGGGGCTAAGACACTGGCAGATAGCCTAAGTCTAGTGACAGTCGAGATGCCGAGGCTGGCTTCGGACCACAGACCTTCCTTTCAGTAAGTTGGCGCCTTCATTACTGAGCTACCTCGCGCTCACGAGTCACCCACGTATCAAGCCCGTGCTCAGGGGCTTGAGATCATTGTCTTTACCTTTGCATAGACTGGCCCGTCCCAACTCAAGCACGTGCGGCGCAGACGTGACAGGTCAGTCCTACCATGTAAGCCGAGTGTGACTGGTTTGAGGGTGGGCCTAGCGGCGGGACTGGTCCGTCTCGGCCTCCGGTTCGTGTCCGGCATTGAGATCAGATTGAACTTAGCTGATTCAGCGCCGTAGCGGAATGAATTGGGACAATGGCGATACTAATCGAGACATGGGTGTATTGTCCCACTGGATTCCATAAGTGGTAATCTTGATGGTTGTGATGAATTAGAGATCATCACCCAATTAATCTTCACCGGCGTCACAACTGCCGTAGAAACCTAGTCTTACACACCAATGCCAACCATGTCATCCTGATTGGACAGGTTTTACCAATAGGACAGTGTGTTTGGTTGCTCGTTACGTCGGTGCCCAGGTTCTAACTGTGTGAACTAAGTGGTAAGGAGCAGGAATTTGAGTAACCACTGGTCCTCTGTTTTGAACGTTCTACCAACACAGTATTTCAGTTTATCTTCTTGGCTTTAAAAAGGCAGTTTCAGATTTCGATTTTTTCAACTTTCATAGGTGGGCGACTGCACAGGATGTTTGCTATTAACAAACATACTAGGGTAAGACAAGCGCCCATCCAATCGGCAGTATCACACTGACATCCCAACTGACTGCTTTCTGCCCGTCTGGACGAGTTGACGTATCAGCCATGCACAAGACTTATCCGGCCTCACTGGTCACTTGGTGGCACTAACAAGTCCTTGCTTCTTTCGTACCTTTTGGCGCCTAGTATTTGACGTCTGACTCACTGAGTGCAATACGATTAACAGTTATCTACGCCCAACCGTCTCGCAGACCCGATCTTTCGTCGCCACGCAAAATGATTTGGGAAACGGGACTAACGCTCATGCACACTTTATTGCGCCATGGGCAGAATAAGTTGTCGGGACGATAGTGACGCCTTTTAAAAACATATTGGTTGAGTGAACTTGTCATGGGTTCACCAACACCTTTGTCAATGCTACCAAAGACAATCCGTATAGAACAATGGGCTCACTCGATCCGTGTGAGGAGTGCACCGAGAACAAAATGGTTGCGGTATGACAACATTCCACACTCTCTGCAGCCGAATACATCTAAAGTGTAGCAAAGTCAGAAAGTGATAGGGGTTAGGTAAAGTACAACAAATGTCTTTTTTGAGTGACTCAGTCAATGAAACCAGGGCAGCCTCAACGTTGCCCTCAGGTCATTTTTGCGTACAAGTGATACAAGTGCGCCAAGTGATCAATAATGCTTCAGGAATAACGGGAGACAGGCCATAACGCAACACAGATCGTAAACGGACCAATCGGTGCAGGGATAGAATAAACAAATGGGATGGTATCTAATGTGTCGACTAAACACAGACCGGGAATGGACCAATCAAACTCCGTGCATGATATGAATTATGAATAGCCAATCACGTTGGAATTGAGGATACTCATTAAAAGTGCTTATTCGCAAATGCGAAGAAAAAAAGTATCCATCTAACTGCTCATTGATGGTGTTTCTTCGGATGATGAGCAAGCGTTTGCAATACAGTTACGAGGCTCGGCGACCAGCCCCATAATCAACCACCAATATTTAAAGAAACTTGAATGGCCTTGATTCGATACATCCATTAAAGACTTCGAACGATGATAGCAGCTCAGCCTTGTGCCTTGTCTGGGCCAAACATCTCGTAATTGAATGTATCACCTTGGAATTCATTTCACTGGCCACAGACTGCGAGTCGATTGAAAACTGCAGAATTATATTGGGCAGATGCTCTTACACCCTATCTCAGGTCTTGTGTCAGAAGTATCAGTATATGTTTCAGCGCAAATGCAGGTCAGCTGATACAAGCAATGACCTGTTAAAAGAACTGGGGTGGTGCTTGACAGTCGGCAATAGCATTGTCCTAATGTAAGTTGCCGCCGGCTGTTGTAGCATTGAAGGTCTGTCACAAGTTATGTTCAAGTCTTGTAGTGCAAAGTACGGATCAGCGGTCGTGTGTACTGAGTGAGAAAACCCCTATAGAGCGAAGATTCTAATCTGCCCTTGTGAGCTCTGAATACATTGACTGAAACATCTAGCCATCCGAATTCCTTGCAGTTCAAATATGCAAGAACTATATTTGATTGTCATGTTGGTAGGACAAATGCTCTAGTAAAGTGAGTAAGACCTTATGAAAGAATGAACAGCAACAATTGGTCTAAAAACCGCCTGGATAACGACCATTTCATAATTTCAGACTGCCAACAGTTCGATTTTTTCAAGGATATTCCGGCCTATGTCGACCCTAGAGAATTTTCATGACAACCTCATCGATTTGCTTGAAATTTCTGCCCTGGAAGTAAAATCTGGAAACATCACAAACGGGAGATTTAGCTAGGTTCCAGGTGAGTCTCTCGCAAAATCCCAATTGATTTGCAAATGAGTGTATTTATCGAAATCAGTCCAATTTGGGTTCAAGTAGAACATAAGGGTGATGGAAACTCGGGGACTGCGCCTACCTGATGAGCCCCAAGAAGGGCGAAACCCGTCGTGGGCTGTCGAAGAATTTTCAGCAACCTTATGAGTAGTGCATTACGTTTATACATGTATCGCGATATCTCGAATATCGTAGCAACTGAAACATGAAGCCACCACGTTATCCTTTTTGAATTCCGAAAAAGAATAGTAATATATTTTTAGGAGTTCGGTGTCCTACACTACCCACGATTTTTGGTTAGGCGTTTTACAGTGCATAAGGTGTGGGCGTAAGTAGACGGTTGAAATCTACATGTGGGCTTGCTTTCACCAGTCACAGAAAACTGCACTAGATTTGCTAGAGGAGCTTGTGTCCGACTCTGTGCCCACGACTTTCGGACAGGCATTTCGGGGCATGCAGTGTGTGGGCGTAATTAGACGGCTGAAACGTAGTAGCAGTTTGTGTTCGCCAGTCACGAAAAATAGCGCTGGATTTGCTAGAAGTGCATCTTCAGTGTAGCTTCGAAATGCGAACAAGATGAAAACACCTACACTGCGGTTTCCCGGGGTGTAATGTATATTTTTGGCCTGTACTTGGTCTAGCATATCGAGCGAAATCACATGTGACACCTGATACTTTCATTTACTGTTTTATTTTAACCCAAGTTTCAACTAACGACCTTAGGTTCTTTTAAAAGGTGCAAAGAGACCCAAAAGCTCAAACA
The DNA here is from genome assembly GCA_003604175.2 of Clonorchis sinensis. NCBI lineage: Eukaryota > Metazoa > Platyhelminthes > Trematoda > Opisthorchiida > Opisthorchiidae > Clonorchis > Clonorchis sinensis. The sequence continues at coordinate 20,285,225 of CM030369.1, forward strand.
CATTACAGTCTCCGTCCTCACGGTGACTAATTCACTCCACTGACTTCCAATGAGCTTCTGATCTTGCCAATTATCAGAAACTTCCCTCGGATTTGGGACCAATTTTGCGGTAAAATGTCGTACAGTTCGCTAACAGTAGTAGGCACCTCATTAGGGCAAGTTGCAACTTCGACTAAGCTCATTTACTTCAGAGGTAAACTCTTAGCTCTTCTGTCAGCGGCTGTGAAAAGGTAGGCATATAATGGTTAGAACCTATGACGATCTATCCACGGGGATTTCATTCCCGAGTGTTCACTGTCACATGTGGCCGTCAATAAAAGTAGGACATGAAAATTGGCCAGAATGTGTTCGAAAGCTGCCAGATTGCGCAGATTACAATTTGACGACCGTAAGCTGGTTTTCCATGAATTAAGTATACATTATAAGAAGGTGATTTCTTTTGATGGCGGGAAAGAATCCTATGTGAGGATAAGATGTGATCCTTTGCTCGCTTGTTTGTTTATTGTTGTCAACGCAATGCAGGATTTAAAGCAATGACTTCAAACGAAGTCTTCCGAACAGTGAGGAAACCGCGATAACCAGGTGATATATCGATTAGCGCGCTATGGACTTGTCATTATTGTTTACAGGAATTTACTTCCTTCGAGTACTGATGTCATTGCTTGTTTTGGCTAAACAGTGTGAACACTTACACTGGAATGACAAAAAGAATCCCAAAGTCTGTTCAGGTTACTCTTTCCGTCTCTTACTGTACGTGAATTCATCCTTGATTTTCACTGAGTAATGATTTCACACCTCAGACTGTGCCTTGATTACATGAGTGGACTGATCGGACTTGTTGTCTAATGCATATCACCAATGCAACGATTACTGAGATTTTGACGCACTGGCCTGACGTTACCCTATACAGCCTTCTGTGTATCTGACTCTGTTAACAGGTAATTATGTTGATCGAGTCCAGCACTGTTTATCAATACCAGTGTAAAACAGTGCAATGAAATTTTAACCTTGGATTTTCCACTGACAACATGATATGGGCCTGTTGTCCCGAACTACTCACTACAGAAAATGATATGCCATCAGGAATGTTTTCAGTCGACGGTCAGATATATTTAGGATGCATTACGTAAAACTGCTAATATGGATAGAATTTTAAGGAAGTCACAGGATGAGACTTCTAAGGAAAAGGATTATTTACCAGGCTTCTTTTTCTTTATGAAATCTTTGTGAAGCATTCCCTCGCCCTCGTCCCCCTCTTCTTCATCAACATCATAGTCCTCATTGTCATCACTGACAGCAATCCACCAGAAGTGAATACTGACGCCTAACTGGTACACAATCATGAGTATGGGATGGCCCAGCAAAGAACGGAAACAACTATAGGGGGCAGAGAATCGGTAGAAGAAGCCCTACGTCGTTAGGGAATACGATCAGGAACAATTTGCGTACACTTTAGAAGAACTGTAAAATATAAGCCTATGACCACCATGTCTGAGTACAATTTCATAATCCAAAATGCTCCAGAATCTTCGGAAGATCTTAGGCAACACAAGCTGCGAGCACACAAAAACAAACGAGTTTTAGCTAGTACGAAGTGACATTATGCATAGTTCGACATGCGTAGTGCATGCAGTTTAAGAAATGACTATTGTCATTCTAACGATTCTCAATTGTTAAAAAGTACTCAGTTACGTAGAAGTTTGTCTAGGACACATTCCAGGCAGCTCTCTTCCTTTGTTTCATGCATGCACCGTTGATCGGAGGTCTAAAAGCGTTTGAGGTTTTTGGTTTTTGCAGCCATAAATTAAGACTGCTGGTAAAGTTGCCTTGCATACCTTCCTGTCGTGATAGTCAGAGGGCTGGTTTTCTAAATTTATCTGGGGAATTCAGTGGAAATCTACACCGAAATGGGGAGGATTTGAATCATGAGTGTTGTGTGTCCACCGTTCTCAAAATTACACAAGAAACCCGAGTTTTCCACGTTCGTGGCGTCAAAGCGTGCGCATGTCTATCACTGACCCTCAAGTGCAGTGTCAAGGTCCACATACAGAGAAGGGCAAACGAGATGTTGGCTCGGTTGTGTGAATTGCGGACGCTTCTTCCGAGGCCAGTCTCGTGATTCTGATTGGCGGCTCGACGAGGCAAGAACGCGCATGGATGAGTAGGTTAGCTGCGCCTGACGGGACAGCCTTTGCGGCAAGGCAAATGACGCGTATGGATGAGCCAAACAAGCAAACGTTAAAAGTACGTGGACAGTAAGCAAAAGAGTGGGGGATCATCGTGACGTCAAGTTAGATTCAATAAGAAGTGTTTGAAAGGTGAGCAGAAAATGTTGAGGGTTGGTTGTTGATCTGTTTGTTGAGCTTGGTAAGTAACTTGAAAACGTTTACAAACCGAAGGGAATTCATCGATCACGTACCATTGATGTCTCATCGTTTGGTGAAGAGTCGTTTGTATGTTCATCACCAAGGTCGGTGAACAGACTAACAGCTAACTGATCAACAACCAAATGATCAATCCGAACCACCAATAAGTTGGGAATTAAATTGCTGTGTATGTGGCGGCTTAAAATTGTTTTTAACCTTTCGGCTTGTGTACTGAGTACCTCACCAAAAAGACTGATAAAAAGGTCAATTTTAGGCGCGATAGAGGCATTTGTTACATGCATCTAAAAGCCAGATCAACTTGAACCATTCCAGTGTATCCAAACCGTGTTGCTACTCTAACCTATCAAGAACTGCTAACTTCACGACCACTGATCAAGAGCAGGCCACGTAACTCTGATACCAGAGACGTCAAACCTACGGGTTTCTATAGTAGCGAACTGTTGGGTAAATTCCTTCTAATTCCCAAGTCTCTCGCATGTGAGATAATGGTACTGAACCCAGCAACGAAAACACATAATTCGGAGAGCGTCCTCTCTTAATCTTTGTTGTTCTGAATTAAGAAACCCGTAGAAGTATTCATCTTCGTAATCCGACAAAATATTATGAGCGGTACTTTCTCCCATAAAGCACCCTTAAAGCTACCCACTTACCACCCTGGAGTTGGCTTTCGGAAAGCTGAACATGTTGCTACTTGTTGTCTAGGCGTAACACATTACTCATAAGGTTGCTGAAAGCGTTTTGACAGCCATTGACCGGCTTCGCTACTTGATTAACCAAGTGGGGCGTGCGGTAGGTCTGAGATGAAAATCCTTTCAGTACCCCATTGGTCAGAAGAATTACATAGAGTGAAGAGCAAAGTGATTACAAAGTACCTAAGTAGGCTATAGAGCATGGTTTGGTTCCCCATAAGCTGGGTTACCTGATATTGGGCTCTTCTTTCGGTCTAAACACCATTCATAATGTTCTTGTCGTCCCCACCGAAGCATGAACCGAAACTCAGATGTCTCCTCTAATTACCTGTGCTCAGTTAAGAATATAGGACAATAATATGAGAGAAGAGGCTTAACAACCCGCAACTCTAATAGGATTTTATGCAAGCTATCCACTCATACAGGCATTCAGTACCATCCGATCAGCACCTAAGTGACATCAGGCGTGACTGAGTTCGCCGTGGCACCAACCACAAAGCACTCTGAGAAGCATGGCTAAGCCTTGTGCGACATTATCCACTTTTCTGCCTCTAGAGTATCCGGGACAAACTGAAGGTATCTCCATCAAATTTGGCACTCAATTCTTCATCTATCCACACGTAAACTCGAGGAAACTTTGACGCGACAGGTGAGCAAACGTCCTTCGAGGTAGGAAATGAAATTTTCTTCTTAAAATAAGAAATAGTGTTGGTTGAGCACAATACGATACAATAAAATACAGTACAATATAGTGTACAACCGGCACATCATCGAATACTTTGTGATCTGTGAATGCGTACATCTGTCCAGTTACTACTCGGCATGTGGCTGCCTTTCCATTAGTTTGAAATTACCCGCGCTCCAGTTGTATAAGGAGCAGACACGGTCAGTCGTACGCTGGGATACGCTTGGCAGAAGCTAAGTGGTGGTGTATGGACCTGTCCGACGGAGCCTGATAAGCCATAACCAGGGCACAACCTACTTTGCAGTGTCAATGTCAACACAGATTCCCATCTGTGACTAACAGTGGCTCCAGGATAAACCTTTGTCTCATTCTTCCACAGCATGACTATCAGTTTAGGCCAACTTCTTAACGTGGGATAGACAAGTTCTTCCAAATTGCCCAATTCCGCGAAAAACCAAAAGCCATGCTGTTAATGTACTATCATCCCAGGCAGAGCAAAAAGGGACGATTATAGCACTAAATGGATGCCTTCAGTATTTTCGTAATTTTATTTTCTATATTAATAGTTCTCTTCTTTTCAGCTATCTTTTCATGAGGTTTTACCTACCGATTGCAGCTTGAAATACCAGGCCGAGAAGAACTTGACGGAAGAGTTTTTAACTGCTTCTAACGGAAGAAACATTCTCCAGATCGTGGGGTTCATCTTAAACTATCACAGTAATCAAGGCACTTATTTAATTCTGTTCGATACTGGTCTGTTTGATGATGACCTAAAAACTTGCAAAATAAATATTCCTGGTACTGTATTTAAACTGGTACACGTTTGATATCGCAACCACTTTGTTTTGTGCGACTGGTTGAGGAGTTGCTTCGTTTGAAAAGTACCATACAAGATAAACAGTGTAAACCCATGAGAAAATGGCTAATGAGATTTTCCACTGTTAGGGAGTTCGAGGTTTACCTTTTATTGTTTACTGCTAAAAGGTGAGAAAGCGTTTATTAGTAACCCAATTTTCGACGACCGTTTGACTCCACAGAAAGCGAAATCTGAAACGTTTGTTCTGACGACTCTTGGCATCTACGTTATTATTAGGTTCTGAGCATTAATTGACGGTAGTTCTCGAGAACCTTTCATGTTGAATCCTACCAATACGGTATCCAGTCAACTATTCGAGTGCAAAATGTATGGCCAGTACCACGTTGCCCAGACAGAACATGGCTAGGAAAGTTTTTTTAGACTTCATGATGTGTCAGTATTTAGATGTGTGAACCTGCTTCCAATCGTGGTGACATACCGTCTTTGCTTATGGTCAACGTTTGTTGGTCTAAAGAATGCATCTTTCCTACAATCTATGAGCTTTTCTGTAGCTATTTCAACATAATCAGGTAGAGTCAAGTCGTTTATTGAAATATTTTATGAATAGTTGGGAGAACCTCACACGTCGCTCAAGTGCCAGCCTTTTCGACTGTCAAGACGAAATAATTCAGGCACGTCCAGTACGCCGCACCTTCTCGGAAAGTTATTTGATCCGAGTCCAAGATTTTCTATTTGGTACGGAATAACAGAAATAATCATAGCAGAAAAAGGAGTGCTCTAACAGGCATCATATCAGCGCATGTTGAACAAATTCTTCGACTACTCGCATCTACCATGTTTGGGTTTTGGTACCATTGAGCGGCAAGTAAAATGAATCAAACGACAGCTGTTGGCTTCAATTGTTTGGCCAAAGTAAAGTGCGTTGACTGCGTTATTTTCACTATGCTTAGCGTTTGGAATTTGACAGAACTCAGGCTAACTGCGATCAATAGTACTGCAGTGTTATTGATCGCAGTTAGCTTAGAAAAGGACACATGTTGGGTTCCATTAGAAATTTCCATTCACACTTGATATTACTAAATGTAGCTCAAGTAAACTTTAATTGAGAATATTATGCTTTCGTGATCACGCGCTTAGGAGCATCCCGGATAGTCACCATGTTATCAGCTTTCAAGTGAAGAAGCCTTTACCTCGTATGTGTTCAGCGCAAACACAGTGAGATCTTACCGGTGGTCGTGGGGGTGTCAGGAAATGTAGTGTAATACAGATTAATACGGATTAAGTTGACATTGTTGACAAAAAAATTACAGTAACAAGAAATGCTTTAAAATTCCTGGAGGTAAGCTGCCATTAAGTTCCCTCCCTGTTCTGTTTTCTTATAGGAATGTCCTGTTACTCATAGACTTTGGCCGGGAGTCAAGTTTTTAATGGGATAGTCCATTAGGATCAGCTACTTCGAGCACAATTTCCCATAATTCCCTCTAGTATTCTACATATAATTGGCAAAACAACAACAAAATGTCGCTGTACTACATGCCGTCAGATAGACAGGAGCAGGAACAATACTTGTTGCTTTGTACCAACAAGCACTAAACCTAGAATATGTCTTCATGTGTGTGAACGGTGTGACCAAACAGGATTCAGTACCGTTTTGGTTTGTGTGAATACGAACATTGTGGGGCAAGTGTAAATTGGTACCTGCTCGATTGAATCGGTGGAAGTCTTTTAGTTAAAACTGAAAAGGTAGTTACAAACAGTCTGCAGCACAAAGAAGAAATCCAGAAACACCCCATGTGTTCAAGAAACCGAGCTCGAGGAAGATCGGTGGCTGCTTAGCGACCAGAAGTTCCGTGCTTCCAAACCAACCACACTATCTCGACCACTCCTGTCTAGGCTTCGGAAACCCGGCAGTATCTAAACCCTCGTACGTCCCTTGGGTGGATAGCAGCTGGGCACCGAAATGGTGTCTGTTCGCCGAGCTTGGCAGCTGGACTGTTAAACGTTTCATCACCAGTCGATGTAACGATGTCGGTGTATCCAGTTGTTCGATTTATTTGGTTGTTTCGATAGGGGCGACTTTACAACATCCATCTTCGAATCTTCAATTCGTCGTGTCGAATTGTTCTGTATGCTATCTGATTATCCTGTATCAAACTAAATTGAAGAGTGAGTGCAACATATATTCAGTCGGCCTCCACAGTTGATGGGGGCTATGTAGTCAGGACGATGACCTTCACATTTTTAGTATTCAGTGAGCAAAAAGTTGAAACTTCATAGTATCAAGTAGTAACTTTTAGATTGCATCTTTAACGAAATTCTAGCATCATAAATGAAGAAATGAACTACATCCGCAAAAGTATAGAATCTGGTCAAGAAAATTCATCCATCCAAATTCATGCACGACGTTTAACTGGCTATTTGGATCAGTCAATCTCACAGCAGGCAAGTCAACCGCAGTCCGGGTTCAAACATGATTTGAAACGTTCAACCTGAATTGTTTTATTTTAAATTGAACAGGCCATACACGATGCGAATAAATTTAATTCGCGGTCATTTCAGACTAATTGGTATGCAGTTAATATATAGTTGGCTGATGGCAAATTAGCTCTAAACAACTACTCTCAAATAGTTTGGAGTTGAGGGGGATAAATTCTGGAGTCTATTACTACCACTGAAAGGAAGAAGGTCTTCGCTGCGGAGTTACGAGAAAACATATTACTTGCGTGCCTCATCATTAGTATTCACCGCTATCCACTACACAAAGCAATCAAATTCAGTTTCTCTGATGTAGCATCCGGGGCAACGTGGCGTATTCCACAGAGCCCGTTTTCGGTGCTGTGCGACTTCACATCGACCTGGCGTTGGAAAGGAGATCGGTAGGGGAGTTTCGAACTGGGGCATTTGACAACTGTCGGTATTCACACAAACGGCGGCACTGTAACATACTGTGGATGGGGAGTAGGAACAACATGTCTGGTTCTAAAACAGACAGACAGAAAGAATTACGGTCAAAGAGTGGCCCTCAGTTTAAGTACTTGTCGACATGCACAAATTTCTCACATTTAGACTTGAGGAAGAAGTCCAGAAAACATCAGAATGGAGAGAGTTAATTTTCGTACACAGGCCGCACAGTAAACCCACACGGAGCATGAACCTCTTGTGGGCACATGGTTGCAGGTTCGACCTATAGCCAGTGTAACGCATTTTACTTGCCCCCTCTACACACACAAAACGTATTGCAATTTGTCACTTCAGATAAGTACTTTCGAATTACGATCCCAAAATCATGCCAGTAGGTCCTTCCAGTCGAGTCATCTACCTAACTTCTTATTTTTGCCCATAGAGTACCAGTTCGGGGGGGCCTATACGCCGCACAGAAAAAAGTGGCCAACCCACATTTTTCCTAAAATTCCATCCTCTACTTTTCAATGGTGACTCTCAGTCATCTTGTGTCCCAGTTCGAAACTCCCCTACCGATCTCCTTTCCAACGCCAGGTCGATGTGAAGTCGCACAGCACCGAAAACGGGCTCTGTGGAATACGCCACGTTGCCCCGGATGCTACATCAGAGAAACTGAATTTGATTGCTTTGTGTAGTGGATAGCGGTGAATACTAATGATGAGGCACGCAAGTAATATGTTTTCTCGTAACTCCGCAGCGAAGACCTTCTTCCTTTCAGTGGTAGTAATAGACTCCAGAATTTATCCCCCTCAACTCCAAACTATTTGAGAGTAGTTGTTTAGAGCTAATTTGCCATCAGCCAACTATATATTAACTGCATACCAATTAGTCTGAAATGACCGCGAATTAAATTTATTCGCATCGTGTATGGCCTGTTCAATTTAAAATAAAACAATTCAGGTTGAACGTTTCAAATCATGTTTGAACCCGGACTGCGGTTGACTTGCCTGCTGTGAGATTGACTGATCCAAATAGCCAGTTAAACGTCGTGCATGAATTTGGATGGATGAATTTTCTTGACCAGATTCTATACTTTTGCGGATGTAGTTCATTTCTTCATTTATACATTAGCGGACTGTGTTCTTTCCCAATTCTGTTGTACAGTGTTGTTAGCTTTGCTCATACTATACTTCGGATAACCTTGGAATGAGATTGACTGTGTTCCCCCGAAGAACAGGCATCCACGGGATCGTAAAAACTAGCTCTCACTTTAGAGTTGTTCTCGTTTGGAAGGCACGGGAAGAACCGTTTCAGAGTTTTCTACCAGTTTTCCACACAAAAAATATGCGCGAAACCATGCAAGAAAGGTGACGATGAAACGATAAAACGGCAACACTGAGTCAATGGAAACCATAATAAAACAGAAGCAAACTAGCATCTAATATGCAAATGGCTTTGTTGCATGCTGTTGAATAAAGCTCTATTAGAGCATTGTGGTTAAAACGAACACAAGCAGAGGTATGGTACACGACAGATGACGAGATGGTTCAGTGGTTAGAGCACGAATTTACTGATCGGAAGCTCCATGGTTCGAACCCGAACTCTGTCTCTCGACTTCCGCTATCTGGGCTTGGGCAGCCTGGCAGTATCCCAGCCCTCGTGCATCCTTCGGGTGACGTGGCAGCTAGGCACCGAAAGGGTGCTACAGCTGAACGGTTTTTTATGTTACACAAAGAATACAGGAGTTTTAGCTTACATTGATGTTTAGTAAAGTGGAAATCAAGTGACCGACTGTTCTGCAGTCTCGACTCCCATGGAAAAGGTGAGTTCTTCCACATATGTGAAGCAGACTACACTTCCATGTGATGCTTGAATAGAGAGAAGGGCCGTTTGGAACACTAATTCAAACGCGCCTAAGCCACAGAACCCATGTTCTTTGAAGTATATTAATGATCTTTTTATCAGTTATCACCTCGATGTTGGATTCTGTTGATGTGTCATTTTAAACAAGTGGCACCGTCCAATTTAAACCCAAATAAAGTCCACTTGAATGTCATCTGAAGGCCTCCGGACCCAAAAGGACGTTTTGTCCGGAAAAACATAATCATTCAGCTCTGATATCTTTCAGTGTCTACCTGCCATGCCACCAGGAGGGATTACGAGAGGAGAGATAGTCCAGGTTGCTCAAGCCCAAGTAAGAGCAGTTGAGATACCAGGACTTAGTTCGAATCATAGACAGTCCAGCCACCACAGGGCCCTTCGAAGGGACAGTACCGTGGGCTGAAAGATTTCTGTCTTAACCTGTCGCGAATACTCAGTGACACTCGATATTTTTCCCGTACACTGTTTCTACCGAATTTGGCCTGTCTTCCACAGGCCATTTCAAGAGAATAGTCATTACTTGTCACGGGAACCTGAGGGTTTGAATGTTGTAATTCTCAGTATTGTACAATGTATAGACAAAAAGCACGCTTTAATCTAGCTGACAGATGATTTCTTCCTAAAAGTACCTCTCTTTAGGATCATCCTTACTGTCTAATGAAACTAATTATGAAATTCAGTCGTTGCTGTCTCTGCAAAGTACCCTTTCTTGAAAGACGCTCCCATGAGGAGGGAAGTGACAGTATATCTATCAGGAAGGTCAGATTCCTGAAAGCAACCACTGAATGCCCGAAATCTACTGAGACCCTCAGCTCTGCTAGATGTTGACCAGACAGACAACGCCCCCCTCAATATACAGCGCTTCACAGCCTTGTATCAAACCCAAGCAGCGCGAGTCAGCGTTGATCAAGGTCAGACAACGCCCCCGCAATATGCAGCGCGTCTCAGCCTTGTACCAAGGCCAGACCGCCTGCGTCAGCATTGGACCAAGTTAGACAGTGTCCCTCCAATAGCTAGCTTGTATTCTCGCACTCGCACGTACTCACGCTCGGAAATATAGCTGTTGTGTTCCCTTCTCTGAGTCTTTTTTCCCGGCAGTAGGCACTGGAGCGGGTCAGAAGTCAGATACAGCAGATGGGCGAATCAGCAGACATAACAATATCCGTTTCACTTATCACAACAGATTACACAGAAGACCATCGTGCTCTCATTCATATGGTCATAAAGCTCTCTCGAATTACCTTGAGAAAATACAGAAGTGTCTCATGTTATTTTCTTCAGCTAACTGAGTGGGTATGATTGTTACACGTGCTCTATGTATGTCAATAAATCCGGGTAAAACGTATCGCCTAGTCACATCACTGAAGATTTCCAGTTTATATTTCATGTAAAATGGGTTGATAGGTTTTAGAATATAGATTCCAGACAAAGTCTAATCAGGTACTGCGTAGACAGAAACAGAACACAGTCTAAACAGCCACGAATTTTCTTGTTCGCTCCGCACCAGCTAGGAATTCAAACCCGTAGTTTTTCAAAAAGCACAAACGTTTTAAAACAAGAGTGAAAGCATACGTCTAAAGGGAGATTTCTGGTTCGGCCGTAATTAGTGCAAGGTATGTTCGAACTTCACTCGAGTTGGCCAACAGACACAAAGTTGATTATGGCGCGGCGATCAACACAACGACCCGGGCATATTACTGCTTCCTAAATCACTGGACAGTTGGTGAAAAAGAATTCAGTTGGTTTTACTTGATTCTGAACTAAATGTATTTTCAGACAAAAAAATGAAACATCAAATAAATGGACCCATGCTACTCCAAACTGACCGGACAAAACGATCTTCATCGTATTTTTAAGCAGTGCTACCACAAAGAACTAGGCATGAGTGGTTTTTCAACACCCGGCCCAAAGCTGTCACCTTGTCGTATTGGTCGGACTTTTGTGGTGCAATGATCCTGCGAGATATACGGGTTGGAACTTAGTTCCTAAAGGTCCAGCCCTGCTAAGAAGGCCAACGGGGAGCAGCCATACTGCGAGTAATCATATTAAGAGGCGACCTGGAGGTAAAGTCGTACGGTCCACTGCAATAGGAGTGTGAAGGCAGTAAGGCATTTGCCCTAGACGACCAGCATGTCCATATCCACGGAAGCAGCGATGCTGCCTTCCCCCGAGGAAGGATAGGTTAGAAAAGGCCAACCCTAAAAACCGCACACTCCAATCGCCCAACGGTTGACCATGACCGCCAGCGTATCATTCAATGCGGTCGAAATAATTTTAAAACCAGATTTCGGTACCTGCTGTGTGCAGCTGCATTAGGAGTGACGCCGTAATCCTTGCGTCCTTGGGGTGGACAGGCCTCCTGTAGCCAAGTAGGTCGGACTACTGAGTCACCGTCTCCAGGACGGGTCCATTAAGAAAACCTTAACAACCGCTGCCTCGCCGTTCGGACCTTTGAGTCAAAGGCTAGCTACAGAGTCCCCAAACAAAACCCCACATTCTCCCACTGCCTTGTGGGCCAGACTTCTGAGTCAAAGGCTCAAGGTGGGGTACCTCAACCAAGCCCCTTTCTTCGGCTTGGGCAACCAAGACGTATCATGTGACCTCGCAGCTCTTCTCTCACCGACCTTGTCCCACGCTCTCTCCCCACCCATTGAACAATTCAGTGAGCTTAGACCAAGTTGGACGAATAAGCCCGGAAGAAGCACAGTTAAATGGCAGATTTGGAGGAGATTTGGATAATGAGGAGTGACTGCTTCAGTTTTGTGCATATCATCGTCTGTTCCTGGCCAGTACAAACTTCCAACACAAACACTCACATCCAGATACATGGAGGCCACCTGCCACAAGACAGTCGTGGACTCAGTTGGACCATGTGCCCATCATTTACCGATGGAGATTGTCGTTCCTTCTGGGTTACGCAACTTGACTCTGATGGTGCCATCATGCGGAAATGGTTAGTACTTCGTTTTCTGCCAGCAGTACGCGTGCCGGAACAGAGCAATTCCATTCATCAACTTCCACAAGTTTCAGCAGCTCAGGGGTATCGAGTCGATCTGGCTAGAAAGTTACTGGAAACGCACAGTCATGAGGAAGACGAAGATTGCTTGGAGGTTGAGTGGAGGCGAGTTGAAGAAAATATGCTCTCAGCTTTCAGAACTGTTTGTCCAGGCCATCTGGCCCGACAAAATGAACACTGAATATTGTGAAGATTAGCAGATCTTGTTGCTGCCAGAAAGGCCACACCAGCAACTAGCGACTTGGACGGAGCACGCAGATCCCTCAAACACCGGATAACCAGAAGCTTGAAGAATGATAGGGAACGCTGGTGGATAAAGGCTTTTTATGCAGGCACCATCCGCGCCCTACTTCAGCTGATTCCATCAGCCGGTCAAAAGAAGATAAGTGTCAGTGAGACGATATGCGAAAAAGATGGAAAGGAAATTCATTCAAAAAGCCGTCGGCTTGAGCGATGGGCTGAGCACTTCAAAGAACAGTTCAGCTGGTCTCCTTCAACACAACCGCCGGAAGAATCCAACGGGCCTGAACACACATCGACACAAGCCCGCCATCAACAACAGAAATTCAGCATGAGGTATCAATCTTTCAACGCGACAAGGCCCGGATGGTCTGTACTCCACACTTTTCAAAGAAGGTGGCAAGGTCTTGGTGAACAATCTGACAACCACACTGCAACAGAGCTGGATCGAAAACCGGATAACAGTCAAAGAGAGCTCCTCGAGCATCATCCCATTTTTCAAAAAGGGCACAAGAACGTCATCATCATCATGGACAGCATGACATCAGTGTTCAGCAATGATGCTTCACTGCCTTGCGACAATGATTTATTCGAAAGCTTCGTTGTGAAGAAAAGAATAAAGGTGGACAGGGAAAGGACCTAGTGCTAGTATGCTACAATCATTCTGAGGTGCGTACACCTCCAGACACTCTATCAGGAAATCTGGATAGAAACTGACAACAAGAACGCCAATTACACCGATTAGCAGCCATATCTTGCAGCTTCTCCAACCAGGGCAAGAAAGTCATGCGAAAACCGTCGTGGTATCAGCCTGGTATCCGTCCCGCCTAAGGTGCACCCTATAATTATTTTACGCAGGTTGATCGATTATGGGGAAGATATTTGTGAGAATCAAACTGATTTCGCCCTGGCGGAGGATGCATCGACTTTGAGACAAGTTCTTGAACAGCATCACTCATTCAGACTCCCAGATGGTCATTCTTCTTGATCTGAAAGCTGCCTTTGACTCTATTGATCGTCAGAAACTTTGTCAGTGTTTGGCGATCAAGGTGTCGCTTCCAAATTTTTATCTCTTATGAGGGCACTATATGTGAACTCCTGTGGGCGCGTACGAGTGTACGGGAAGCTTTTGCCTGTACGTACAGTGGTGTAGCTACCCAGTTCCCGAACTAACCAAATATGCCCTCGCCTCCAAGGCTTGGCTGTATGTCCCACACTCCCGGTGATGGAAACTGTAGCAGTTGGAACCATTGTGCATATGGTACACAGCTTATATCTGATAAAATGAAATGAATTAATATTTGTAATGCGCTACTTATAAGGTTGCTGAAAGTTATTCGACAGCTCATGACCGGTTTCGCCCTTCTTGGGGCTCATCAGGTAGGCGCACTCCCCGAGTTTCCGTCAACCTTATGCTCTATTTGAAAACAAATTGCACGAAATTATCGAAATACACTCATTTGCAAAGAAGGGCGAAACCGGTCGTAAGCTGTCAATTTTCAGCAACCTTATGAGTAGTGCATTACGATTATACAGGTATCGCGATATCTCGAATATCGTAGCAACTGAAACACGAGGCGGCCTGGTGCAGCACATTCAGTCGTCTGGAAACATCACAAACGAGAGATTCAGCTGCGTTCCAGGTGAGTCTCTCACAAAAATTCCACCTTACTATTCACTGAATTCATTCCTGATGACCTGTTTCCTAATACTGCCGAACTTGTCTCGTTAAACAATTTTAGCCAAGAACCTTGCATTATGGCTGAGTTTTAGAACCAACCAATTTTAAGTATATTCGACTAGTTCAGTGCTGAATAATGAATTTCGCGGCAGCAGAAAGCGAAGCGATTCAGAAAGCAACCCCATAAAGTTTTCACTTTCGTATTTGATACGGTAGATAGGAATATTTGTGATTTGGGGAGTTTTGTCCGTCGTCTTGAATCCGTAGCAGGACGAACAGACCAACGGTGCATTTACGGACAACAAACTGATGGAGTAACCGTGAACAGTTTGGGCGTAAAAATGCCTGCATATCCACCTTCCACCATTACTGCAGCACGACACATCCAATGGTCAAATTAAAACTTGCTTACAGTCCAAGCTTTTGGAGTGCGTTGATAAAAACGATTGTATTATATGCTGTAATGATGCTTTTGTATCATTTCAAATGACGAACAGAGCTTCCAGATTGATTCTCTTTGAAAACTTAAGAAGGGTAAACAGATGAATTAAGTTCAGAGTGGCGCAAACCCGAATTGTCACTGAAATAGTTGGTGGCTCCTGCTATTTCGCCTGATTCGAAACAGGATCAACACTAAGATTTGCACGGTACACTGGCGCCTCACAGGACACCCTGAACACTCCAATGTACGCAAATAGTTGCAGGAGTATCTGTTTCAAACTAGGACTCACTCATACCAAACACCCTGCGAATGGGTTATGCTTATTAGTGCATTAATGTCTGGATGTTGAAAGTTGTGTTAGCATCCAATTAAGGTGATAGATAGAATGCGGAGCTTAGGAAGCTTTCAAGTGCGATTTTGTCCTATAAGTTAAACCCGATAAGCAATGATCAGCCGTCTTATCCTGATTGAGAACCACCTGCAGTGCACAGCTCACGAAACTCCAGTAGGGAGGTTCGAATCCGCGACCTGAAGCCAGAGGCAGCCTTTGAGCAGACGTTTTGATTAGGCATCATTACTGAGGGATTCATTTGAATCTCGGCCGGGTCTCATCCTGATACGGTCCTAGTTTTTTAGCAAATGCTTAACTCAAAGTGTGTTCATTTTGGTGTTCAGGTACTAAACATGATTCAAGAGAATTTGCGAACTACACCTAACTGCTAGCTTTCAAAAGTAGGGAAACCGAGAAAGTTTTCGGCAAAAATTGTAAACAGTGCAACTTACGAACAAGTTATATTTTGGGATATCGACTATCCTCCAGAATGAAGGTGAAGGCAGCCTTTTTGCAGCACATCCGGTTGAAGAATATCCCAAACTTGGTTTCAGTTAAGTGGTCCAAATCGCCTCCCAAGATCTCTTTTTGTTAACGAGCATTTTCTTTACTAATATATATTTCACCATTATTAAAAGTGTATCTCTCCACTCAAGTAATCAGCAAGGAAATTCCATTAAATTGATGTCAGCCACATCTAATAATTATGGAAACCCTGTCCCCTATGTTCCGTTTGCCTTTAAGTTTTTCGGGTCCTAGCTTGAAAATAGTTGCCTTAAACGGAAAAAGCAAGCGGAGAAATGCATAGTAGATTCATATATTTTGATTTTCTATCGTGATAAAACAGTTAACATACAAATCACTTTGTCAGAAATGCATTTCCTCACTTAAGTCTTTTACTGCGTTCCAGACTTGTTTCCGTTCAGACCGACTAAAGTTTTCTTGGAATTTGCACTGCAGAACACTGGAACGCAAGCTTTTCCAAACAAACTTTCTTTTGCGCGCAGTTTCAGGTGGCACAGAACACCCGTTTTAGTGGAAATCACCCCTACAACTGTCCCGGATACGACAGAGACGCTTATCTTCGTTGAGGGCGTCATTTTCCAGGGAAAGTGATCGACCGAGCATAAAGGAATAGCGTCGTTCTGATTAGGAACAGAAGGGGAGTTTCGTCATCTTTTCCGATACGTGTGGCATTTTTTCCATTTAGAAAATATTTAGTCCTTTTCCTCTCTCTAGTATTTCGTAATTGGACACCTAGGTGGTGAAAGTTTGGTTTTGCGGTGCAAGCGACGCGGAAATGTGAGACATAGGTGATTTTTCAGGCTTGGCTGTAACTCGATACATTCAAATGTTTTCAAAAGACCTAGATTCATGTACCACGACGCCGTCTTACTTACTGTTACTACTGAGCACCAATGTATGTAGAGTGGAGGAAGTTTTCACACAAATACTGTCATTGAAATTTGCAAACCAACTGGAGCTTCAATGTCGATCCGCTCCCTTTTTATAGCCCGAGACTACTGGTGAAAGGAGGAAGGACTTCGCCGCGAAGTTATTTACTAGAAAACATCAACTACACAGTTATATACTATTGGACAGGAAAGGAAGACTCTCATTTGCATCTTGTTTATAAAAACTTAATGTCCATCTTCTTCTTGAACGCGTTTTACTGAGTATTCCTGGATATTCATTGACTACCACTCAAATGTAAACGAATGCTACAAAGCAATTCCACAGACTCCGTACTAAATCCCGCTTTCCAATAGACGCAAGGCGAAGTTAAGAGAAAACATGTTACTCGCATGCCTCAGCAGTAGTGTCCACCGTTACACTGGTGGTTGTTAGCGGACATTCAAAACGCTTCCTTCCGTACGTAGGACATACTTCCTCAAACGTCGTATGACGTTAAGCATTGGCGTATTTCTCTTAGTGACGGAGATAAGGACTGTGATGCTGTTACTGTACGTCCTGTTTCTAGAAAAGAAGCTTTCTATAATTGCTGTTCTCCGACCAAGTATAATCGGAATGATAGGTGTGTTCATTTTTTCTGGCCGTATTTGATGTCGTGTCATCCTTCCTGATTTTAGACGTGTTATTACCTCTTAGTTACACACAAAACCTACCAGAACATGTTTGGGCATTTCAATGTATGTTCTTATGTAGATGTGCACTCACCTCCATAGCTTAATACACTCAGGGAAGGATTTAAGATGGTCAACATTTTAACTTTGGTCCACACGGTAGGGTTTGTTGTCGGACACTGGATGGATGTGGGACAGCTAGCGTTAATTTGAGCCACCTGAAGTGCCACCATTGCCTGCGCGCTTCATACAGGTTAGTTAGAATGACCAGAAAAGTTACCTTCCTAAAACGTTCAGATGACCGCAGCCGCAGACCACGGGACTATACAGAAAAGATCAATCATATTTCGAAGACGATAAACGGACAGATTCGATTAGTTCATTATCAAAGCTTGAATTTGCTAATGACCTGTCAGAATATTGGTCACAATCAGGGCAACGATGCCAGCAATATGACATCCATGCTATTCTCCAACCTAAAAGCGATACACGCGTAACAAATGGTATATTTGTTTAGAATGGTCGAGCTCATTCCAAAATAATCACTTAGAACGCATGAGATTTGTCCGTTCAGGTTACAGCAACTTTGCGCAAAACGAAGTAGTTTTCGTGGCGTTATTTCAGAAAAACACTGTGGTTACCCATGGTTGAGAGAGATGGTCAATGATTTTGAAAAATCGCACTGCGACAGGCAGAGATTTCGTTCTGTAAATGAAGCTTATCTATGCTGAAAAGCGGTTTACAGTTATTTCATCCTTATTGTGATTCATCGGCAGTTCTCACCTCAAGAAACTCCAGAGAATCTCGAATCCTCGACCTATCGGTTGATAGTATGAACAATCAACCGTTCGGTCACCAACGGTTCATCACCAATGCGATTAACTCGCACTTAGACAGTGCCACTCATCCTTCTATCACAGAATCAACATCACGTGGTCATCAGTGACTCTGTTAGTGCTCTAGTTGTAACGTAATTGGGTTGATTATCAGAAGATAACAAGCGCAAACAAATGTCTGTTTTACCAGAATGATGGTGAATACAACAGTTAGGTGTACTTGATAAAAATAGATACAATGTGAAAAGTGGAATAAGCCAAAAAGTGACTTATCGTTTGAGGACAGCTGTTGAGAGTTCCTGAGCGAAATTCCGGGCGCGGGACGTGTCTTCTCTGCAGTGTAGCCGCTACACGTGTTCCGTAGTTAACCGTGGAGACTTGTGGAGCTCGGTTGACTTCCTGTCCTGCACGCGTGTGTGTGTGTGAGTTGAGCCGAGTTGTATGCCTATTTATTGTGTGCAGTGTGAAGAGAGAGGTGTCCCTTCATGTTTGACACTTGCACGAACATGAATACAACATGACCTGATGTGTTGAAGTTCGTAAGCCTGGCGCGTGACGGCAGATGGTTGCCGCGTCAACAAAATTGGATAGGAAGTTGTACTGTACATGCTGGCGGCTGAGGTTGCAGCTGAACAGGAATTGTCATGCGGTTTGAGTGTCCGTGACGAGTGACCGCTACAACTTCTCACAATCCCACACAATAAGGAAGCGAGTCAGTCCTATCGGGTAGACTGACCCCCCGGATTCACCCATCGAAGGGTGCTTCAAGTGCGAGTAAAAGTACGCATCGAATAGAGTCAATCAAACCAATAGATGCACTATATGTTCGGTCTGAATCCTGCTTCCTTCACCACCTAAGCTATTGTGAACACCAGAGTGAATTTGTTGGCTTCTCTCTGATTACATGATTTGGGTCAAACTTTTATTCTCAAACACAAATGAGCTTAACATTAATTCCCCCCCCCCTGGTGCCTCACTTTTGCACCTATTTCTTTTCCGTTTTGTACATTTGTTTAGTTATTAGCTCTGTGGAGCGCTGGGGAGTTTGTAAAAGCGTTCAAACTGGTGCTACCTCGAAAAGATCTGTAGTTATGTCCTGGCACCGTTTGGATTTACCTATTTCCGTTAATCGCACCTGGGATAGATGTTACAGTTACAGACACCTCAGCTGCATTGATATTCGACGTTGTTCACCGTCATCCTTTGCACCTGGCTTTTTGCCTGTCTGCTTACATTGGCGTTGCATGCCAGACGAATGGTAAACATGTATCTGAATAGCACTCGATTAACATGGTCGGACTTAGTACTATCAGCCACAATGTGTGACCAAAACCTGCAGTGCTCTCATTTACTGGGAAACGAATCTGCAGCAGCCAGATTCATTACAAACATTTTGCGTTTGATAGTTGGTGACCAGAAGGGCAAAACTAGCCTAGCGGTATCTAAATGTGGCTTTCCACTCAACCTTCGTCTCGTTCTGGAAAAGCCTTACAGCCTGTGTGGAGCAAACTAAGACAGTTTTTTGTTGTGTGTGAACTCTATGTGTGAACCTTGTGAAGCCACAAATTATGGGTTGAACACACTAGTAATACCCCTAGAAATGTCCCATAATCGTCCAAGGGGACCATAGATCAGGCATAGTAACCTCAACTTTCTCGCCATCTGTGACTGCACCTACCGCCTAGACCAAAATTCTACAATGAGCATTGAAAACCACTAATTAGAAAAGTCGCGAAATTTCAAGCAGCCGTTGCGGCCGTAAGAGAATTTATCTAGTTCCAAGTGAGACAGTAAAGCCTGTTCCCACGAACAAAACACAATATTTTATGCAATGTTGTCAGGACTGGATACCGGACGCTCAGTGTTGCTGTGATTAATATCAAAGCCAGAAATACCCGTCCGTTCCAGTTAAGCTTTTTGAAGACAAAAAGAAAATTTGGTAGGACAGCTGAATTGACGGAGATAAATGATCAGTGGGTTTTTGTGCTGAAAATTCAATCAGCAAGTAATCGGCTGACGTTTGTTTAGTATTTAGTTACGCGGATCGCCGACATGGACCACAGTGAACCGATTATGCGGTCCTTGTAAGTGCAAGGTGGGTGGACACTTTGAAACACAGTTCTTTCCAGACTGTTCGCATGCGGCCATAAATGTCAGAGGATGTAAGTAGTACACACACCTTTTCCTAATTGGTACCACTTATACCAGCTTTTTTGCCGGGTTTCTCTATCTCGAAAAAAACACATCTGTTTGGGTTGAAAAAGCCTGTGCACGTAGGGGGTCAATCACGTGAGATTTGGTCAAACACGAGCAGATAGCTTGGGAATATCTCACATTAGTGGAGTACGTCGGCAACGGGAAATTCAATAAGCCATGCACCTGATTCGAGCCCGTAAACTGCTCAAAACGGTTGGGCAAAATATCCTTGAGCTGAAGACAGCTGACCCGACTTATGGTAGATTTTCATCCACTCCCATCGAACACCACCTATCCACAACCGGAAAGTGTAGACTCAACTGCTCTGATCTCAAGTGATGGCCCAAGCTCCAAGTATTTGATAATAGTAAGTAGAATAAGAAAAAATACTTTGAGTAGTGGGTACCTTTAATTTCTAAGTGTGTTAAGTGGGTCTTCTACGAAGCAACAGGTCAATCCAGGGACAGCACTGAGTCACATGAACTGGGTAAATGAGGAATAATGTCTCTTGATCTTGTCCAAGTGCAATTTGATCACGATGCTCATCAGTCACTTATGGTTGAACTTGTAATTTTCAGTCCCTTATTCGGAAGATCCGACCTGGAGCATCCTTACTTGTTAGTGACATGCCATTTACGAGGATTCCAAACAAAAACAGAAGAGGTGCTATTCAGCACAGACTGACTTCACCCACAGGGTGAGACTTTACGACCTTTTCACTGTTCATAAATTCTGAGCAGTCTGCCAACAGACTAAGCATGTGATGGATTCAGTCCATTCACCGGGTACACGTGTTCAGGGCTAACGAAACCTCTTCTGATTTCTAATTCTTCCCATTTACATGGGAACTACTAACTACTACTAACTATCTAACTACTAACTACTTTGTTGTGGTCTTCTGTTGACAGTCCATTTGTAACTTCCTTGGTTACTTTTTCAACACAGACTGGTATGGATACGGTTGTCGAGTAAAGTAGACCACAGTTTGAAAAGGACAGTGTCTGTTTTTGAATTCCAAAGTCTAGTAGTAGGCTGTCGTTCGGGGACATAAGTGCGACGTGGCATTTGTCCACCAGTGCACGAATTTGAACATATCGATCACCTAGCCTGGATAGAAAAACTGGGTGCTCTCATGCCCTGATGATGGCAAATATCTAACACGTCTGCTTTTCACATTCTCTTTCTGGTATATACATACATGTTTTCCTGTTATTTACGTGCCCTCTGTGTGAAAGCCGCGTAGATTCAATTAGAATTGTCTCGCTATTCTACCGTATTGGTCGACCAGTCACTAGAAGAATGTTTCAACCAGGACGATTTCGCCCATGGGGTGGGCATCTGACATCTTAGAGAAAATCGATCGAATCCTAGTGCTATGGTCTACTGTCAGAAGTTATTTACGGTGACAACGAAGTGAAGGGGGAACAAATACTGTCAGCTCAGACCCGTGAAACATATCTAAGAGTGGATGCCCCTTCAATAACAGCCGGTTAACTATGTCCAGAACCATTTACCAATAACAACACCATTAGTATTACAAACTACTTATCATGCTTACCCATTTTCGTATGCATGTGAAACCTTGTTATAGTTCTGGCGAAGTAGTCCTAGTTAGGTGAGGAGAGGACACTGCTTGAAGGTTTGAATCAAGCACTTGGATAAATCCGTCTACTTGGCTCTTGGCACCCAACGAACTACGGACAAAATGAAATTCCCGCAACACGTGGATTAGTAACCCAACGAAAAAGCCGGGTCGACAGATACATATAGTTAGTGATCCGTGAATGCCTTTGACCTGGGGTTTGTTTGATTCCCTTTCTTAATTCTGTTTTGTGAATCCGAGTTTTCTTTTCTGAGGTTGCATGTTGCCGTTGAAATCGATCAACTTTGGGTATCTGACACGCATTTTTGAGCTGTTTGATCGTTCTTGGTCGAAATGCTACAAGAAACCAGATCTCCAGTGACACTAAAAAACGCCTACTGTGCCCAGCGTCCTCGGAAGTAAGGCTTTCGCGCTGTACTCAGTGCGCACCTGGGTCTGGTTAATCCACAATTATCAAGTGCGTCGGAATTCGTGATCACTGCCTCCGAGCACCGTCCTCAAGACGACCTTGAGTTCGCTGTCTTGTGGGTCAGACTGCATAGAACCCCTCAAGCTTTCTGTAATATATATGACCAAAAACTATCAGAAACTATCAGTCTTCCAAAAACCACATCAAACTTTCCACTGCTTTACTCTTCGCTCACTGGCCGTTCTTTTCGAAGCCTTAGATGACCCAGTTCAAACACACTGGTCAAACAAGCTGCTTTGGAAAACGTCATCTCAGTGTGGAACATGAAGTATATTGAGACTCCGAACTTGGAATATGTGCTTTCAGTACTGGATATGTCGTCAAAATTGTTTCCTACTAACTGCACTATTGAGAGTCTTCTGTTATTACAACGACGATGAATACAGGATTCTGAATAAAGGATTCTGAATTTCGCTAGTTCTAAAGCCTGAAAAATGTGGTCGGCTAAATCTTTGTGAATAGCCGGTTGTACTTCGATAGGTATTCCACCAAGAGTAAATTGTCTCCGTAGCATTCTAACATATGCACACACTGTCCACTGTATCAAATTAAACCAACAGGAGATAAGTCCGCATCTGGTAAAGATGATTACTACGGAGGCTCTTCACTTCTCCAAAGCCAAACACCTTCTGACTTTGTAATCCTGGCTTGATAAATGGACGTACAATTTGGTCAGCGTAAGAGGCACGGAGACTAGTAATGAACCGTTCCATCTCTGTGGTTCTCACAGTCTGTACTTATCCAGCAGAGCGCCTCAACAGAAAAGGCGCCACTGTGTCACTTGGAGACCATTGAGTTTGAACGGATCACTGACACGAGTAGATCACTTCACAATTTGCCACGGATGGGGGCACAATTTAGCAGATGATCGTCCGTTTCTGATTCACAGTCTAAATGCAGTCCACGCTGTTTTGTGTGCCCCCTTTCTCAGAGTATACCTATCCCTACTCACCGCAAACTTACTCTAGGCCTTACTCAACCTTAATAAGCCGACGACCAAAACCGGCCAAGCAACAACACTCTTTGCGTCTGTCATCAGTACATCAACAGTGGAAAAAAATGCTAACGGCAACGTAGAGCGCATGCTAAAGGGGTAGCGATGAGAGTTTCGGGCTCCACTGCAATCGATACTCAGAACACGACGAAAAACAAAAAGCATTAGAACGCACACTAAAAAACATACCAAAACAAGATCCTGAAAATGTCAAAGTCAAACGAACTGAGAGCGTGGAGCATATTTTTCTGTTTACAGACATCCTCCCTCTATTTTCTCACATTTGCAGTACTGTTCAAAACCTCAGTGATAGATGCAAAACGATAGCGCACTAATTCCCAGTATGTTCGGCCACCTGAAGATTCGGAGAACAGACCAGATGGTCAGAAACACACGTTCCGATGCCCAAACGTTCCACTACGCCTTCTCGGCTTTTCAGCACAGATTGGCTTCACTCATCGCAGGAAGTCTCTTTTGGAACTTACCAAATCTCCTAACTTTATCAAAAAATATACCTTAAGATGAGTTGATTACCAACTGTTCGATAGTGCCCACAAATTGCCCACAGGCGGTTCAAGAATGAAACCTGCGGTTGTGTTTTTGAAGTTGGTATTTTGTGTGCTGTGCTTCATCAGCTGAAATGTCGAGGGGAGCAGCGCAGCAGAATATGTGGCACACAATATGTTTCAGAGAAGCTAATGGAGGTGAAATCAGTGAATGGGTTTTTTGTTCAATCTAGTTACTCGAACGCACAATCCATTCTAAATACCTGTTGAGCTGTTTGGTGCGGGTAAACTTGATTATAAGTGAAACTGTTATTTAAACGTATCTTAATGGGTTCAGTACGATTCATGCACGTCGCAACAAAAATCATGTGAGCAGAAGGCCCGACGGCTCGAACGATGACCCAGTAACGCATCTTGGTTGTGCCGATCGATTGGCCCGTCAGTCGAAATTCTACGGTCCTATTTACAAAAGGACAAGCAGATTAATTCGACATGTTCGTGGCGTCAACGCATGCACAAGTCTATCACTGACCGGCACCGACGACAGTCTTGTGATTCTCATTAGAAAACAAGTCAGGGCAGGCTCAGCAAACGGGACACGGACGCGCATGGGAAAGTGGGTCAGCTGCGTACATTCAAACAGATACACATGCCACTGCACAACTGTCGGAGTAAACCTCAATTGTCCACGTTCGTAGCGTCAACAAGTGCACAGATCTGTCACTGACCGACACAGTGCAGTGTCACGTCCGCACACCAAACATCAAATGAATGGGGGATTATCATGAGGTCAAGTTAGATGCAACAGGTGTTGAGTAGCATATTTTTACTTTGTAAAGTAATGGGATATGGTTGAATACAGGGTTGTTTAAGCTCTCCAACTTCCACATGTATAAGTAGTATACAGAATGAATACTCCAAATTCTATTCTTTCCGAGAAACGTACATGCTAATTTGAATCGACTTTTATCAGTAATTCGCAGTGAAGGGCATTCCCGTTGGTCCATGCAGAAGTGTGCTGTAAGCTACTCATCAAAGGACTGTTTCGCTACAAAGGATGTGCTGTGGACGTCCAGATTTCAGAAACCTTTTATTCCATCGAGTGGTGGCGGTGTACAAGCTGGTGGAATTAAACAGGTTGTCTAACTTCTTAGCCGCGTACAGGAAAATTCAGAGTGGATGCTTGACGCGGTGGTCTTGCTGGGATACTTTGGTATGTGATAAGCATTCGCTTAGCATTCACTTTCTCACGTCTCCTAAAACACAGTTTGAACTGTCATATGGCCCGAGATGGCATCTTCCTTTCCATTCATGGGAAATCTGTACAAGAGGCAGCGTACTCGGTGTATATGTTTGACCTGAACTTCTTTACTTTGCTTGGTTTGTTCGTATCTGTTTATTTTCTTTCCGGAACGGCACTTCCTGTGGGTATGAAGGTTGCACAGCAACATGGGAAATCTGTACAAGAGGCAGCGTACGCGGTGTATATGTTTGACCTGAACTTTTTTACTTTGCTTGGTTTGTTCGCATCTGTTTATTTTCTTTCCGGAATGGCACTTCCTGCAGGTATGAAGGTTGCACAGCATGTTGTTTAACTATGAACTTAGACATCAACGATTGAGGTCGGAAATGCGTTTGAGACTATCGCGACATAAAATTCACCAGTTAACTGGCAAGTTAAAGGGATACGGATCGGTAACAAGGAGAACTTGTGGCTTGAAACGTCTGAACTGGGCACGTGTGCTTACAGTTAGACAGACGTACTGTTTGGTATTAATGCTGGTATTTAAAGGTACACTATAGATTTTTGCTGATAAATGTTCGACGAAATACATCAGCTTGGCAGTGGGCAGTAAATCTGTTATTTTCCTGGCCAGAATTCTGGTGAATAATCATACTACCAGAATAGCTTTCCGAATCCAAAGCTCACTAACTAAGCCGGGAGTTTCATAGTGAAAATACTGCCGAAAGAGCCGGGCAAATCCCATGCATTTACACATAAAAAACAATGGCGTCTGATACACGAATGCGGGATTTACGAATGCGTCAGTCAAAAGGACCCATGGTGCGGCCGACTTGTGCATGCTTAATTGCTTATGTTCTAACCGTGCACCTGTAGTTTCCTTTTTTCGATAACAAAAACTAAGATATGACGTAAACGTTGATGAAGTAGGTTGTCAACTATACTTTCGTTGTAACGTCCTCATTTTTCAGCATTGAAATCAGTTGCTGAATGCATGTTGTTTTAATTGAGGGTACAAGTGAAGTTCGTTTGAACTTGCACTGGTGTGTCCTTAACTCTGTTCAAGCGATACATGGCGTCCCAAATAACTTTACAGGTAACAAACAATGGGTGATGAATACGACCGAATGCTGCGCAATCTGTCGGTGATGTTAGGATCGCTGAACAAATGTGTTCAGAATCGGTCTGTTCTTCGTTTGTGTTACTGTGCCTCGATAGCTGACACACCTGAACGTATACGGGGATATCATTAAAAGATTGGTTCATTTGTTCATTAACTATCTAGCTGCTGACATCACAAGTTTTGATTTGAGCTTCTTTAGTGTGCGTTGTGTTATTTTTAGCCACGTTTTTTCAGATGTATAGCACAAAAACAACAATATATTTCCTGTGTAATCTATCACAGACGTGTGTCAATTGCGTACAGCAGACTACCGAACTAGAAATAACGCTCACTACTTAGGTAATTCGATCAGCGAATTAAATTTTTCCAGACCGCAATTTGTTCACAGATTGTCAGTCTATGAGGTGCGTAATTCCACTGTGCAATTACATTACAGTTCGAAATGCAGTGCACGAAAGTCACTAATTAGTTCACCTGTGTTGATATGCCTAACTTTAGACTCTTGTTTCATGAATGATAAAATTTCGACTTATTCTGTCTAATCAGGTCAGGAAATTAAACATTCTCCGATTACTGGTTGTTCATTTAACGAGCCACCGGATAATCGTGGGAATGCTTCGTAATTCCGAACTTTTCACCGATCATGGTTAGGCGTGAACTGAAAACTCAACAAGAGTTAGCTGTCCTGTTGAGAATGTTTTCCTTGGCCTGTCCAAATGCTTCTTCAGGGGGCTGTTCAGAACAGTAAAGCAAAGCGTGTAGCTTCCTTAACAAGATACAGTCACGTGACAGAGTTTCACCTTCAAGCAACACCGATACTAAACTTAGACCTGGTAATATCATCAGAAGAATTCGGAGGAATGGGGATGCGAACTGTATCCTAATTGTTAAAAACAATTTTGCCGATATTTGTCATCACCTAGTGCTCCATCGAAATGACGCTTTAGTGAATTAAATTCATTGTAATGCAACATCAAGATAAGACACATGATGGGCACATGGATGACGAACCTTGTCCAATAGTGTAATGGTCAACAAAGTCGTTTTTAATCAACTAACCTTCCTAAATTAAGCTATTGAGTGAAATTCGGGGTTACCGAAGAGATATGCTCGAATGATGGGAAAACCGAGTAGGATAGCGCAGGGTTGAAGGCGGACCGGAGTCAAACTCCGGTCAAATTCCACCTAAAGTTCAGTCTAGGCCAATCTAATACAATCGAGGCTTTTAGCCAAGTGTTAACTTGATATTTGCCAACTGCTTTAAGTTTCCATTTGGCCACGCCCTTGTACCGACACTTTCCTACCCAAACCATGTCATGCACCCAACAACAATGGTTCCACGACTGATAATAGTACAAGTGACAAATCTCTGTTCGTATACAACCCTTAACCTGCATGTCCAATTAGACTACGAGGTGGTCTGACCACGGGCGACTTTCAATACTATAGCATGTTGATTGCACCCAAAAATATAGCAGTATGTCTGAGACGTTTCAGGTCAGTATTTTAGAGTCCAACGAAGGCATTTGGAAACAATATGGACAGAGAAAAGTGCAATGGCCTTGATTCAAGGGAAGTGTCATTGTCACAAAACGACAAAAAGATGGTGGAGGAATCTAGGTAATTCGCAATAACTTAGCTGCTTTTATTTGATTGTGATCGATGATACCTTGAGTATCTCGATGTATCACGAAAACCCATAAAGATAAGCTGCCATATTTCACGCAGCTTATTACAGAAGGTTTCAGTTTGAAAGAACTTCACACAATAAGACTTTCGAGTATGTTTGGTGCACAACAGATTCGTGTACGAATACGTGTATTCTGCGAATTGCGTCCCATTTAGGTTCAAGTAGAACGTAGCGTTGACGGAAACTTGGGGACTGCGCCCAGCTAATGAACATCAAGAAGAGCGGAATCAGTCGTGGGCTTTTGAAGAGTTTTCAGCAACCTTATGATAGCGTTCCGACAAGTGAATGAATACAATTTTGGAAGTTCTATTGGACTAGGCATGAAGTATAGAAGTAGAGCATTTGTGAAACATTGTCCGTTGAAAGGCGCAGCTGTTTAAAAGAAACGACACCAAAATATTGGTTGATTTCCAAATGTTGGTTCAAAGGAACTGTTGAGAATCCAATTAACCTGGGACACTTTATGAATAAATTGTGGTCACTCATTAGTGGATTTCCGCGGTAGACCAAAGTTCAGGCGCTCAAACTCCGTTGGATATCTTCGAACCGGTTTTGTTGTACGGTAACATTGGTTGTATTCGGTGACTTTATAACAACCAGTTGACCAGACCATGAGTGTCACCCACATTTTTGTGATTACACGCTTTCGTACAGTAGTTTGGTAAACAGGTAAGTGCTGTAACTGCGGATTAAGTTTTGCAAATAACTAGATGTTTCCGTGAACGAGGCAAATAGTGGTTAACACAGTCACGTGCATAGTGTGGATGAGCTAAACCAGGTTTGTAGCTCTAATTAAACGCCTAGAACAAGTCCTGATCGTAAGGTAGTTACTATCTGTTTCTCTAATTCTACAGGTGTTCATTAACCCGAGCAGTGTGGAATAGTGCACCGATTACGAGTAGCATATTCAGCGCGTCGGCAAATAAGGTCTCTGAAAAGCTTACTCTTTGTGGCCTGGAACTTATGGGATGGCATAAATTACTGAGTATCAAGAAAGTCGAAGCAATGGTGGAAAGGGACACTATCCCAAAGTGCTGATAAATCGGATAGGACTTGATCCAGTACGATATAAATACCCAGGCAAAACTAAGAGTTTTGAAGAGGTGCTTTTTATCACTTTGGTCATTGAGGCTAAAAAGGAATGCTGTCAAAAGTAGCACCTCCCTCTTTCGCCACCTCAGCGACGAGAACACAGAATCCTACAACCTGTCTTTTAGCGCTGTTAGTCTGGAATGCAAGCCTTCGGAATTGTCCACAAGACAATGGACATATTACAGTACACTACATATTACATGATATACACACCCCTGGTATTCCTTAGGTCCAAGTAAATATTCATAGTCGGTAACCATGGAAAGATGAGAGTAAAGGGTGGTACTCACTAATTCGAAGTGAATTCTTGTATCAAGCATACCACTTGACGTTTAGGCATCAGCAATCAGCCCGGGTGTATTGGTGGTGATGATGACGATGATGGTGCTACTCATGGTCATTGTCATTCAAGAAGAACTATTCATTTGAATTTGTTCAAATGTTCACCATGCATCAGCACATTAAAGGACAAAATATTGACCATCAGCAAATAGGCCAGATTTTGGTATTTTGAAGCATCAACACAATATCTACAATATCCAGCTGTCCTCTACTGATTGCTGGTAGATGGTGGAACTTCAAACTCATTGGGTTTAATTGATCACATGCTTTGCGGCATTCGGGTGGATGCACTGTAATTCACAGAGATGAGGGGACTGGATGAACTCTGCTCCTGAACGGAGGTCACACGGTCAATTGCGCGTGTCATTCACATCTACTTACGAAAAGAGCTTATTCACTGAAGTCCTACTGCACAATCCGCCACCTACAAAGGCTGCTGAAATATTCGCTCGAACAGACTACTCTGTCATACCACCTCAGGGATTCTTGACTTTGTCATAGTCTTTCCGATGTCCGCCTAGCTGTATGCAACATCCAGCGAGTGAGCACGCAGATTTCATCCACAACGAGGAGTTGGGGTTATTGGTCTCAAATCTGCACTCTGATTAATGCACAAGTTCTAGTTCCTAAACTACCCACTATGTGTCTTAGCTGGCTTGCAGTGTTGGTCCGATCGATTAATCGTCTGCCAGGCAATTTTGCTACTTAGCTGCAGGGAAAGAAAACAGAAAGCCAATTCGACCTATTTTTCGTCTGTGCGCGCCCACGCGTGTTGTCTTTGCCGGTGGCCCACAAATCTTGCTAAAGATGGGAAATTTTCGCCCCAGGCCACTGCGTTATTCAAAGAACACCTGTGCAAACCCACAATTAACACATACATCAGTTTTGTCACCGTTTGGCAAAGTACAAGTACACCTTTATCGCCGCACCCCCTGTCTCCAAACGCGTAATGTTTGAGGCGAATGATCAGCCCGCATACTGGAACACGGTGATCCAGCGTGTTAGAACGTGCTGGACCGCCGAAAGCCTGCACCACACAAGCCACGCTTTGCGCCTCTGCAAAACATAGGATTAACAGAACAACTTTGCGACTATCCAAGCCACAGACTGCGTTGTGCGCACGTGTATGGTGCATGCACGGACAGCCATCGATACTGCGCTTCCTGGGGCGTGTGGAGGTGTGCAGGACAAGAACTCAATCATCCTATCGCTCGGGCATAGTCGTGCACCGGGGTAACCGAAAGGCGCTTTGATGTCTGCTCGGGTGCGCACATCTAGACCACCTGACATGAATAAGGCAGTATGGTGACTTAGCAACGAGGGCTTGACGAGACTGAGCTCCCCAACCTGATGGCCGATGGCTTTCGGCGGACTGCATTGGCACCCAGGCCACAGCATTTGTTGGCCCGCTGTTGCCGTGGCACTGGGACGACGGAAATCCTCCGCCCTTCTGTGTCGGATCTTCGAAGCGCACCTCGTAACTTTTTAGGAAGGAAATTACCTCAAGGGTATTGGAAATTCACCGAGATGAAGAGCCAAAAAGACAGAATATTACGACCAAAACAGGTTACCTACATAAGCTCAAAAGGTGGTGCCATACAGAAGTCAATCATTTGAGCTCAGGAGGAGAACACCATCTACCTTGGTGTACTCAAATACATCCTTGTCGACCACCACTGAAAACTCTCCAAAGATCTACTGCAATGAAACAACGGAATGTCATCATGCAACAAGTCAGCCCAATTGAGTACCGAATGCTCTCACTGTGGCAGCTGGTTCTATCTCACGTGCCCCAACCAGAGCACCGGAGATATCCGTGAGCACACCACGAATGCAAATAAACACTGGCTTTGAGGTACCAATTTGAAGAATCGCTGGTATATCAGCGTATATCAGACGTATATCAGCCGTGTGTTCATACTACACGGAGTGATCGGCAATCTAATGGGCAGCACTCGAGGTGCTACATACGCAAATCCGACAATCACAAGGTCACCTGAGGAATCGTCACTGCTGGGCAAAAAGGGGCCAAAACGACAGCGTTTCAGCAACAGTCCCTCGCCAACAAGACACTAAGCCAGCAGATGCAACCAACAAAGCCCTCTCTCACCTAACTCAGGCGCTATAGACACCAGTGACCAGTGGATCCCCACTGCGGTAAAGCACCGATGCCTCGCTCTCCCAGCTCTCAAAAAAGCCGCGAACAAAGCCCCAGGTACAGTAAACGTTATGTACTCCAGGGTGACCGAACCTCCTGCCCTGTCGCTGGTCACACGAAAATATGAAGAAGAGGCGCAATGAGACACAGTACATCACCTCATGGAGTCTTCATTAAACCAACCAACCTCACCCGGATCTCGCGAAACCCAGACTCCATCCACGCTGAGCAACTTCTCAGGATCACCATCAGCTCCCACGGAGATGCGAAGTCATACTCTGCGACACCAACTTCGAGGGACAGTCGCCAAACGGATCTACCCCTTCACTCTATGGGCTGAACAAGTTTCACAGAAAGACGGTCATGCACTCAAAATCGGACTTCATTGAATCCGAACAGTCATCTTCCTCTATTGCGTTCCGGAGTCCAACCGGATCAAAGAGCCAACTTTTAACGTGACTGCGACGAATGGAAATTCATCCAGGATATGCTCCAAATAAAAGGAACACTTACATACAGCCAACTACGAAGAAGGCAAACCGAGAATCCCGAAGGTTAGCCTGATGTCCACGGACAAGACGAACTCAGTGCTTGAAGCGTGACATTCAAACAAGCCATGCCCAGTGACAGCCAACACGGTCTCCTAACATTGGAATTTTGTTCCCTATACAGGAGGGTGCCTCGGGTGAGCCAGTGTCACAGGCAGGCAACTAACTAACAAACCCACCCACCGTCTACAACCAAAAAAACAGGCAGGTAACGGCTTCGTAATATCTGTCACACTGACAGCCTTAGTTGGCCAATTCCCGTCAACTGGCCGCTATTACCGCAAGGACTCTATGTGCGAACTAGTCGACCACCCCGAACTTCAAATAAACTACACACTGTTCTGCCGTCTACTTCTGGGTCACAACAACACCATAGTGACAACCACTTACCACGCCCACAGATGCAGTAACTAATGTTTCAGTGACTGATAATGGATGACCTCGAATCTTTTTCCCCAATTGTCAGCTAAGGACACATTTTCGAGCAAGAGCTTCAAACCCTCATCCATTCAGTCTTCCTGTCCAACCACCGTAACCTTGGCTCTACTGAATCTCATCTTAAGCAATTAGCAACCCACTGCTCACCAGGGATCTATCCTACAGAGAGAGGATGTCGTCCTACCACGACGTCATCCAATACGTGACCCACAAGACTACCGGTGATACCCACTCAACCCCCCGGAAAATAATCGTCAGCACTACACTGCTGGCTTAGGCCGAATCTTCTCCCACTTAATGGATCGAGATATTAGCAGAGGACTGATATGTAATGGGTCGTGGTTGACGTGTCTTTCCTGCGACACATAGGCTCCCGTTGAGCTGGAATTTGGCATTCTCCTCATGTGCTTCCAGTGGCAGACCGTGCAACATGATGGTGATTTTTAAGATGTCTGGAGGCAGCCCGTTCGTTGTATCCGCATTCAACATGCAGATAAGAAACACACCAGACGAGCCGGTTTGATTGATCTTCCAGGAAATGCTTGCCCTTCATTCATCGACGCGTAGAGACCCTAATGGGGCGGCAACCGCTTGACAGATGTCTTGTTGACTCACCTATTACTAACAGAGCTTGACGGATAGCCTACTATCCAGTGAACTGCAACGGACAAGGTTGTTGGGCTAGTAATACTTACAGGCACTTGCAGCTTCACAGACGACTTTCCTTTCTGCCGGCACCCTAGGGCTAGCTGGCTGCTCTCTTTCGCATTCTGAACTCACAAAATGTCACCGATAGTCGCCGGCCTTTTGGTCGGCAAGCTCGGATGAGCACTGCTACTTATGCTTGTCCGTGCGCGCTCACCGCCGAATCGGCATTTCGGTCTGTCTGTCCTACACTTAGGAAGATCGGACGCACCGTGCGCCCCCTCCATGATCGGCTGACGCAGCTGTATCGATGTTTTGTCTTGTCCGAAGAATAGGGGGACTGAGCTCACCCACAAGCCCCAGGAGAGAGAGAGAGGTCTGTCGTTCCCCATGCCATAATCCGTGCTTCACACACAGAAGGGCACGTGAGCATATTCGCACCAAATTGGGCGTCCTGATTGGAGGATCGGAAAACCGAGTGAAGTGCTCGGGCTAGGCAGGCGCGTCGGATTGTCAGCGGGCGGTAGAAAACAGGCTTACTTTTGGTCGTTCGTCAGCCTGTTTTACGCCACGCGCAGCGAGAATGCAGAAAGATTTGGACCTCAGGATTTGGACATAGGCATGATGGAAGGATGTTTGCATGGTGCTATTGGATTTGTCAGGAGGAGGCCCGTCAGTTTATTTGGCCTCAAACTGAAGGCAGGCGCTGAGTAGGCAAATCCAAGTGTGGAAGTTGCCAACGATTGCACTTCATGTGAGGCAACAAATAGGAATGTCACCAAAGCTCACTCAGTCTTCACCAGCTATCGAGAGGAGATTGGGAAAAATTATTAGAGATTTTGTTCTGTAAGTAAAGTCAGCGGAGAGGTATGAACTATCCTATGAGCTTGTACAGAAAACCGATCAATCAATCAAGTCCGCCAAGCTTCAAGATCAGATCACTTTCCAAACGAAGATGCCACAGTCTACAGGTGGAGAAGGAAACTTGTCCACAATCTGAGATGGAGAAACTTTGTTTGCCATTCACAATGCTGGTTTACCTTGGAAGTTCACCTAAACCTCTACTAAGACAGCATCACCTATGGGCTCGGACCACCTTGTTTACTTCTTGAGGAAGGGAAGGGATCATACAGTCTGGCAGTGACTTTAAACTTTGGTAGAAAAAAGGGTATACTATTTAGTACTAGATGGTGGAATGATTATAGAAGGGAGTGAGCGTTTCTTGAGACAGTTCGCAGCCGTTTCCAGGATGGAAAAATATCACAGACCCACCTCTGAGGAGACCATCCCATGAGGTATCACAATTCGGAGTGCTGCGTTTTTGGTTTGCCAAGTATATAAGTACATTTGCCTATATATATATATATATATATAAGTACACTTGCCTATTTGGTTTTCATGGAAGGCTCAGCTAAATCTCAGCTGAATCGCTCATTTATGATGTTCCTGTTCAACTAAATGTGCTACACCACACCACCTCGGGTTTCACTTGGTAGGGTATTCTAGATGTCGCAATACGTTATTATATAGACGTACTACACTACTCATAAGGTTAGTGGAAATTCTTTGACAGCCCACAACCGGTTTCGCCCTTCTTGGGGCTCATCAGGTGGGCGCAGTCCTCGTGTTCCCGTCAACCTTATGTTTGCCTCGAACCCAAACTGTGCGGAATTTTCCAGGTATATTCCTTCGCTTGACAGTTTATTTTTGATGGGAGACCCACCTGAATTCCGGCTGAATCTCTCGTTCATGATTTTCTTCAACCGAATGTGCTGTCGAAGAGTTTTCAGCAACTTTATGAGTAGTGTGTTGCGTCTGTATAAGCCATTTCTCCCCAAGCGGACTGCAAAATTTCCCATGAACCTTGCAGTCTAAGGGTTTTGATTCCAAGTGACTAAAGCACTGCGTAGTGAAATTCGGCAATCAAACATTTAGACGACATTCTTAATGAGAATGCTGTTTTGTGCAATTGTATCCACGCTGGTTTCTTGTCTACCTGATTGAATGAATCCCTTCTTTTTTACAAACTTTTGGTAAACTTCATTATCAGGGTAATTTTTTACTCAGCTGGATCGATCTAACGTTTCCTAATTCACATATGTTCAGCTGCTTGGTAACGTTCGGATTTCATGCCACATTTTGACATGAGGGAAGGAGGGGAAAATCGTGATATATCTGCGAGTTCTATCCGAAAACAACCTGACTCAGCTGGTATGAGTTCTCTAACTTCCTCATGTAGGCATTAAAAATAAACATGTAGCTGCAAGTTAACAATCTGTTTGAGAGGCATCTTGGGCTTGGCATTGAGTCACCGGAGGTCCATATGCACGTAAACACAAACAAATGGCTGCAGGGCATGTGGATAGTGCAGCTGAATGGTAAAGAGGTCCCTCCGTACAGCGGAAATTCTGTTTCATTGGATTTCTCCATATGAGTTCCCTAAGTTGATCTAACCAATAAGGCACAATGTTGTAGACATTGTCTCGATAGACTGGTTCATGCTTTCTATGTCGCTTCAGCAGATGTCGTTGACTTTTGTAGCTCGGTGAACCGTGATGGAAGTCTGTTGGACTAGATACACTCGTCAGAGTATACAGATCGTTTTTCTGCACACTAACTTCACATCTCCGAGGAAATTAGCATCAGTTCGCTCACCAAACAACTTACTGGAGTCATCGATTAATTGATTTGAGGATTCCTGGTCTATCATTTCATTTGGTCAGAGTCAGAAGACAACTGATGAACTATTAACATTTCTTTTACTTTCATCAGTCTGTTTCCACGTGGTCAGATCGACGAAATAGCATATGGTGGTAGTCCGAGATTAGTGTCGAAGTGGACAGATGTTTTGCGTTAATAACTTTTACACACAAAATTGGCTGTCGCACTTTAATCAGCATTGCCGAACTGAAACCTGGCATTCGATATGTTCAACTGCGTAACAGAACTGTTAATGATTGTCTGGACTTACGCAATAAGAGGTTCATCGAAAATTCACGAACCCAGTTTGCCATCTCTCTCTCTCTCTCTATCACATCTGATCTGGGCGGTCAGGCGGAAAGTCACATCCCATGTGGACAAAATTTGTTAGACATTAAAATATCTACCCCCCTATCAGTTTTTCTTAATATTTACTCAGGCATCCAAAAGGTTGGGTGAATAAATCGCAGACGACCCGATGGAGTCATTAGTGGATGACACACAGTCCTCCTGTTTCTCGTAGAAAATTAAACAACACTAAAACGGAGTGATGAATTGAAATCTATTCTTACTGTGGCGAAGAACGGGGGCTTGGGTTACTGTTCATCTACTCCATTCAGCTTTTAGTTCACTTTGAAATAGTCCACTGTTCTTTCATTTTTTCCTCTTAAAACAAGCAAATGTGGAGGATTAGGTAAGTATTACTTAAGTGCTGTTCTGTTTTTGGGATGCAGTTCAGTTCCAAGGGAAGAGGATGGCGTTGGCGCCCCAGTTGCTATTTTTGATCCGTTGTCTTATTTCCACCAGTTACCTAATGGTTTCGACAATTGCGCTAGTCTAACCTAGAGATTTGGTTTAAATGATCACCATTTTGCACGATTTTTTAACGAAAATAAAAGCAGGGTTCAAGTGGATTTCAAGTCGAGTTAAACTGCATCGTTTGTGCGTAATAGGGACAGTCTTTGAGAAACCAAATGAAGAACAGTTTGACAGACAGGGTGCAGCTTAGACAATTGTTGTTCGAAAATGGAAACTTGTCCTTTTGCTTCCATCAAAATCGAGTAAGACATAAGGGGAACAAATGAAATAAAAATGTAGACAGCGTTGGTATGTCAAACAGAAATAAACGTTCGGCTGTAGCACCCTTTTGACGATTAGCTTTCATGCTACCAGAAAAAGGCACTGGGGCTTAGTTGTGGCCAGGTTGTCCAAGCCTAGACAGGAGCAGTGGAGTTATCCAGGTCTTACAGTCAGTAATTTCGTACCTTAACCACCCAGCTTTCCTAAACTTCAAACCGAAACACGAGGTGGTTTCATTTGAACACTAAGGTGATGTTAATATCAGACCAGAAGGAAACTCTTGTAGATCGCATTTGTGATAGTCCTCAACGGCGCATACCAAGCAAAGGTTATTTAATTTGAAAATAAATTCGAGCAATTTATCAGTTTCCTCAATAGGATACGACTATTGAGGACGAAAAAGATGGTCGGTTTCCGAAATTTTCATTAACTGTATTAGTAGTATCTATTTATGGAAACTCACTTTGGTATCCCGAATGACGGTCAAAAGAAAGCATTTAGGGGCTAGCTCACAACACCTCCATTTGAAGAATATAATCGGCAGATCAATTTGAGTCTCATTTGTGTCTCAAATTGAAACTATCTTTGTTTGTAAATAAGTGTTAAATCCTGAAGTCTCCAAGTTGGTGCACAAGCACATAGTAAGTCCGATGGAAGCTCATGTTTCACACTTACCGGTGAGTCCCAAAAGAATGTACCAGGTGGCGAACTGTCGACTTATAAGTAGTGTCGTAAGAGCGAACTGTAGGACAGTAGTAACTGAGTTGTGCGCACTGGAATAGAGTGCACAGTACAACAGCCAGTCGTTTGAGTAATGCGAAGATCTTGAGGTGCGGAAGTACAAACTAAGGAAAGAAACGTCCCTGCAACCATGGCAGTCCAAGACAAACTCAGTCGGCCACCACATTGGGTTGAACCGAACCTATCTCCAGGTGAGGACGAAAGACCGTTGGCCCAGTTGGTGGCCTCAGCTGTAAACGACGGTCAACAAGCGGATCATACAACAACGTTCAACAACGTTGAACCTTGGGGATAAAGACCGATTACGAACTGAAGAGGTCAAGCGCAAAAGCCATCTAGAGGTCGATTCAACGAACCCATTGATAGAACAGACTATCTAGATAAACACTCACTCACATGTTACCCTCTGCTCAAGTGAACCTAAATAAACAAAAGCGCAACGTCGCCACTCAACTACGCACTTGTGAGACCATCTTAGTTAGTGATGGGACATTTTCAAGAAAACTCTCCAGTACAGTGGGCAACTTATTTCGTAATAGTGTGAGGAGATTTGATCATATTCAGTAGAGATTTCATCCTATCAGTGTAGAAAGTGTATCAGAAAGCCCAGAAGCAGTGTACAGCTGTTTCATCCTTGTTGGAATCATTAGCAGTGCTCATCTCACGAAACTCAGGGACCGTCCGGCCAGTGGTTGAACACTTAGCCGTGTGGCCAAGAGTGGCTGATCAGCACCCAGACAGGATATAGCGCCACTTATCCTTCAATAACGGAAAACCACATCACGTGGGCAATTTATCCATCAGTCGCAGAACATCAGAGATTTGTACACCAGTCCCACTCCACAGTTACCTTTTCATATCGTACAGAATACTGGATATCAGAACCAGATGTTAGAAGATGATTTGGAACCCAATGCACATGAACCGGTGAGCATCGTTTCATGGCTTAATATGCTTTATCTGCAAATGGTATTTAGGTGTTCTATAGTGAACGGGGTTGCTCAGGCACAGCAGACCATTGATACGCGTTACTTTCCAGTTCAAATGCCATCAGTCTTCACCTATTCATGTATATGTTGAGAAATAAACATGATCGTCTGAATAACTTGCTGTGCTATGATTTCTCCTGTGTAAGGTACACTGAATACGCAGGACGTTATCTAAGTGGAACTCGTACGCATGTTACCTTGGGGTTACATGGCACATTTGTAACTTCATATTGGCCAGCTTGTGGATACTGTTATGCGAACCATTGTTGGGCTGGAATACCGCCAGGACAAGTACACCTACAGGAGGACGACTGGGGCTCTCAACCGACGCCTTTGATTCAAAAGCCTGGCCACAAAGGAACAGTGCATGACAGGAAATGCCAAGGCGTTACTTTTTTACAGAACAAGTTTCCACATATTTTCCAACCCCAAACTTGAAGGATTGGGAGACTGCGTTTGTCAGACCGCCATTCGTTGACCAGTCTAGAAAGAGAGGCCCTGTGAGTGTAACTGAATGGGTCATGGAGGCGTGCAAGTCGGCAAACCGTAGTAAGTTCCGGTTTCTTTTTGACAGTTGTGGATACAGGATACTTAATGAACGTTGAACATTGTATTCTTTGTCATCTTCCGCGTCAGCCTGAGACAGTTGCAACAAATTTTATCCCGAATGCTATGTACAGCCCAAGTGCTTGCCATTCACTAAAAGCAAGCCACACATAAGTGTGTGGAAAAGCTCCACGCGATCCCTTACTCTTAAACGCAGTTCAGGGCTTGGTACCTGGGTAAGTACCAGGTACATGGGTACCTGTCTTGGTAAGTTCTGGCCAACGAAGAAAAGCGCCAATATTCCAGTCTCACGTTGCGCGTAGTCCATATGGAGATGTTTTTCTAGCAGGGAATTTTAGGTTCCCTCGAGTAGCTTATTTAGCTTCAGGACATTCGGTCCATGCTTCCGTAGTACCGGTGCTCCCTATTCACCTCAGACAAGCACAAAATGCCACGCTTTACCCTCGGGACAACACATTGTTGAAATAGGAGAGTTGGAACTGATACTAGGACGTCATTACCTCAAAATCCATAAGTAGTCGTGGAATCGGAGGAAACTGAATTAACTACAGGTGTGTAGAAAACCTCTTGGCCTTTTTTCACTGAAGTTGGTCTATCTAGCAGTTTTCCACTGTGTATTCTGAAACACCGAAGTCAACAATGAGTCGTCATTTAACTGAGTGAGAGTTACAGAAATAAGTACTGGACTACGCAGTTGAATCAACAACAAACATTTTGCTTTGTAAAATCTCATTTACGTCCAAAGTATTCCATGAAAGAACTAGGTGACTGTGTAACAATGAGTCGAAGAAGTGTTTTTGCACTTGCTACACGCACCGTTGGCTTTGTTGTCCCTTCCGCAAGAACATTCTTAGCATCTTTCCCCTTTCTATCTGTTTAAATTCGTGAACCAATGTCCTTCGCTTGTTTCACTTCATCTACCTAATTTCCCCTCTTTTATTCGGGCGCGAGTCGATGTCAACAGAAGCACTGACAGTTACGACAATACGATACAGTTTCCATTCTCAACAGAGTAACAAAAAGACAGGGAAGCGTCATGATTGATGAAATTGCTTAATCTGGGGACTTGCTGGAGTGGTCGATAGCACCTTGATATTATTTCGCATAGTGTGCAGCAGACAGACTGTCTCGAGGTTATGTTGCTACGAGGGAGTCCATCAACTTTCCAGATGCAGCAATTTCGTCATGTATATGATGCGCTGCTGTTCAGGTCAGGGATCGATTAACTCAGTTTCTGATTTAGCCCAAAAAAAGCTTGAAGCCAGTGGTGGGGTGTCTGCTAACTTTTAGCAATAGTCTCAGATTACCTGACTGAATTACCTGACTGTATTTACATGTGTAACGATCAGTTGATGACAAATCGAAGATATTCTTTCTTCAACTGATTGTTTTTGATCTTACGGACGCTCTTGTGATACGCAACGTCCAGCATACACTTTTCGTCTCCACCTAACGACACTACCCATTTATCATTTGCCAGGAATAGGTCTCTCCGACAATTGCTTCTATAGCACAGACGCATCTAATTCAGAGTAGGTTTTCCAGACGGATGGAACTCGGCTTAAGAAGTTAATCCGCAAAGCACGAGAAAATTGCGACCAGTAACGACAATGTCGGTGGAACACCTGTTTCTGTCTGGCATTTTTTCATGCCCGTTTTGATGTTCGTCGAGGAACATGCCGACACGAAATTAATCGACTTTGGCTCAATTTTCCGGTATTATGCACCATAGGTTATTCTTCGTTTTCGTGATCCAACGCGCAGAATAACAGAGAAAAACACAAGTTCGACTACGGAATTGTGTTGCGAAACAGTCAAAAATTCTGTAAGACAACTTGTTCCGAGATTGTCTCGTTTCAGCCAACAGATTTTGGTAATCCCCATTCTGCACTGTCAATTTATACAGTTGGAAAGCGATCGTTTGATAAACGACCGTTCTTCTGAGGTTGTAACTTTCAATAGATCACGTGATACTTCATCACCTTTGCTAAGTAAATTCCTAGGTACGGGATTAGCAGAACCACATGCTTCACTTGTACGTCATCACATGGTTAGTGGGAATGTGTTGAACAAGCAAACTTAGTCCCAAAAACATTGAGTAAACGGTAATTCACAGTGCGTTACCTGGTCTGCTCCTAACAGAGGACAAGGGTCGAACCATCGGAAAACACGTGACCATAACCTATACCCGGTTTTCGAGAATCTGTCGTCCTGTTTGCACGTTCAATAATGCGACATCTTCAGTGAATTAGAAGGCCACATT
This sequence comes from Clonorchis sinensis, assembly GCA_003604175.2. Taxonomy (NCBI): domain Eukaryota; kingdom Metazoa; phylum Platyhelminthes; class Trematoda; order Opisthorchiida; family Opisthorchiidae; genus Clonorchis; species Clonorchis sinensis. Next base: position 20,326,602 of record CM030369.1, read on the forward strand.
CTGGGCCATTCACCCTTCGCAACTCTATTCCACAGAGTTATCCCCCAGCTTTTTCGTGTGATAGGGTGAGTAGAGATGATTATGAATTCTGAGCACACCAGATACGATGGGTCATTCGGAATCAGGTTTGAATAAGACGGTGTTTGTCCCTGTTGCATAAGATATCCGGCTTATGCGATTGCGTGCTATTCTCTGGGACATGGTGAACGGTGTAACGTCACAATCATAGCGAGCGGGAAAACCAGGCTGATAATCCTTCACACTATGTTAGAACTAACTTCCGTCTAGGAAGCAGCCAACAGCACAATATGTGTAATAAACTACCCTCTATTTCCAGTCTATCATAAGAGGGGATATCAACAATTTCAACAGATATGTGTGGTATAACCCCACGATAGTATGTGTTATATGTTTTCATCAATGAAGACAACATATCATTTGTTAACCTGTTGCAATTTATGATGAAGTTAATGCACCTATAAGAGATAAATTCCATGGAATGTATGCAAATTACATTTTTTTCAGCTGAGCTACATTAGTTACGAAACTCTTGTTCACCAAAAATCCTTGGGCAGCCGCATCTTGCAGAATAAATTTTACACTACTGGCAATACTACTCAAAGTCTGGTCATCACAATTACTCAACTGTTTTTTACTTTTACTTCACCTTTACTTTACTTTTACTTTACTTATTTACTTACTTTACTTTTACTTTTACTTTTTTTACTTTGACCTTATCGCTGAAGTTGCACGCTAGTTTAACTTTTTGCGTTGGAATGTACAAGTTGTTGTTTTGCGTTCTACCTCAGTGTGGAAGCAGTGTCCAAAATATTTGTGATCAGAGGGAACAGATTGATTTAGATTAGTTTATGCTAATAAAACTAAGAAACGTGACATGTGGTTGTGTTAGAGGAAACAGTAAATGTTGCGTCCCTCAAAATCAATGTGAACGGAACCAGTACAGGGCGATTTTGGTACAGTACTACTTCAGCCATATATCGTTCATAAAGCTAAAACAGCTGAAGAAAAAGGAAAGTAGGAAGACATTAGTATCCATCATGTACCGCTGTGGTTTAGTTTGAACAAAACGGATTTCCGAAGGGGTGATCCAGAGTGGTTCACTCAATTGTTTGTTAATGATGGGAACTGAAAGCAACCAAGCCTCAGCAACTTCACTGGTGCATATGATTTGTCAAAAATTGCAGTGTCCAGAAAAAAGTGCATTTTTTCTCACGGAGCTTAGACACGGCACTATAAAATGGAAATGTGATGTTTAAATCTACCAACCGCTTGTGTGGTCACAATGTGGTTATTGTCGAGCTATGATTGACACGAATAAGGCATGTGTGAAACCGCTCCTCAAAAATTGTTTACACGGTTGCTAACTTGAGCGGTCCCAATGTGTTGTTCACATTTATGCTGATTTAGACGGATACAGCTGGGTCGGGTTCAACGACGGTTGCGAAAATACAGGTAAATGAGGATAACTGTGATTCGCCGTTACAGAAATGGGAGTTTAGTCTTGGAGGAGGCAGGTAGAGTTTTTCTTCAGCTGAATGAAAGTTTTTCACTCCATCTAATTCCATAATATTCTAAAAAACCAAGGAACGCAAAATTTACCGCAAATAAGAAGAGACAGACTTGGTATGATACTCTAAAACCGATGAAACTCAGCCAACAATTATTTCAATTTCTTTGTCGGCAGGCCAATTATTCAATCGATTCATTTAGGCAGCGCGTCGTAAAGCAAGCGGGAAGGCTGGCGTACTCTACGAGCACATTGCCGGCGGGAATGTTGTACTATTGTGTACTACCACTTGCTGCTCATAGTTCATGTGCTTTCATGGTTCAATACAGGTGTATTTCGAGGATAACGGCCATGCCATCCTCAGCTTGCTCGAAAGCTACTTCTGTGCTATGTGTTTAGAGAGATCTGTTTAGAGATGCAAGTTAAGAGCGGTTTTCTTTTCAGAGAGGTTTGGTAAACAATCGGTGGATTTATTGCCGAAACGATGACTACCCAATCGGTCTCAAACATAGATAGTGCCTTTCAAAATATAGTATAAGACAAAGCTTGGATCAAAGCCAGACAGGTCCCCCTGAATACATACCGTGAGGCCGTTGTACTTTTCGCACTCACTCGCTTGTTCGCAATAAAGCTGTTGTGTACCTTGTCGGCGTGTCTTTTTTCCGGCACTAGGCACTGGAGCGGGGACAGCAGTCTGATCAAGCAAAAAGCCTTTATGAACTTTATAGAAGCTAGAAGCTGAGGTGTGTTATCAGTGAAAACTGCTACGTTGTCGGAAAAGATCTTTGTTCTCTGCATTCGACTGAGGAAAGGAACATGCAGAATTGCAGTACATATACAAAATTCTGAAAATAGCCTTCTTATCTAATTTGTTGATTTACTTATCATCTGACCGAGCTGTTAACAACCTTCAAGTTTCCTGCTGAAGAGTATATTGGTAACCGGGGTTGTAAATGTGGTCATCGGTTTGTTCATCGTCAGGCAACTCTGCTGTGATTCGATTTCATTGGCACCAGGGTGGATATCGTCCGGGTGTTTTCTACAGGATAACAGTGAAGTGCGTTAACGATTCACTCTCTTCAATTTTAACTGAGACGCAGATCCTTGAGGAAGCTGCGCCGATGGGTTGGTCTCCAAAGCAGGTTCAACGCAGGCCCGTTTTCATTAATTGTGAGACAGTTTTGGTCGTGCGCGCGACTGCACCACCTGCCTCGGGACTAAGTGTGGTGACTGATAGCGAGGATGAAAGTCGAGATAGCTTAGGTTGAAGTGCATGGGAAGTGAGGTGAAAACTTTCAGCTAGAGGTGACCAACGTTTGTTGTCGAACAGCCGGTTACTAATGGCTTCCGCCGACAGACAAACAGCGGAGTATCCTAGAGAAATACCATTGTTCATAAATACTGATAAGAGAAATCTCTTAACGGCCTGACCATTAAGAAACTAAGTGAATAACTAGAAGTTCAAAGCCGATTCTTCCACATGCTATATATGCGAAATCCCCATCTTTTTGTTTCGAGAAAGAGCATTAAGTAAAGTTTTGCGCATCACTTGGCGAAACACCGAACATCATTTTAAAAGTGCGCTGAATGTACTAGAAGTGCTCCTTGGGAGGTAGAAAACCGACCGCTGGTTGCCCTTCGTGTTGCTGTTTCCAAACAAATATCCAGGCAAATATGAAACAAACAGACCAAAAGTTAAGTTGTTTTGCATTGAATTGTAGTAGCAACGGAATACAAACAACAGTTGCCCAATATGTCTTCGTGCATAGAAAGTATATTCAACCCAGACAAGCTCTCCACTGGATCCAATCTGTTCTGATAAATAGTCAGATGGTATCACAATAAGTTTCCGATTGAGCTTTCGTCCTGTAAGTGAAGTCAACCAATACTGAAAAGCCGAGAAACACGGCCTAGCTACGTCACCCTTACTGGGAGTCATTAGCGGTGCGCTCGATGAGTGAAACTCCCACCTGAGAAGTCGTCACTCGAGGAGCCAGTCCATAAGTGACCACGTGATGTGGTTTCTGTGATTGGAGAATGAGTGACGCAATATCCGGTCTGAGTGAGAGCTAGTCACCCAGCTGCTCAGCTGCTGATGGCCGAACGGTTGTGTTCGAACGACTAGCGAGTCGAGACTGTTGAGTTTCGTGAGATGCTCATTGCGGATGATTCCCAATAAGGACGAGAGGGCTGTATAATGGTTCTCGACATTTTAGCATAGACTGGCTTCATTTACGGGGAGAATTATCAATTGGGAATTACGAAATCTCGTCACACTGCAGTGAAACAATAAATTTTCTTGTTTACAAATGCCTACTAAAATGATTTATAATGAAGCTCGGTAACAATCCACAAAGTAGACAACAAGAGGAGAAATCTCACGCGTTCTTACTAGACAAACACACCTTTCAGACGAGAGACGAAGATGCACATTTGTCTATAAATATCGTCGTTGAGTGGTTCAAATTCTTTCTGACAGCGTCTTTTGTCTATGCGATTTGCTGAAGAACAGTACTCCATTCAGAACATGGGAAATGGCGTAATAAAAATTGTTATCTTTGAGCTTTCTTTTAGAAAAAATCCCCATCCAGCATCGTATGGATTACTTGAACTGTTTAGATGCCCTTACAAAAGCAAACCATTGTCTTTAATTAACTAAAGCTCAACAATTAGACGGAGTAAATAAAGTTGCCTATGCGTGAGTTTTCTGAGCTCTTAGAACGACACCTCCCATTCACTTCGTATCGTGTGCATCAGGAAGACTTGGTGATTCGTTTCAAAAGTTGTTTTTTTTAACGTGAAATGAAGGATGCGGCTGTGTAATTGTTGCAGGCAAGCGGAGAAAAACTGCTAAACTTATAGCTTTCGTTTTACTACTGGTCAAGATCCATGGAAGAAGTCAAACCACCATGCCCACTTCGTGCTCAACTTCCGCTTACATCTCTTGCTTAAAATCAACTGGATTAAACCATATGGTCAACCGTCTTCAATACTGGTGCACACATCACAAATTACCACTCAGTTTCCAGTGTTCAAATGATTTCATCGGTTTCATTCGCAAGTTGCTTTTCAACGTTCACATCCGTATTTCACGATTGGTTGCCTGAATAAAAAACATTGCTGGGCTTCACGTACCTAACGGTCTGAACGAAATCACATTGGTTTCACTTTGATTCTAATAACGGACCCATTGTAACTTAGTAGCAATCCAACTAACATCGTAGGATGTAATTTGAGAAAATGAATAGTCTGTTTTCACCTTTGAGTTAGGTGATCGATTTACAGTGAACAAGAGAAAAGGATCGATTGCACTGGGAAACAGCATGAACCGTAGCTGGGTTTTACACGCAAAAGCGTGCATCACGTGTGAGAATGACCGTAAAATTATCCCTTTAGCTTTTCTTATAGAAAAGCTTCCCATTTAAAAAGCAGCAACTGTTAAGCGTCTGCGTGTTTCCGGAGTCGGTAACCAATAAAAAAATACTCTTTTATTCTCAGAAGTCCTTATTTTATGTGTTCTAAATTTAGGTATTGTAGAAGAGTAGGACGACTTCTGCATCGAAGCATTGAGGCGATTTCACATCAGTTTCTCTTCCATTAGGAAACATTGTGCAGCCTTCACCCGTTTTGTTCGAAAGCCTTACTCAAATACCTAGCTGAGCGCACTTAATAAATGACATGCATCCCCACACATCTCACTCTTTTCGAAGGTCTGTACTCCTCCAAGATTTTAACTGGGGTACTCCGTATAGCTGTCAAAGGCTGAAGTTTAGTCAGACTATTTTCTTGAGGGAAACTACTCACAAGGTTTCTGGAAGCTCCTTGACAGCCCATGGCCGGTCTCATCCTTCTTGGGGCTAATCAGCTAGGCATATGCTCTGCTTGAACTCAAATGCTACGAAATTCGTCAAATACTCTGAGTTTCACAACACTGTTTTTCTAAACGTCCCTGGTTAGTTTCCCTCCATAAAACATACTGCTATATCTAGAATATCGTACCAGTATCGTACAAACTGAAGAATGTCACAAATGAGGGATTCTGCTGAGGTTCAGTTGAGTCTTCCGTTAAAACCAGTTTGGTTTGAAAATGAGAGTAATTGTAGAATCATACTAGTTCACATCGATTATTTTAACCCCGGTTGGGGAAGCATCAATCAGATGCCAGAGACTACCAAATTCTTGTTCAGACGTGTTTTTAGACACCTTATTGATTTGAGATGTTTTGCCATGTTGAGGAAACAGAGTTCCTATTCTGATGGATGGTAATTTGAACCCCCACAATGTTACTTAACAACAGATGTGAATCTACAACTTACGGTGGACAACATTACAGAAGTGTCTTAGCTCTTTTGTGGTATGGTGGCCAGGGCGATTGACCTACTTCTTGGGCTAATGTCTTCTGCATTTTGACGGGTTACTTGGGCGTTGGAGACATGTTTAACGTTAACCCAAATTATTTCTCTCAAGGAAGCACCGCCTGTTTGTTGGAAGATTATGCTTATGATACAAGGCTGTGATAGGAATACCAAAACGTCTAGGTTGAAAGTGGTAAGCCATCTGATCAATATCGCCTTGCATGGACGTCTTCAGATTACAAGCACCTACTTGCATAGCAGTCAAACTACTTTCAGTCGAAAGTGTTTTGAAATTTCGTATAATTGTATGACTTTATAGAAATCCCTGTTTGTTTGGAATGATAGCCCCATTATTCGAAACTTGTATCCTATTGCCGATTTTACACCAGATGCAAGGGTATCGAGCAGTTCGCTAGGAAACAGCTTTCTGGACAGCTATTTAAACAGAGCAGCGCCAATCGAGGTAGACCAAGGACTACATCCACCTTATCAAATGACTTTCTTGCTCGGCAAATAGTGAGATTGAGAACACTATAGCAAACCGACTTGTTCCAGTTCTTACAAAGTTAAAAGGACCGATTATTTGCTCGTGAAAGTGCTATAAAAGAGGGTGATATTCCCATGTAGGAATAAACGGAATTTCTATCCTATCTGATGTCGGCAACAATGTCATCGCCTAGGTTGTTTTACGTCTCAATTAATGAACCACAGTCCCAAGCGTTGTAACGATATTTCACTTGATGTATTTTCATATTAACACTTCAATCATAATCTGTGAGGCTCGTACTTTTTGCTTTTATAAGAATAAAGTTTGCACAGTTTTTGATTTCTCACTTTCCGACGATTTCCACAAATCAAAAAATGTCATTGGAATCTTAAAAAGCTATGCTTTTCATACATACATGCAATTTTTCAGATGAAGCCGTTAGAAGGTCGGGAACTGCAAATAGGAATAGTATTTGAATCAATCGGAGGGATTCGTATTCCTGATGTATCCAACTATGGACTTGAAAAGAAACCGACGGTTCTTACTCTTTTCTCTTTGGATGCTTTGATGCCTAGCGTTTACCTCAAGACGCAAAATAGGCGGAAGAATGATCTACCGTTTACGTCCTTTCTTATCAACGACAGAACGATCCCATGAATACCAGTGTGAATAGGTTGAACCTAATGCGATCAAAATACAATGCCTGCTGAGTTACAGGTAGGTCTTGTTGCTTGATTTACTGTAGTCCAATTTAGTGATCGGCCGTGTGAAAAGTTTCTTCTTTGTTTTTTTTTTAAAAATTACTGCAGAGCGCACACTAGCCTCTGTTGACGGCCGTGATCGTCGAAGCCAACGCTCTGTGGTTCTTGACTGTGACACGTTGCCATAAATGTCTACACTACTGGAAGCCAGCATCACAGCAAATCAACAGCGCTGCCACGTGTTTGATTTACAGAAGACCCGATCATCGTTTGAGAGAGCTACTGACGGGCACAAAACGCCTGAAATTCCCTTTTCCAAAAGCGTCAGAGAGTGTTATACATTGTTGGTAATGCGAGGTGATTTGGGAACTTTGCTGGAGATTTCGTCCTGTAAGTGACGTCAACCTATGTTGAAAAGCCAAGAAGCACTGCATAGCTGGGCCATACTTATCAGGAATAATCGTCTCACAAAATTCCAAACAGTCTCGAATCCGCGACCTCTACGTAATGTGGATCCCGTTGTCTCCCCATACATACTTTTGTTATTCTTACTAGCATAGAACTATTCAAAGTACTAGCCGCGATGGCGCGGATTCGAGACTTTCTGGAGTTTCGTGAGATGCTCACTGGTGACGATTCCCAATAGGGATAGGACGGCTGGACAGAGCTTCTCGCCTTTTCAACGTATATGGGCTTCATTTACAGGAGACATGTTGTGGATATTGATATAACTGTGACAGTACCCTGTAATTTCCACGTTACGCTAATCATCATTGTCATGCATAGTGCTTTAGATCCGATTCAGAATCATGTACCTTTCCCACGCTGCTGATAAACAAACTAGTTGAACTTGTTGTGTTTTGCGAAGTTTTTGCTGCTGAACTTCTTACGATATCCGCATCCAGACGGTATACCAGTGTGATAAGGCAGAGTGCAATAAGACCTCAAGTTGTAGAATAACGACCGTATGAATTGGCAGTTCTATTCGGAACATCAGCAAATTCAGGAGGTAGATTGATCTGAATTTAACTTGTGAGAATATCATTTGTATTGTTGTCGTCATCATTATCTTCAAGCGTAAAAAGAGCGTAGATGTTGTACAGTGGTTAAAACTGCCGCAGTTTCGTTCGCCGATGATTTGGAGTGGGGGGTGGGAATGTGGATGGATAGATACGCGTTGTTACGCATCGAGTTGACATAAGGAGAAACAGACGGTCGGAATTCGCTTTGCTTTGTATATTTATTATCCCGTCATTGTCAGCCAAACTTCCAGAGTCTGGACTGTATGTGTATGACAAGGCTTATACAGGTTAAACGATGCTTTAAGTAAAGAAATAATGGAAGATAGCATTGCATGCTGACCAAAGGAAGCCTGTATCTGTCACTGATCGGTTTGCGTTCCTAACGTGAATTAAAAAAGGATAGCGGGGAGCATAGCAAAAAGGACATAGTGAGTGAGCCTAATCATTTTGGGAGGAAGGTGTAAGTGTTCTCTTAGGAAGGGCGATTCTGTACATTTTTTAGTGATAAAAGTGCATATCTGTGCGACATGGGGAAGCCAAATGCAAATAGCTGTTTTCAGTTGCACAGTAAGAGTACGGTGTGAAATGCACAGTATAACCTCGATGGAAGCACATAAGAGGCATAGATACAAATATCTGATTGTCTGTCATCGGGCTTGGAAAGGAGCCTTTAGTAGTGTTCCTTCTGAAATAAAGCAAAGACATTGGGTTAGGTTAGAAATACTGTCAAAAGCAACTCTTGTCAGGAAGAAGAAACTCTATCGAGGTCAAAAATAGCAAAGACGGTTTCTAACACAAATAGCGTCGAAACTTGGGTTTTAAACGTACGAGGAACACCCTATGACGAAAGTTTTACTAATCGATGGGTCGTCAAAGTTTGTGAACTGATCGGATGGTTCCGAGTTTTCATCGACATGGCAGATTACATTCATTATAGGCACGAGCACCAGGGTGGACAACATGAAAGTATCTTCCTACGTATATACACTGTAGTAGTAAGATGTGAGATGTACGACACGGTGGTTATCCCTAAGTTCTACTGAGCACATGCCACCCTAAAAGCCTTCTGATAAACCAAACCACGTGACTAGTTCCATCGTGGTAATGAATAGACTAATTCCACAGTCTTTCCAGTGCTACTCTAAGGCCATATCAACAACCGAATCAATTACAGTTCGACTGCAACGGACGTTTTGTCGCCAGAACCGTCACGTGATAGCACAGACCCTGAAATGGTCCACTAGTTCCCCTAGTCAAACTGCCTCTACTACTGAGCCATAAGTGGCTCTCCGAATTGTGGAGCGTTTATACTGACTGATGTTACTGACCAGTTGTATTATTTTATATCAGTTAACTATGTATTTACCCGACGAGAGCATATCGTGTCTTACATTGGATAGAATGCTCGCAGTATAATGATGAGCCATAGCAAGACTTAACTATTGAATGAAATCCGCCGTTTTGTCAATACTCATCTTTGAGGAGCAGTACATATTAGTACATAGTCAAAGTTTTCGAGGGACAACAGCCGAAGAACGACGATGATTTGCAAAAGTTTCGCCTAGAAAATCAGTGGTCATATAAGGAAAGATATGTTAAAACATTGCAACATACCAAACCTACTTCCGGCAATAAGTATTTTCATCTTCACTTGTTCTTCAGGGGTTATCACTTGGCAATTTGGCCTTTGAAAGACTGTCGGGTGGTGTAAGTTGTTCTTCCAGCTGTGCTAATCGTTGTTCGAGAGCATCTAGTACTCGGCTGCTCTGGTGCTGCTCATAACTAGACCTTCCAAGTAAATGATCCGTGTAACTTCGCTGCTGGTCCATAAGAATCTTCAGCAGCCACGGATTCGTTTTATAATCTCTTGAGGTTTGTGAAGTACACTGATGGGGTAAGAGATGGGGCGATTTAAGTGGAGGCAGGCTTGAATAAGCCCCTAACCGGCAGAGTTCTTCTCTGGAGCCCGCAACAACCGCTCGCCGAATTTCAATAAGCTCATGTAATCGATCAAGCGAAGATAATCGATGTGGCCTTGGAGGACCAATCAAAAAGTCGAAAGTCTCTGTGTCTAGGGGTATGCGAGAAAACTCATTGGAACGATAGGGTTGCGCTGGCTGAGAAGATGGATCTTGAAGACAGTCAGTGCTTCTGTATAGTCTAAATTTGTGGGAATCTGTTGATTTGAGCGGAAAGGTACAGCACTGATCGGTTTTCGAATCTGCAGTCGATATTGGGATTGTTGTTTGTGTGGATGTTGACTGACTAGTGGATCGATTTTGCCGTCCAATCAATTCACGTAAGGATGACACATAAAGCGCTTGCCTCTGTTGTTTTCGTTCAGCCTCTTCCAACTGACGAACAACACGTCGCAGTTGCTCTTTCAGGTATAGCACTTCTTCCCGCAGTCGTTGCAGTTCATCGAAGCGCTCCTTTCTGGGGGTATCTTCACTCACGGTTTCATCACTGTTTGACGTTGGAAACTTTGCCAAGAGGTCTTCCACTCGATTACATGCCTGATTCAAACGCGCTTCAACAAGTTTCTCCCATGTCTTGAGACGTTTTTGCTCCTCACCCACTGCTTCAGCCAGAGTCTTTGATCTGAGTGGCGATGCTAGGTCTCGCGTGGGTCCACCCGAGATGGATCTTCTGCTTCTGTGTCCTTTTTGCTCGCTGTCACGGTCAGGTTTTTGTAGACTGGGACTACGTATTTGATGAAGAAGAGGGGCGTTTGAGGAGCTTTTTGAAGCTGCCAAAAGAGCTTCTGGTAATTCATTCCGCCACACAGAAGCCGATGGTTGATCTCCCGGCTGCAAATTTTGAGAAGCATATTCATCTGTCAAGTTAGATGGGAAAACGCTTGAACTGGCAAAAAACTGCCTGTCATCTGCACCAACTCGATAGTTACTGCACCACTCAGATATGCTGGATGGAGGCGTGCTGAAAACCGACGCAGATAGGTTCAGCGATTCATGGGCTCTTTGTGCATCCTCCAGTATTCCCGTAACAACAGGTCCCATACTGTGAGGTCCAGTTAACTCTGTCCCGATTCCGGAATCCACAGTTGTGGAAAACTGCTCAATTACCCTGTCAATCATACGCAATGATTCATCTGCAGGGCCACCTAGCTTCTCCCTAGTAATCGTGTTCCGTGCGAGACAGAGAGCTGAGTGAAGCTGTGACGTTTCCGTGCTACTAAATACAAACCTTCCATTGATAGACGCAGATAACCACAGTGCCAGTCCTTTCTTTAATAAGTCACGATTCACTTGAAGAAGTGGGGTCATTAGCCGTTGTCCCAGACTTTGAAGTTTTTCAATCGAGCTATCATCCATGAAATAAGTTTCTCCCTTGTCAGCCACGCGTTGCAAGTCTTGAAGCAACTGTTTTTCCGTGGGAGACAGTTGAAATTGGTCTTTGTACAAAGGTGTGACTTGGTGTGTGGCTCTGTGTATAATATCGACGGATGCAGTCAGCTCGGCAATCTCTCCAGGTTCCATGACTCTGGGAGTGCAAGGTGTGACCAAACGTCCAAAAGCTGCATAAGCTTGTTCAACTGTGGGACTAAATTGTACCAACACAGACCGTGAAACGTTTTCAGGTTCTGAAGCACTTTCTGGTGGATTGTGTAGTTCGTCAGTCGAATTAGCAAGCAGAACATTTTCAGCCTCTCTGCAGATTTGGCGAACGTGTGTTAACAAAGGTCTCAATCGTGATAACGAACAAGATTGAGTTTGAACGGTCTTAGTCTCACCATTTTCGAAACATTCAATAATTATCTTGAAGATGCCATCTTCAAGTTCTTGGACTGCTCTCTGATCCTCTGCATCAGTCTTTGAGTTTTCTAAAGCCTGTTTGACATAATGCGTTTTTTCAAGCATACTGGCGACGACTTCGGAGTTGAAAAGGTATTCGGAAGAATCAAGATCACGTTCAACCTGTTCCACCCTTCGCACCAGTGAATCCTCACAAGCGTACTGTTCTGAACTGTCTTCTTCCACACGGGTGCTTCTTTGAAGTCTGTGTTTTTCCGATATCGTGGGTTCCTTTGGCAACAAATGACCGATAATCTGTAGTAGAGATAGAATGGTTGTTGCCGACCTTCTCTCCTCTATGGACTGCAGCAGTCTGTTGAGACATATTGCAACTAACTCCAAATTAGATACCTCCTGGTCCGTCAGCTGTTCATTATCTTTCATCCTGTCTATCAGGCTTTCGATCATTGTACAAATGTGCGCCAAAATTTTGCTTTTTGTTTCTCGGGGAATCGCATTCCACTGGCACCAGGTTTGCCCACTAGCGACGGCATGCCCAAGTGCTGCTTGCAGTAGGGCGGTATCAGAACTTGGAATGCCAGTAGCCGAAATCATCTGTCGCAGCAAATCTAAAAGAAGCATTGCTTCACGAGGATGGACGCGCACAGGCCTGGCAAGCAGACTGAATCGAGTGGACTCGTTGGAGGTCAGACTTTGTAATGTGCTGCGTATTCGCCCAACACGTACCGGTACTGGTAGGTCTGGGTGGGAAAGCGCGGCCTCAAAAGAATCACACAACTGTCGGAGTTCACAGCGTTGACTTACTGTGATGCAACCTGGTCTGGCGTAGATTAGATAGTCTAGCAGACTGTGAAGGTTTCTCCGCTGATTTTGTGGCCCGGCCTCTGGATTTCCAAGCAACATAAAGGTACGAAGAATATGTATTAGCAACTGTTTTTCTCCTGGTTCCAGTGTGCGCACGACTAGATCAGGATCCGTGTCCTCCTCTAACGTGGTCAAAGAAGCAACAAGGTCAATAAGTTCCCGGTGCACCAAACGTCCAAGCTGTGTTCTCACTTCTTGCAGGAGTTCGGAAACTTCAGTTGCCTCGGATAAGTCTAACTCGTAAGTTTCCAAGTTTGCCGCGGCACAGAGACTGCGTTGTTCATGTTGTTGCAGCATGACTCTCTGGTGAATTGGCGACAGGCAGCCAGTAGACGCGTATTGAAGGATTGTCATTAGACAAGTACCGAAAGCAGCAGCATCCGAAGGACAGATCGTCATACCAAACAGGCTACCTGACGAATACTGTGCAAACAAAGAGGGCAGAAGGCTCAGCAAGTATGTGAGGCTTGAAATAACGTTAGCGTCAACCAGAGAAGTAGTCGTGTTATCTCTCATGGGGCACATGGCTAAACGCAGAGCATCACGTAGATGATTTGAGATGTTGACATAGTCCATTTCAGGATCCGCTTGCAATTCTTCTAAGGCCCGCACACTTATCCAAGCATCATGAGCTTGCATAAATTGTCCATTTGCGATTGTCAGCTGAATGGCGTTGCTCAACTCAGAGTTAGTCATATCGGCGGTGAGATCACATTCATTGCTAACAGCCAGTTTTCGGATAGTCGCTGTTCTCTGGTGTTGTGCCTCCAGGGCTAGGCGGGGCTTCCAAAAATTTATTAACTCCTTGAGTTTATCGATCTCATTATCTGACAGTCGGATCGAGTCACTATGATCGCCTGAAAAATTCGTTCCTTCAGTGGTGTTCAGTACGGAACTTAGAAAGGACTGTGTCAGGCCTAGAACCGCACGGCAATCGTTTGAAATCACCGAATAATCATCCGAATCCCAAGACTGCAAGCTTCCTTGTTGGTAGGAACGATTGTTCAGTACCTCCAAAGCGGAATTCAAGATGGCTGCATCTTTTTGGGACAAGCGGATTTCATCGTTTGATCCATTTGAGGTCACCCTACCTAAAATCTGCTCAGCGGTTTGTAAGCTAACAATGAGGTCTGTTGTTGTAACCACATCCAAATCCCGATTTTCGATATTTTCTCGAATTCTTTGCAAACTTTGCGAAAGGAAGTGCACTTCGTAATCAGACAACCTGGATTGGTCAGTACATCGTGGAAGCGACTCTTTCGCCTGAGCTAACATGCCACACAAGTTTGGGTTTAGGTGGTAGCTAAGGGGGCTTGTTAACACCAAACCGATGGTATCTGCAAATTGCTTCTTATCAGTGGCACTGAGGTAACCTGTAGTCTCAACTGCTTCCAATCTGTGTAGTGAATCTTCGGTGTGTGCCAGGAAGGCCTGCTTGAGCACGTCGCGGTAATTGTTGCAAGCGATCGATATTAAAGCACGACTTCTGACATCCAATTTGACAGGTTGCCTGAGTAGCGCAGTTCCCAATAACCGCCAAACGAGTCGTTTCAGATGAATGATCCACTTTGGGGCCAACTTCTCCCAGCCCAGCTGACTATGCATCAGTGTTAGAGTGTGTAACATGCCGGTCAACAAAAGCGTACTGCCATACGGAAGTGGCTTCTCTACGTCACTTGCTCCAAGTAGTTCCTCCAACATGTCTGGAATAAATCCACATAGGTTTTGAGGAGTCGGTTCAACCAGCTCATTCATGACAATGGAATCAACTTCCAAAGTATGGGTCTCATGAAGCATGAAAACCCTACCCTCTTCATACAAACTGTTGAGCATGCAAAGCGTTTCGTCGTCAATCGAAGCCGTAGAAATGGCAACCATCAATCGGTTGAGTATGGCAAGTTCCCTAGGGGTCAGAGTCGTCTGCCGTGCTAGGTAGAGGACAAATATGTGTAGCATTAGAAGTTGGTCAGGGGAGATGTCGTTTCTTCGAGTATATGTTTCGTGCGTGTTTCGGAGAATTCGCTCAACAAATTGACGCGCATTTCGTGTGATTGGGATTTCACAGACACGATGCAGGGAGCGCAATTTTTTACAATCAGCGTCACTTATTTCAACTCCAGCCGCATCACAGATATCCTCGACAGATTCTTGCATAAACGAGTGTTTTAGCAACTGTGATTTCATTCCTTCAAGTTCGTTTATGATCCTCTTTCTTGCCATGTCACTGGAGTTGGCTAGTGTTTCTAGCCCCGACAACAGTAAACTTGCTTCAGCTGGCCAGAGGGCTTCACCATCCATCGTACGCTGAACAAAAAATAAAGCAGTTAACTGTTCGCCTAGGTTGGGTGGACTGCCTTTTGGAGTGCTTAGGAAATCGGTCACAATATCTAAATCAGCGGCCGAAATCTCCATCGGTACATAGAGCTGTTCTTGTGTCTTTTCGTCAAGTTCATCTGCGCTGACGGTGATATCCTTACTCTCCTCCAATTCTACCAAGATTCCCAAAAGCGGAAGCATTGTGCTCATCAGTGGTGGATATCTTCGCATTTGTTCGAGGACGCACCGATGAAGAAGTGCCGTCGTCTTGGGATCAAGCCGTTGGGTAGCTTCCACAGTGTCGAAGTCTCCGCAGTACTTCAGTACGCTTAGTCTGTTGTCGCCAGTCCTGTTAACTCCAGTAGGGTCTTCGAAGGCATACATTCGGAAAAGTTGAAGGCGTTCGACCAGATCTTGTCGGATTTGGTTACTTTCCTTCTCTTTTATTTTTTCTACTTCGGTGGCTAGTATGTTGCGGAGGGCATCTGGTGAACTAACGACACTGCCTACGTCAAATGACTGACCACTAAGTGAAGCACGTAGCAGTTTGGTTTTTACTGAATTGAGGTTATTGCAGAGTTCCTCTGAAAATGAGCCGGTCGCTGATGAAGAGTTCAAGATTTCCGTGATGTCATCAAACAGTTGTGCTGCTTCCACTGGATTCAACACGTTTCCTTCTGCAAGGCGAGCCAATTCGGGACATTCAACGAGATACGACGTTCCTGGTTTATCAAGCATGGTCTCGAACTTTTCTGATTTCGCCGCGTCAGAGGCAATACTGAGGATCTGGTTAACTATCAAAAGCTCGTCTCGTGTCAAGGCATTGTCAGTAGAACTACGCAGCTTTTCCATCATTCCAATTACGAACCTCAATTTAACTGGAATTTTCGCTTTTTTGCACATAATGGCCATGCCCAACGCTTCGATGACCTTTTCTTTGCCGAAAGCCTCCAGTCGAACGCCATTTTCTGAGTTGGTATTCCCACCATCGGCCAGGCCATTAGCCCCTGATAACTTGCCTTTGTTAACCTCTAGCAGGGCGCCATTAAGGGAATCCTCGACTAGATCACGTGACAATGATGCTGTTTTTGCCAATTCTTCCTTCACCATTTCCAGCGATACTGCTGGCACGTCCTCGTCATTCACTAATTGGTCAAGTAACCCGTCGATAACCGCCGTGATGGTTGGTGTGGTTGATATGCCTAGGCACCTCGCCAGCTCTCTCACGTGTGCCAGATGCACAACTAGGGCCGCAAGATCCTCCGGTTGAGAACATTGACATTTGGCTGTAAAACGCTCCGCTTCCTTCACGGCCTCCAGTAACAGTGAACATAGATTTGGGCGTGATTCATTCTCTAACGACTGTAAAGAAAATTCAACCGTTTCTTTGAGGTTAGGCGCAATTCTGATGATCGGACTCATCAGTGGTGAATTACATAACGTAGAAGCTAAAGTACTCGGTTTATGGGTGATTGCTGTCCATAGCAAGGTAGCAAATAACGGAATACGTGACGAATCAGTTTCAACCCGTGCAACAGATTTTGCGTCAGCTGATTCCAAGTTAACTTGGAGCAGCTTAGCGATATTAGTAATGGCAAAGTCAATTTGATTTGCCAATCGGTCGAGACTAGTGTTGCTTGTGTGATCCGGAGCATTCGCCCCTTGGATTAATTCAGAAACCGTTTCCTCAATGCTTTTTGCTCGCGTTTTGTCCATCGAAATCACAGGTATCGCTTTGCATAGTCTTAGTGTATAAGCAAGCAAGTACCTATCACCACTTTCAAGAGCATTTCCATTTCCTCCTGACAGCTTGTTCTTCATGGCCATCAAATGTGCCAAACAGGCTGCATATTCCTGTAAACTGTGTTTCCCTCCAGTGTTGCTCAATATTTTCCAGGTATTCGATAGCCGGTCAGCAAGTGACTTCCGCACAGTGGCATCGTCTGTTTCGTTAAACACTTTGGCCAACCTCCTTATTTGCCGTAAACCAAGAGGTTCTTCCAAATTGTCGTGTGTATGACTGAAAAGCTCTGTGTGAATATTTTTTGGTGTGTGACTATTCTCCATGTTCGTTGACATTGATTCGTTGTCCAACTGTAGCACCTGTTCTCCTGCTTGTTGCAGATGAGCATTTATACACTGGTCAGAAAAACGTTTTATATCTTCCACTACGCCTATCGTAAGCACCCAACCATCCGACTGACACCTGCCCAGATGTAGTTGTCTGACAACAGACTGAATTAATGGACGGTCATCTAGCTTATGTATTTCTGCAATTTCAAGACAGCATTGCAGTCCGCTAGCCAGCATTGCGCATTCCTTTCTGGTTAGGACAACCAAGCCTTGAGACTCATCATAACTGTCGATAGTGGACAAAAAATTGCGTGTTTGTAAAGCAGATTCGTACACTGTAGTTGCACCAAAAGATCCTGGACGATTTACATATGACATGTTTGAAGTAGTACCCGATACAAAGAACTTGGCTTCCTGGTAGTCGTTCTCCTCCAGCGCAAGCTGCAGCGTACCTTTGAAAGAAGTGCATTCAATGGGTGTTGAAGATGCCTGGTTCGTTGAGAATGATCGACTGATCTGCGATAACTGGACAACCGAATGTGATTTTTCTTGCGCTGACCTTGTCGAAGCTGAGTTTAATATTGCTTTCTCACCGATTCCTTCTTTCATTGAGGTTAGACGTTGGAGCCAAAATTTGATTTGTACTCGATTGACTTTGACGTCCGAGAATAAGTACATTTCATTCATAGCAAACAAGAGATTTGCTTTAAGTACATCAAGACTGTCTGTATTCTCGGCAGATGTAAGAAGGGTAGCAAATAAATAAGGATCGACCACTACCCACTGACTGTTCGGGTTAGCTTGATCCAAAGCAGTCTGCAGTTGATGCATTATTTCCGAAATTTGTAGCTCATCTTTGTGTAAATTGGGCGAGTCCCGGCAGAATTTTGTTAGTCGTTGAGAAAGCCAACCCAAGATACACTGGTCAGCTTTATCGAGCCTCTGGTCACTGGGTCTCGAAATACGTTGAATCAGTTCCACTAACAAGGCAGCTTCGTTTCTCTGTATACCGCCATTGTATGCGTACACATGAACCAAACCAGCACAAATCATGTCAATGAGTCGTATCCTTTCAGAGTCAGACAGATTCAGGTCAGGCGTATTTGAAAAATGCTGAAGCGTTAGGTGCATATTTTCAAGCGAACTGCGGAATTGAATATCTTCTTGTAATTGGCCCACGACTTCCGCGATCAGAGTGAAAGTATCGTCACATGGCTGAGCAGATTTCAATAAAAAAGGGAACGTAGCATGATTAGGATAGGCGACACTCAGAAGACGCAAACTCCGATTCAAAACGTCAGAAACCTCGATTGTCGAAAAAGATTCCATCAGAAACATCCTGTCCGAATGACGCAAAAATCGATCCAGGATAACCAAAGAAAGCAAAACATCACAAAATTTGACGCCACCATTAGGAAAAGGTTCGATTGAATCAGAAGCGACGACCAAACCACCCAGAAGATTGCCGCTAATCAACTGACCACGAAAAGCATTCGCAAGATCCTGCAGCTGACACGCTAGAATGGGCAGTT